>JAEQBH010000047.1:600000-954054 GCA_016808115.1 Tetrastigma voinierianum
AAGATACCGATGGTGATTTCAGGTAAAGAATAGCAAAAAAATCATCCCTTATTACTTGAGAAAAATAAGCTATAAAAAAACACGAAAAGTTAAAAAACCGAGGACGGCTAGGATTTTTACGGGGTTTGGACCTTCACTTTATTTAGGCACAACGTTGAAAAGAATAGCTAATCTAATAAAATACTTTTCAAAATTAACATATCTCTTTTTTTTTTTGCTTCAGTTTTATAGAAAACTTATATTATTACTTTTAACTTGAATGAATCGATCTTTTTCACATTTCACACTGAACTTTTAGTAATGAATTATAATATTAATCTAATCTAAAAATAATAATAATAATAATAATAGAACAACCCACCCACAACTTTCACTAATATGATGAATGATCGATTTTTAGGGGTTCTACCCAAAAAAAAAAAAAGGAAAAGAACATACTATAAAACAATTTTATAGAATATTAGATATTTTCTGCAGGACCTGTTTAATACCTTTCAGCTTTTTTTTTTCTTTACGAAAACGAAAGTCAGGACAAGACATCTCTGATATGAAAATTTGTAGTGGTTCCACACACGTTCATTCATACGTTATAATAGAAAACTTACTTTTGAAATGTCAAATTTTACTGTATTTGATATTTGTTTCATTTTTTGTTTCTTCCAAATGAACAGGAATGACAATGAGAACGGGGCTGGTTTGGGATGAGGCATCCCTATCCCATTTCTGTTCCGAAACATAAGATTATTTCCCAAACCCGGAATGGGGTGAGAGAGTTGTTTATAACAAATAAAAAATAAAATATCATCCCCGACTTTAACATAGTTTCAATAAAAGGAATCCTCGTAGTTATTTTATCAAACTTGCACATGTACATCCTTATCCGCCTAATACAAACTACAAACAACTAAATATGAACAACACAACTCTCTTGCCCATATAACACAAGTAACACAACACCGTTATAGTGGCATATGACTCATTTGCCCTTCTAGATACGGTATGGTATATTTAGGATATATGAGTATTTTTATGATTTGATCATATTTATGCTATTAACACTTCTTACGAACTTTATTTTCTGCGAGATATACGAAGTTTAAAGTATTGTCAAAGTGGGATTGTGAGGTACATTGACCTAATCAAAGGGAGAAGGATATTGGGTTTAACTAAGTAAAATTCGTGGTGTTTTTAAGGCTGTGTTTTGTTGAAAAGCTAAATATGGAAGGAGCCATCACCACTACTGCCGTAAAGGAAACCTTGTTAAAACAAACTATTTATATCAATAACTTTGTGATTTTTACAATTGGCCTATGGGCTGGATAATGTGGGATATAATATTACAAACTCGATCCAGGCTCGAACTCGATTCGGGTTTTAAAAATTAATTTCAAACTCATCCCAAGCTCGATTAACTTTAATCCATGCCCGTCCTATTGACGAGTAACCCGAAAACCTGATAATTTTGTCATCCCTACAAATGAGGGGTATATCCGTAATTGTAAAAGATTATCAGGCTAAAACCTATTCCATATGGACGCATAGGACAATTCCTCTCTCTATACACATGGTTTGCCTGGACTTCTCATTCCCGAGCCAAGAACTCTTTAGGTGTGTTTGACTACGGTATCGTAGAGGCACGGTGAATTCATTACCCTTTCTACCCATTTGCCATGTTCTATGAAATTCATGACGGTATAACTTAATTTAAAACTAATTCAAAAGATAATCAAATTCTACTTCTAAGTAGGATTTAGATTCCTTAGATATAGGTAATATTCTGATTCACCCTTCTCATTTTCTTTGACAACTATTCACCGTTCTGCTTAAAAATATAAAAACTTAAAATTACTATTTTACCTCTACCATTTTGTTCATGAGACCCATAATTCTAATTAGTGATGTAAAGTATTTTATGAAAGCTATGTTATTGAAAATCCAAAAAAATTGTCTTTTATGTGTTTTGATTTTTTTTATTTACTTTTTTTGTGAGAAATAAGAAAACATTTTTATAAAACTGTTAGATAAAACCTAAGAAGATACTTAATAAACGCTTAAAAAACCAAAATACTTTTGAAAAATATTTATATTAAAAAAATAATTTAAATATTTTATTTTTAATCATAAGGATCATAATTATTATATTTTTAAATATTTAAAAAATGAAAACAATGGAGAATAATTAAAATATTTTTAAAATGAATGACATTTTAAAAAAAAAGTCTAAAAACTTTACGGTATTATTTTCAATTTATTTATTTTTCATTCCAATTTCTATTATTACGAAACAATGAAATAAAATAAACAATCATTCCATTTAAGATTCCTAAACTAATCAAAAGACGAATAATAAAATCAAATTATAGATTCAATTTCTTAAAAATAAGAATAAAAAAAAATTCTTCATTCTAATTTCTCATTCCAATATACCAAAAACAACCTTCAATTATATCAAGAAAATTTTGATTTCATAGGCAAGGAATAGCCAATATTTATGTTAAAAGTCAATCATCCACATGTATTTAGAAGATTTTTTAATTCAAATACCACTCAATCCCCATAAAGTCAATCATTTGTTTTCGTGTTTTAGCGTCGCATCTTAATATTACGCAGAAGCATCGCCAACATCATATTGCATCAAGCGACGAGCCTGAGAATGACTTTGACTGGTAAAAATATATTCGATCAACACAAATCAAATCAATACCATCACGCCGTCGAACCTAATCATGTTATTTTACCATAATAATAATAACGTTAATAAAACTCAATTATAAAATATATAGGATTTTGTTTAATTATTTATGATTTTTCATGATTTTGATCTTATATTTCTATTGATGTATTATTTTAATTTGAATCAATAAAATTATTTTTCTCTGAAAAAAATGAAATAAATCATCTACTTAATTTTATTTTTTTTCAAACCCGAATCGGAGACCTTTATTTTGAAAACGACATACTTGACAATGAAGTCTAAGATGGGATGAAAGAAATGTGCAAAATTTGCCGTGTGGTTTCCGTTAATGCAATCAGCCTATACAAATTGAGGGTTTTTTTTTTTTTTTTTGAAAAAGCTATAGAAATTGAGTTATGTTTGAAATGGTCAATATAATACCTAGTATCAATAATAACCATTCATATTGCATATATCATGATGGACCACAGCTATGAAATGTTGGACTTTGGTGTATCAATTCCTCTTTGAATTTCTTAGATCTGAACAACATATGGTCCACTCATTTTACAAAATAAACACTAGAGTCAAATCAAATATTGAGATATTTATAAAGTGATCTAAATGATTACGCGCATTTCCAACTCACCCAAGTGGTAATTAAAGGATAAGGTATTTGCTAGATATGTGGGAATATGACTTCATGATTAGGATTAATTACATGAATTCAATATGCAGAACGATCGGCTATGATTATATGAATTGCTTAGATAATCTGTATCTGAAAGTCTTGCAAAGTCACGCTCAGAATGTCGAACGCTTCAGCCACTTGCTTTAAAGGTCCCGTCTAAGAATTCAAGTCTCAAATTTCACATCCATCAAGATACAGAAAAGTTTGTTATGATAAAGATACGAGAACGAAAAATACATACAAAAAAGATATTTATCGCATTTTCTAGCTTTTCAACCTCGAAGATTAACTCGATGAGAAATAATTTCTATCCCCAAAATTAAGTGACTTAGAATGCGGCTTAAAATAGTGGAATATCCCATGAGGCCAAGGAAAGAGCAATTCCAAACTGCATTTAACCATCTCAAGCTTCTTATTCTCCATCCAGCCGACTTAATCATCAGAGAAATAAGTAATTTACACACCACCGATCACCCTTTTGTACACGCCGTTTAAGACAATTAGAACTTGACTTTGATTTTGTGTGGTATGGCTATACGTACATTTTCACAAATAACCTGGCACTCAATTATCGCGACGCCTCTTCACAATAATTATGATGGAGAAAATACCAATTCAAATTGAATGGATTCAAAATGATGTTACTGCCTGGATCGGGATTATAAGTTATCCCATTTTCATCCATTAAATAATATTTAAGTGTTTGAAAAGTCTGTTTAAAATTGTCAAGTTGGAAATATTTAGTTATCAAGATATGATTATCGCTTATTGTAAATGGTAAAATGAATAAAAATTCGTAATTTGAAGGGCTATTCCTAAAGGACCCAATGATTTCTAATTGGAATTGGGGTATCTTTTTTAATTGATTCTTTTCTCACATTGTGAGATTTTCCATCCTCCAATGGACCCATTCGAGAACAATTGGACGATGAAAAAATTATCAAAGATTGGCATTCCTTATTTCTATTAAATAATGTACGAATAGTTCCTTTATTTTTTTTTTGTCTTTGTCTAAGTAATTATTGAATCCTTTCCTTCGGATAAATGGAATAAAACGGATTGACATTGATGTGATCTGATCCATTATAATCAATCAACTTAACTCATGGATCATTCCGTTTCTCCTATATATGAACATAAAGACTTCACTAAGTTAATTGTTAGGAAATTTCGGACCTGACCATTGTTCTTACTTCCATAAAGAAGCATGGGTATTTTCAATAGGAGAACTTTGTTTTCTTGGTACCAACTACTAAACAAGTCCGAACTAGTTGAATACTGTATCGACTTTTCCCTTAACTGCTTGCCATTTCCATAAATGCTGTAGATTCGATCGCATCATGTCACTATAGTATGCATGGCAATTTGTATCCATGAGTAGTGTCAATAACATGTCTTTTTTTTTACTGTTTTCATCAATCCAAACACGATAAGAATAATAAATGAATAAAAAATACCAAATTCAAACATGACTCAATTAATAATTAAGTAACATGATATGACACGTATAACTCGTTAACTAATTTGGTCATTTAAATTAGTATGAATTATAATTTACACATCAATAATTAACATAAATAACCTATTATACAGGTCAATTTGAGTTCAATATTAATTGACATAATAATTAAATAAATCAATTTTGTGTTATGTAAATTAACACAAATTTAACCTATTTATTAAACGGGTTAGATTGGTCAACACGAATTTAACTTAAACGCAATTATACTATATTTGGGTTCGTCTCGTGTTCATGGGTCATATCAAATTTTATCAAGTCTAGACTTAAGTCCTTATAACAATAAAGTATAACGTTGTAATATAAAATAAATAGATTTTCATTAATCATCTTTTATATATATATATATATATATATAATAATTATGTATATGTCATCATTTGTTTATATTGTCACACGCATTTAAATTAGATAAATAATCGTTTAAGTATCGAATACATTTCTAAAGTGTGTATTATTATTATTATCAAACATTATTAATTTATTAAATAATGATTATTTTTTCTGATATGTTCATAGATTTACATGGAACTTTTACAAGAAAAAACTATGAACATATTAAGAAAAAATAATTATTTTAAATACAAAAGTGAAATATTGGTAGTATTAAAGGAAAGTATTACTCCCGTTATGGTTTCTCTCGACTTGTATGAGCATTAGGTTGAATGTAATATAACTTAAATACGTCTTTCGTGTGTGAACAAACTCCTTCAAAATACTTCATAGTCCGACCAAAAAAAGGAAAAACATTAAATTGTAAACCCTAAAATACAATATATACTTACAAATGTATCAAAATTGAATATGTCGAAGCCTAATTGGGACATAATATATTAGTTACCACCACATATTTTCAAAAAAGATTCATAATATCATACCATGAAACTTTTAAATTCACACAAAATTTGATCCATTCCATTATTACAGGTTTATTATTATTTTCATGTTATTATTTAGGCACAAAGTTTTTTTTTTTTAAAGAAAATTAATGTTTTATATTTAAACTTATAATAGATCAATATATCTAATATTCAAATAGCTGAAAACCAATAATATCCAAGTTAATAGCATAATTTATTGATATAAAGCTTATAAATTTGATAATATAGTAACTAAAATATCTACGACTCCAGTTCTTCAATATTGATAACCATAATTTGATATATTGGACTAATCATATCCGCTTTATATATTTGAATCGCCCTCACACAGATAAAACTAATATGACAAATAACACCACATCATAACAAGCTAATAACAAATCAAACGCCGATAACACAAAAAAAAAAAAGATAAATCGAAATCACAGCGGTAAAACCACTTTATTAAGCAAGAAAATAAAATATATATATATATATATATATATATATATATATATATATATATATATGATGATTTCAGGCTAATAATAACAAAAAAATCACCCATTCTTACTTTAGGAAAATAAGCTACAAAAAAACACGAATAACTAATATGATAAAATACTTTTCAAAATTAACATATCTCTTTTTTTTTTTGCTTCAGTTTTATATAAAACTTCTATTATTAATTTTAACTTAAATGAATCAATCTTTTTCAAATTTCACCCTGAACTTTTAGTAATGAATTCTAATATTAATCTAAAATAATAATAATAATAATAGAACAACCCTCCCACAACTTTTACTATTATGGTGAATGATCGATTTTTAGGGGTTCTACCAAAAAAAAAAAAAAAAATACAAAGAAAAGAACAAACTATAAAACAATTTTATAGAATATTAGATATTTTCTGCATGACTCATGTTTATAATACTCTTGAAGTTTTTTTTTTTTTTCTTTAAGAAAACGAAAGTCAAGACAAGACTTCTTTGATATGAAAATTTTTAGTGGTTCCACACACACGTTCATTCATACATTATAAAAGAAAACTTACTTTTGAAATAGCCAAATTTTACTGTATTTGATATTTGTCATATTTTTGGTTTCTTCGAAATGAGTAGGAATGACGATAGGGTCGGGCGGGTTTGGGATGAGACACCCCTATTCCATTCCTGTTCCAAAATATAAGATTATTTCCCAAACCCGAAAGGGGGTGAGAGAGTTGTTTATAACAAATCAAAAATAAAATCTCATCCTCGACTTGTTAACATAGTTTCGATAAAAAGGAATCCTCGTAGTTATTTTATCCAACAACTTGCACATGTACATCCTAATCCACCTAATACAAGTAACACAACACCTTTATTATGGTATGTGATTCATATTGAGGCTATAATAGCAAGCCCCTACATTTTGAGATAAGATATTTGGGCAGCATGGGTATTTTTTATAATTTGATCATATTTAGGGTTATTATGAATAGTATTCTATGTAACCATATTTCGAAGGTAGTGAAAGCTTGTTTCAGTGGATGTCGCCATATTGTCGAACCACGTAACATTCGTGTGTTTTCTAAGTTTTCGTGTATTTTAGTGTGAAAAGTTGAAGATTGAAGGAGCCACTACTATTGTTGGAAAGGAAAACCTTAAAAGTAACGAACTATTTGTAAGTTGATGGTAACTTTGTGATTTTACAATTGGGGTGGCGGGACGGGATAATGGGATATAATATTACAAACTCGATCCCGACTCAAACTCGATTCAGGTTTTAAAAATTAATTTCAAACTCATTCCAAGCTCGATTAACGTTAACCTATACCCGTCTTGTTGACGGGTAACCCGAAAACCCGATAATTTTGTCATCCCTACAAATGAGGGGTATATCCGTAATTACAAAATATTCTTAGGCTAAAACCTATTCCATATGGACGCGTAGGACAATTCCTCTCTCTATACACATGATTTGCCTAGACTTCTCATTCCCGAGCCAAGAACTCTTTAGGTGTGTTTGGATCATGGGAATAGAGAGGTGGAATGGGAATTCATTACCCCTTCTGCTCATTCCCATGTCCGGATGAAATTTAAGCATGAGATAACGAAATGAAAACTAATTTAAAGGGGAATCAAATTATACTTCTAAGTGGGATTTTAATTCCTTATATATAGGTAATATTCTCATTTTATTTTACAACTATTCACCATTCTGTTTAAAAAACATACAAACTTAAAATTACTATTTTACCTCTAATATTTTGTTCATCAGGCCCACAATTCTAATTAGTAATTTAAAACATTTTATGAAAGTTATGTTATTAAAAATCCAAAAAAATTATCTTTGACGTGTTTTGATTTTTTTTTTAATTACTTTTTTTTGTGAGAAATTACATTAACATTTTATTTTATCATTAAATGTAGAATTTTGAGAAAACATTTTTATAAAACTGTTACATAAAACCTACAAAAATGCTTAATAACGGTTCTAAGACCTAAAATACTTTAAAAAATATTTATATATTAAAAATAATCTTAATTTCTAATATTTTATTTTTAATCATATGACTATAATTATTTTTTAAAATATTTTAAAAATGAAAGCAATAGAGAATAATTAAAATATTTTCAAATGAATGGCATTTTTTTTTAAGTCTAAAATTTTAAGGTATTATTTTTAATTTTTTTATTTTTCATTCCAATTTCGAGTATTACCGAACAATGAAATGAAAATAAATAATCATTTTGTGTAAGATTCCTAAACTAATCCAAAATACTAAGAATAAAATCAAATTATTGATTCAATTCCTTATGAAATAGGAATGAAAAAAATTCTCCATTCTAATTTCTCATTTAGTATTACCAAACAATGAAATAAAAATAAATAATCATTCCATATAAGATTTCTAAACTAATAAAAAACACTAAGAATAAAATCAAATTATTAATTCAATTCCTTAAAAAATAAGAATGAAAAAAAATTCTTCCTCCTAATTTCTCATTGTAAGTTCACACCCATAAAGGAATTTGCCTCCAGAAACACTCTTCGATGACCGTCATCCCAAACAATATTTATGTCAAAAGTCAATCATCCACGTGTATTTAGAAGATTTTTTAATTCAAATACAATTGTTGAATGCATAACTCAATAGCCATATTCCAAGATAGATTCGACATTAATCATTTCCAAGAAGACGTGGGAAAAAAAATTCCGGTTCATAAACATTATATTCAACCATCCACATATCGAGTCCACTATGAAGCCCAAGCCCAAGTAGCTTTTTTGGCCCATAATGATCATGAGCCTATGGTGTTACATGTGCATGCTATAAGTTCGCATTTTTATTCAAAAGATAATACGAATTTCTCTACTTTCAACTATTTCACATTGGGGCGTTGTTTATTAATTTAACGCCAAACCAAGCCTTCTCAGCATTAAAGTTCTGGCTTGCTTTTTAAAATTTTCATAACTTATCACGAAATCTTTAAAGCTCAATGTGTCGAAAATATTCTCTGGGCTTTTCTATTCGTAAGCTTATTTTCCAATAAAAACAAGAAAACTCAATCATCGTCCAATGTTAAGAAATATAATAATATGACACCACAGGAACGACAACGGAGGGTTTGGGATCTGGCGGTCCCATCCCTAATCTCGCCGTTTATTTCTGCTCAATTCTCAAACTCACCTCATTTAAAAATTAAACAAGGCTGCATTTTAGACGAGAAATCAAACTCTCCCTCGTTTACATTTTATTTTTGTTTCTATTTTAAATTTTAATTTTTTTTATATTTGTTTTTTTATATTTTATTATATTAAAATTAATATTTTTCATAAAAATAAAATATTATGAATTTTTATAAATTATTTATTAAAAACATTATAATAATAATTATTATTTATATTAAAGTATAAAAAATAAAATAATGAAAATAAATATTTTTAAAATATAATCGGGACGGGGCTTATTATTATTATTTCTATGAGCATTGCTCATATCGCTTCATTCAAACTGCTTTCGCCCAAAAATCGAAAATCTCGTCTCGAGTCACCTAAGCAACTTATCACCCGTAGTAAAATCGAAAATTCCGCTTGTCTGGTGAATTCGACGAAACTTTTTGAGCTTACTGACATGCAGAGACGACTTAATCCGCCAGTCCGTTTCAAGTTATCCGAGATCTAGAGAATTCTAAACTCCAACCCTTACGGCAATTTATTATTTTTATTAACATTTTGCCATTTTTGAAAATTTTCTAATTTTCTGCCTTACAGAGAGTAACACACTGACCTCAGATCGATTTGAGAAAATAAACTCAAACCCATTAAAAACCCGATTAAAATTAAATTAAACATGTAAAGCCATTGGGAGCGAGAGGCGGACAGAACCCCAAAATAATTTGTCTTCGCTGTCATCCCTACTCACTACCTAACGTTAAAAACAATCATCCTATCACTTAATGCTATTAAGACTATTCAGCATTGCTCAAAAGCTTCTATTCAAGATTAGTCAAAAAACAACAGAACCCAAAACAAGTCTTTCTACTTTTACTTTAAAATGTTCAAATCAAGTCTTTATACAACCCAAAACACAAAGAGCAAGTTTCATTTTAATGGAGGGTTAGCGTAGGACCCTTATCTAAATAATGAATAAATTTAAAACTTTATTCATAAAAATTATCTGCAATCTTTCTAAGAAAAAAATAGATAAAAAATAATTATCATATTTACCAAAAATTTAAAATCAATTTTTTACTATCAATATTTATATAATATTTTCATTTTATCTAATAAAATTATAACAATAAAAATAAAATTATTATGATCTATAAATTATTTCTTAAGTTATTTTAAAAATAAAATAGCATGAGAAAAAGATCATTCTCTTGGTATTTTATTTAAAAAAATAACTTAAGAAATAATTTATTTATCATAATAAGTTTATTTTTATTTTTATAATTTTATTATAATGAAATACCAATATTATTTAAATATTTGATAAATTAAAAGATTGATTTTAAAATTTTTGGTAAATATTATAAATATTTTTATCTAAAAACCTTTTTTTTTTCAAAATTTATGGGATTTCCTTTTTATGTTTTGGATCGTATAAGGACTTTATTTGAATATTTTAAAGTAGAATAACTTAATATAGAAATAATTGAATGTAATTTTTTTTAGACAGTGATTTTATAGTTTTACCCTTCCAAAATTTATTTTATTCGGAAATAATTTTATTTCCGAAAATGAGCCGAATAAAGAGATTTCAATTTGCGATGAGACTTAAAATAACATTTCTGTTAATGTTATGCTTGATTACCAAAATAACATTTGGTTTAAAAGTAAAATAATTCGTTGAAATTTGTAAATATTAGTAATTTTTAAGAGTTGTTCTAAATTTTTAGGTAACAGAAACATACTATTTAAATTAATCTTAAAAATATTTTAAAAAATATTACTTAAATTAATTTTAAAACAAATTAAAAAAATATTAATTTTAAAACAAAGTATCAAAAAGCAAATAAGGGAGCACAGGTTTTTTTAAAGAAAAATGTCTAAATATATTTTTATTTGATTTATAGTTATATTTCATGTGTTACTTTTAACGAAGGTCACTAATCATGGCTATAGGCTTTCCTTCTTATAATGATAATTTCATAGTTCTTACACGGGTCTCACACAGTTCTTGCACGAGACTCGCACAATTCTTGCACGGGACTAGCACAATTCTTGTATAATCCTTACAACCTTGCATCACCCTAACATGACTCCCGTGCAGTCCTCATTCCTAATGCGGGTTAAACATGATTAGAATTCTCCTTTTTTGCAGCCAAGATAAAGATATAACAACGGAAGCTCAAATTTATCTAATTTATTATCTCTTGACTTATTTGTCACCCATTCTCCTTAAATTTATCTAATCTATTCTCTTCACCCAATCCCTCCTCCACTCATTACCGATCTACCTTCGAACTCAATCAATATGAAATGATTAGAATTCTCCTATTTTGCGGTCAAGACGAAGATATAGCAACGGAAGCTCAAATTTACTTAATCTATTATCTTCTAACTTATTTGCCCAATCCCTTCTCCTCGAATTTATCTAATCTATTATCTCATTACTTATTTGCTTTAATCATCTACATAGTCATCTCCAAACATTAAGAGAATTATCTTCTTCTGCGGCCAAGACGAACATATAGCAACGCTCAATCTCTTCTCCACTCATTACGAATCTATCACTCCCCGACCAATTTGCTCAATCCCTTCTCCACTCATTATGGATCTATCTTCGAACTCAATCGATAATCATGATCGCTCACATTCTGCGCCATCATATCAATTTTTCTACACATACCCATTAATTAATTACCTTCTTGTTTCCCATCTCAATTTAAGAATCAAAGGTGTTGCTCTCGGGTGTACAAGAAAACCTAGGAAGAGGTATCCTTGGAATGATTCAAAGATTAAAAAAACTCTTTTAAATTTAGCAGTTTCGAGTTGCATTTTCATCTGTCTTGAATTATGGTGGTACGAAATCATGATTTTTGCTTTTAAAATTAAGAAAAAAAAAATTGAGAGTCAATTAGATAATGAAAGTGGTGAGAGAGGAGAGGGAGATCAATGTGGTTTTTCAAAAAAAATATTTGATAGCCAATTAGATAGTGACATGTGTCATTTTTTTTATATGCTTACCGGGTTAATTTTCTATCACGTTGTGCACTTATTCGATTCGATTTTGAATATAAAAATCTAAGCAAACCCATAATGATCGATTTTAATTTATCGAGATCATGACTGATAACTTAACTGATTGACGTAATTTAAATATTCCGTTCAGTCGAATAAAAAATTAAAATTGTAACGCAAAAATATAAAAATAAAACTAATATATTTAATCTTATAAAAAAAAAACTCCCATAATTTTAAGCTACTTTATTAATAAAGTATAAAATATAATATAAAATAATGGAAATAATGAAAAAAAAAGAAAAAACTGTAATTAATTTATAAACAAACTTATGTCTAATTTATTAAATGGAATATAAGATTTATCATAATATTTTTAAAATAAATCTAAAATATAATTTTCTAAAAGATTATGTAATAAATATTTATGAAAAAAGAAGCTAAACATAAACATATATTCCAAAATTACAACCAAATCAATGTGATTATTCAATACTCAAACAAATTCTTAAAAATTATCCAAATTTAAAAGATAATATTTATTCGGTTCTTTTAAAATTTTAAAACCGATTTTTAAAAAAAAATAAATAAAGAATTTGTTTAATAGGTTTCTTCGGTTGTATGCACACCACCCCTCCTCAGTCATTTAGGAAACACCTCATAAACTTTATATTATTATTGGTTAATAAAAAAGGTAAAATTATTTAGCGAAGAAAAGGATGAGGAGCCATCTAAATTACATAATCTCTATGTATTGATGAGGACGAGGAGCTTTCTCTCCTGCTCAATAGAGCAAAGCGTGATGTTAGTTCCCGAAACCAAACAGCGATTTTCTCCGGCTTCCATCTTCTCCATACTGTTCGTTCCATTTATGCTTGCAGCATCAAATGCAACAGGTCCACCACGAGATATAACCCTGGTGATATATCACGAAAAAACAATACAGACGAAGTACTAATGCTTGTAGTGAATTGACGATTAACCAAGGAAATATCGAAAGCTAATGAAGAAATAAAAGTTTGCCAGCTTTGTATACGTTCATTTTGGAATACACAAGAACATAAGCCGGGCATGGTATCTTTGTGGGTATAGGATTTGTCAGATACGCTTTTGATCAAATCAAACAGGTCCAGTAAAATTCCGCATACATGTCTAATATGCTTCCTTATCACCATTTTAAATTTAAAAGTGTTTATTTTATTTTATTATAGCTTGCAAATAGACCCTTGAATCTAACCATATGTATTATGATAAAACCAAAGGCTATTAGCTTTGGGGAAGCAAACATCAGACCCGACGGCATGGGAGAGACGAAGTGCGAGAGGAGAATCCGATTCTACTTTCGGTGAGAAAAATTTATCCAAACACCCATTCAAATATTTTCATTGATTTTCAACTTTTTTGAAAGGTTCACTATAACGACTCGGTCCAATCATATAAATATCGTCCGCTTTTGGCCCAAAGGGCCCTTACCACTTTAAAACAAGTCTATTAGATTCAAATGAATTCATACTTATATAGTATCTGAAAGTTTCTCCCATATCCAATATGGGATGTGATAAACACCCCTACCCCTTTAAAATGACTCATACCAACTGGATTATCCATGCTTATATACTCGTATACTTATAAGCCTTCTCATTTCTAATTAATGTGGGACATTGTAAGACTCTTGGATGCACACAGTAACCTCGAACAAGTTTCAAACGAGCCTTATGCAAAACTCGAATTTTATAGTACCATTTGAGAACACATGTATGTGTATTACCATTTGTCATGGGGACTATCGCATCATTAGTTTCCGTTAATGCAATCAACCTATACAAATTGAGGTTTTTTTTGAAAAAACATAGAAATTAGTTATGTAAAGTGGTCAATATAATACCTAGTATCAATACTAACCATTCATATTGCATATATCATGATGGACCACAGCTATGAAATGTTGGACTTTGGTGTATCAATTACTCTTTGAATTTCTTGTATCTCAATCAACATATGGTCCACTCATTTTACAATATAAAAACACTAGAGTCAAATCAAATATTGCGATATTTATAAAAGTGATCTAAAATGACACAAGCAAGTATTTCCCCTAACCTCGTCTCCAAGTGGTAATTAAAGGGATGAGTGTATGGATCTCAGGCAAGAGTATGTGTGAGTATCATGATCTTTATGTTAGAACAAATTGTCTCCTTGTTGTAGAAACCTGGGAATGCATAACCCAGTTGTTTTGGACATGCCAAGCAACATACACATAATCTTTATAAAATAATAGTTATTCAAGAAAACCAAAATAAATTAAATTAATAAGAAATAGAGAATATAACAAGTTGGAGAAACTGCTTAGAATCTTGTGAAATTCACAATTTCCTTAAGACAAGTCGCCTTCTCAGTTGGTGCTGAGATTCCCAGGCGTGCAATCTCCCGAGGATAACGGGTGTCGAATGGTCGACAAAAAAGCACTTCTGCCACTCAGTGAGCCCGATGATGTGTTTATCTGTCTTGAGCAAAAGAGCAGAAAGGAAGGAAAACAAGATGTGATTTTTATTTGTATTCTGCAAATCACCCGAGCAACCTTTATAGAGGAAGACTTGACCTTTTGGAATGTCAAACCTTTTGGCTTCTAAGCGTTTAGAATTCGAAATAAGTATTCATTGAATGTCATTAATCTCATTCATTGAAGTGTCATTAAATTCTTATAGCGAAATCAATAATTATTTCTTATAACAAATAATATTATTCTTATAGTGAAATCAAACTAATTATTTCTTATAGCGAAATCCAAATAATTAGAACATAGAATTATCAGTGAATGTCATCCATTTCATTCGTATATCAACAATTCCCCACATGAATAGAGTGATGACTAAAGAGCGAGACCAACATGGTGATAGAAGCAACGGTTGAAACTTGCATAGGAGAGGTAGGTGTTACCCTTTGAACCTTCCTTGTGAAATATGTTTTACTCTCTTGGCTAAACGGTAGACACGATGTCCTTGAACTATTACGCCATTTGTGTGAGCTTGATGACATATCTCACATAAGAATCTTCAAACACATTTCAGTTCTCACTTTTATGTCCATTTTGGCCATGGACATGCGTCTGGTTCTGCAAGAGTTTAATAGGAATTGTGCCATATTCAATTCCCTCTGAAGCGGCCCCACTTCACTCTTACATAGGTGATCTCTCTGTAAATTAAGAGTAGTTCATGTTACTCTTCGCCAATGCTTAGAGATCATTAAAATCATAGCTTAACCTTCTTATGAGCATCACTGTTCATCATAGGAATGGACACGATAATATCCCCACAGTGATTGTATCAAAGTCTTTACAATTTAGTTTGTCCCTTTGAACCTAGATCTCTTGGGATCTCCGGTCAGTAGGTTGGGTATCCATTATCGACTTATTCTTTTGGAGCTTTAGTCCCATTCCCTTGATGAGCTTTTCAGCCCAGCTCTGTTTGCCCTTTGGTTAGCGGATCCGCAATGTTATCATAGATTTTACATAATCTGGAGATAACCCAGTTGAGGATTATTGTTTAATGGTATTGTGTCTATGGCCGGATATGTCTAGACTTACCATTATACATCTTATTTTTGTGCTCTATAATAGCATATTGACTGTCTGATGTATGCATATTGGAACCAGCGGCTTTGACCTGCTTAGGAATGTCCTCCCAGGAAGTGGCGTAGCCGTGCCTCTTCCCAGCATTTGTCTAGTGCTATAGGCTTCCGGATTCCATTGTGGATACGGCAATATACGTTTTGAGGTTTCCATGATACCATTGCAATTCCCAAAGTAAACATAACTACTTGAGTAAATTTAGTCACAATACGTGATTGAATCAGATCATTTTCAGTATTAATGTCAATTCAAATAATTCCAACAAAATCATAGTATAGCCTAAAGTTAGGTTCACAGATGAGCAATTGGGATCTTTTACACACAGGTCTAAATTGATACTTGTCCTTGTCTTGTTAACCGAGATTTTCAATCATTAACTCCTTGTATTTTCAACAAAGATTTTCCATAATTAGTTGACTCCTTGTATGTACCAACAAGGATTTTCCAGACACTTTTCCTTTCAAATAACCTTCCTCCAATTGGTTCCTTCCCTGAAAGCCACAAATTAGGAATTTGTTTAACGGGGAAAAACTGCTTTCCTTTTTCTTGTCGGGGAAGAGCCCCGACCAATCTGATCACAGTTTGTTGGTTTTGTTTTCCCCACAAACAACAAAGCCGTATGTTTCGATGGTTTTTAAGGTTTTCCACTACTTTTCATATTAAAGAAACAAAGAATTGTTTCAACAATAAAGAGCACAACCTAAAAAACTTAGTTACGGTTTTTTCTCACATGTGGCGCAAACCGTCGTTTGTTTACACGAAACTTGGTTCGTTGTCGTCCGTCATCGAGGCGGTGGTGATGAGACGTCGTCACTATTGATTGCATATAATCCTCCTTTGCACTCTCTCAATTCCCTTCTCCGAGTTCGGGCCACGTCTGGGATCGGTTAGAAGGCTTTCCCACACGGGTAACAAAACCAAATCGTTTGTTTACCAAACCAAAGGAGTTTTCCTTTCTTTTTCTTCATCGTCACGGCCAAACCAAACAGCAACTTCTTGTGGAGTCTGAATTTGTCTCAAGATTGTTCGTTCACAGTGTCTCCTTGTTGTAAAAACACAGGAATCATAAACAGTTGTTTTTGGACATGTAAGCAACTTATACACATAATCTTTGCAAAATAATGGTTATTCGAAAAACCAAAATAAATTAAATTAATAAGAAAGGAGAGGGGAATATAACAAGTTGGAGAAACAACTAGGAGTCTTGTGAAATTCACAATTTCCTTGAACAAATTCGTCTTCTCGGGTGGTGCTGAGATTCCCAGGCGTCGTCTCGGATAAAAAAACGGGTGTCGAATGGTCTCTGGCTTTGCCGCCACTCGGCGGGCGATGATAATGTTTGCATCATCGACAAAAGGACGAAGAAAAGGAAGAGGCTTCGAGAAGCTGATGATTTTTATTTGTATTACGAAATACCCGACAACCTTATATAGAGGAGAGGCTTACGACCTTTTGGAATGCAAACCTTTGGCTTCCCCCAAGCGTTTAAATTAAATAAATTATTCATTGAATGTATTAATCTACGTTCGGTGAGTGTCATTAAATTCTTATAGCGAAATCTGAATAATTATTTCTTATAAGCTGAAATCTAAATAAATATTTCTTATAAGCTGAAATCCAAATAATTATTTCTTATAGCTACAGAAATCGAAAAATTAAGAACATAGAATTATCAGTGAATGTCATCCATTTCGTCACTTATATCAATATTCCCCATGAATGAAATTGATGACTAAAACGAGACAACATGGTGATAGAAACAGCGGTTGAAACTTGCATGGAGAGGTAGGTGTTACCCTTTAGACCTTCCCTTGTGAAAATATATTTTACTACACTAGCTAAGCGTTGAACCACGATGTCCTTGAACTGATACGCCATTTGTGTAGACGATGACATATCTTACCTGAAATCTTCCAAACACATTTCAGTTCTCCTTTTATGTCATTTTGGCCATGGACATGCCTTTGGATTCTGCCAAGAGTTTAATAGGAGTGTGCCATTCAATTCCCTGCGAGCGACCCCTTCACTCTTACATAGGTGATCTCTCTTGTAAATTAAGAGTAGCTCATGTTGCTCTTAAGCCAATGTAGAGATCATTAAATCATAATAACCTTCTTATAGGCATCCTTTGTTCATCATAGGAATGGACACGATAATATCCCAGCGGTGATTGTCAGAAGTCTTTACAATTTGGTTGTCCCTTTGAGACCTAGTCTTGGGATCTCGATTATTAGGTTGGGTATCCATTGCATCGACTTATTCTTTTACGGGCTTTAGTCCCATTCCTTGATGACTTTCAGCGACTCTACATTTAACCCTTTGGTTAGCGGTCCTTAATGTTATCCTTAGATTTACATAATCTCTGAATAACTTGATTGAGAGATTGTTGTTTAATGGTATTGTGTCTACGACTGATATGTTTAGACTTACCATTATACATATTGTTTTGTGCTCTACCAATAGCAGATTGACTGTCACAATGTATGCATATTGGAGACACTGGCTTTGGCCACCTTGGAATGTCCTCTAGGAAGTGGCGTCAGCCGTGCGCCCTCTTCCCCACATTTGTCTAGTGCTATACTTCGGATTCCATTGTGGATCGCGTAACCTTACATTAGTTCCATGATATCATTGCAATTCCCAAGTAAACATATATAACTACTTGGTATTCGGTCACAATACGGTGATTGGAATCAAAGATCATTTTCAAATATTCAAGAAAATGTCGAATTCAATAATTCAACACAATCCTTAATTATAGCCTAAAGGTTTAGGTTCACAGATAGGCATTAGGATCTTTTACACAGGTCTCGAGAGTTCGATACTTGTCCTTGTACTGTTGCAACAAGGATTTTTCAAATCAGCTAACTCCTTGTATTTTCAACAAAGATTTTCCATAATTAGTTGACTCCTTGTATGTACCAACAAGGATTTTCCAGACACTTTTCCTTTCAAATAACCTTCCTCCAATTGGTTCCTTCCCTGAAAGCCACAAATTAGGAATTTGTTTTAACAGGAAAAAAACTTCCTTTCCCTTTTTCTTGTCAGAAGAGCCCCAACCCAATACAATCACAGTTTGTTGGTTTTGTTTTTCCCCCTAAACAACAAACCGTATGTTTGTTGGTTTTTCAAGGATTTCCACTACTTTTCCTTATTAAAGAAACAAAGAATTGTTTCAACAATAAGGCACAACACAAAACTTGGTTACGGTTTTTCTCACACATGTAACAAACCAAATCGTTTGTTTACACGAGCACTGGTTCATTGTCATCCAATAAATTAGACGGTGGTGATGAGACCCGGTCATGCTATTCGGTGCATATAATCCCCTCTTTGCACTCTCTCAATTCCCATTTATCGAGTTCGAACCTGGCTAGTGTGGGATCAGGTTAGAAGGGCTTTTTCCCCTTGCGGAGTAACAAAACCAAATCGTTTGTTTGCACCCGAGCGAAAGGAGTTTTCCTTTCCTTTTTTCTTCATGTCCCACAACCAAACAAACAACTTCTTGTGGAGTAATTTGTCTTAAGATTGTTAGAACAAATTGTCTCCTTGTTATAGAAACACAGGAATGCATAAACCGATTGTTTTGGACTGCCAGCGACATACACATATCTTTCTTAAAATAATGGTTATTCGAGAAAACCAAATAAATTAAATTAATAAGAAAGGAGGGAATATAACAAGTTGGGCTGTAGGAGTCTTGTGAAATTCACAATTTCCTTAAGACAAATTAGTCTTCTCAGTTGGTGCTTTGAGATTCCCCAGGCGATGTGCTCCCGAGGATAAAGCGGGTGTCGAATGGTCGACAAAGCACTGCGCCACTTTCAGGCGAAGCGATGATGTGTTTGCTCTATCACCCAGACAAAAGGGCTGAAAGGAAAACTCAAGACTCGATGATTTTTATTTGTATTCTACAATACCCAGACAACCTTTATATAGAGGAGATACTTGACGCTTTTGGAATCTTAAACGCGCATTAAGCGTTTAGAATTCCGAAATAAATTATTCATTGAATGTCATTAATCTCATTCATTGAGTGTCATTAAATTCTTATAACTGAAATCCAAATAATTATTTCTTATAACTGAAATCTAAATAATTATTTCTTATAACTGAAATCCAAATAATTATTTCTTATAACTGAAATCCAAATAATTAAGAACATAGAATTATCCAGTGAATGTCATCCATTTCATTCACTATATCCAACACTTTAAACCCATTATTCAATGGATTTAAGACCCGCTTAACCCGTGTTGTGAAACGATCTAAGCTCATGTATCATATAGAAATCAGTGTTGTGTTATCCAGACGAGAGAGTCTTAAAGTTCATCCGAAAATGTCATAATGTCTTCTCAAAGACTTGCTTTAGAGCGGCCCGTCTAAGAATTCAAGTTCCCAGTCGGTCATCTTACTGCATATGAAAAGTTTGTTATAGATAAGTATATGAAAACAAAAAATACATAAAAGAGATATTTATCAGTAGATTTTCTAGTTTCCAAATCCATTATTTCTCGAAAGATTAATCCTTATAGGAAAAATGAGATTTTATCCCTAAAATTAAGGGGAGAATTGTGAATTGCGGCCTAAAAATAGGGAATATCCCCCATGAGGTGAAGGTAAGAGCAATTCCAACTGTATGAACTATCTGTTTCTTATTCTCCATCTTGTGCTGACTTAATCATCAGAGAGCGTGGCTGACACACCACCGTTGGATCACCCTTTTGCAGGTACACGTTGTGTTGGCACAATTAGAACTTGACTTGATTTTAGGTGTGGTATGTTTTTGGCTATACAAACATTTTCACAAATAAACTGTCCGAGACTAATTATTGTGGATGTCTCTTCACAATAATTATGATGGAGAAAATACCAATTCAAATTGAATGGATTCAAATGATGTTGTACTAGATCGGGATTATAAGTTATCCATTTCATCCATTAAATAATATTTAAGTGTTTGAAAAGTCTGTTTAAGAATTGTCAAGTGGAAATGTTAGTTATCAAGATATGATTATCGGTTATTAAATGGTAAAATGAATAAAAATTCGTAATTTGAAGAGACTATTCTAAAGGACCCATGAATTCCCTAGTGGAATTAGGGATATCTTTTAATTGATTCTTTTCTCACATTGTGAGATTTTCCATCCTCCAATGGACCCATTCGAGAACAATTGGACGATGAAAAAATTATCAAATATTGGCATTCCTTATTTCTATTTAATAATGTACGAATAGTTCCTTTATTTTTTTTTTTGTCTTTGTCTAAGTAATTATTGAATCCTTTTCTTCGGATAAATGGAATACGCAGTTAACATTGATGTGTCCCCGGTCCATTATAATCGATCAATCCTGAACTTGATGGATCATTCCGTTTTCCTATACATGAAATATAGGATTTCACTAAGTTAAATGTTAGGAAATTTCGAATCGGACCATTTGTTCTTACTTCCATAAAAGAAGCATGGGTATTTTCAATAGGAGAACTTTTGTTTTCTTGGTACCAATTCAATACTAAACAAGTCCGAACTAGTTGAATACTTGTATCAGAATTTTCCCCGAATCGGTTTGCCATTTCCATAAATGCTTAGAGATTCCGACGATCAAGGTCACTATAGTATGCATGGCAATTTGTATCCATGAGTAGTGTCAATAACGTATCTTTTCTTTGTTTCATCAATCCATGCGATAAAGGCTTAATAAATGAATAAAAATACAGAATTATTCTCGGGAGGTGTAATTAAGTAACATGATGTGACACGTATAACTTTCGTTAACTGGTTGGTCATTTAAGTAGTATGAATTATAATTTACACATCAATAATTAACATAAATAACCTATTATTAAACGGGTTAATTTGGGTTAAATATTAATTGACATAATAATTAAATAAATCAATTTTGTGTTATGTAATTAACCTGAAATTTAACCTGTTATTAAACGGGTTAGATTGGTCAGCACGAATTTAACTTAAATGCAATTACACTATATTTGGGTTCGTCTCGTGTTCATGGGTCATATCAAATTTTATCAAAGTCTAGACTCAGTCCTTATAACAATAAAGTATAGCGATTGTAATACTAAATAAGCTAGAATTTTTATTAAATCATCTTTTATATATATATATATATATATATATATATATATATATATATAATAATTATGTTTATGTTGTCACACGCATTTAAATTAGATAAATAATCGTTTAAGTGTCGAATACATTTCTAAAGTTTGTGTATTATTATTATTGCTTATATTATTATTAAATTTATTCAAAATAATAATTTTTTAAATATATTCATAGATTTACATGAACTACAGAAAAACTATGAATATCTCTAGAAAAAATAATTATTTTAAATACAAAATGAAATATTGGTAGTATTAAAGGAAAGTATTACTCCCGTTATGGTTTCTCTCGATTTGTATGAGCATTAGGTTGAATGTAATACAGTTTTAAAGGCGTGCTAGATGACAGCAAGCAGAACTCGCTACAAAATACTTAACAATTAAGACCAAAAAAGGAAAAACATTAAATTATAAACCCTAAAATACAATACATATATACTTACAAATGTATCAAAATTGAATATGTCGAAGCCTAATTGGGACCATCTTTATGTGGTTACCACCACGTATTTTCAAAAAGATTCGTAATAATAAATGCAGTTTAGAACTTTTAAATTCTTTAATTTGATCCATTCCATTATTACAGGGTTTGTCATTATTTCATGTTATTATTTAGGCACAAGGTTTTCTTTTTTAAAGAAAATTAATATTATTGATTTAAACTTATAATAGATCGATAGATCTAATATTCAAATAAGTAAAGCAAATATGCTCAAGGATTAATAGCGTAATTTATCGATATAAAGCGCATAAATTTATTTGATAATATAACAGTAACTAAAATGTCTCTACGACTCCATGATTTTTAATCATGACAATAGTAATTTGATATATTGAATTGTCGTATCAAGGCACATATATTTGAATCGCCTCACTTGCGAGATAAACTAATATGACAAATAACACCACATCATAATAAGCTAATAACAAATCAAACGCCGATAACACAAAAAAAAAAAAGATAAATCGAAATCTGCTTGTTTAAAACCACTTTGTCATGAAAATAAATATATACTTATATATATATATATATATATATATATGATGATTTGAATGATAATAACAAAAAAATCACCCGCTCTTACTTTAGAAAAATAAGCTACAAAAGAACACGAATAATAATACGATAAAATACTTTTCAAAGTAACATATCTCTTTTTTTACTTCGTTTTATATAAAACTTCTATTATTAATTTTAACTTAAATGAATCAATCTTTTTCAAATTTCACCCTGAACTTTTAGTAATGAATTCTAATATTAATCTAAAAATAATAATAATAATAATAGAACAACCCTCCCACAACTTTTACTATTATGGTGAATGATCGATTTTTAGGGGTTCTACCAAAAAAAAAAAAAAATACAAAGAAAAGAACAAACTATAAAACAATTTTATAGAATATTAGATATTTTTAGTGGTTCCACACACACGTTCATTCATACATTATAATAGAAAACTTACTTTTGAAATAGTCAAATTTTACTGTATTTGATGTTGTCTATATTTTGGTTTCTTTGAAGCCATTAGGAATAACTGATAGGAGTAAAATGGGTTTGGGATAGTTTTATTATCGTCTGTTCCAAAATATAAGATATTTCTCAAGCAAAAGGGTGAGAGAGTTATTCTCTCCCAAATCAAATAAAATCTCATCCTTGACATTAACATAGTTTAGATAAAAGATCCTTGTAGTTATTTATCCAACAACTTGCACATGTACATCCTAATTACCTATTACAAATGACACAACACCTTTATTATGGTTTGTGATTCTATATTGAGCTATAATAGCAAAAGCCCCCTGTAATTATACGGTATGGTATATTTAAGATATATGGGTATTTTATAATTTGATCTATATTGGGGTTAATATGAATAGTATTCTATGTAACCCTATTTGAAAGATATGATGAAAACTGGAGTCGTTGTTTCGGTGGATGTAGACGGCACATTATCGAACCGTATAAGGTCGCGTTTTCTCGGCTTTTAAATTGTGTTTTAGTGTGAAAAGTTGAAGATTGAAAAGCCACTACTATTGTTGGAAAGAGAAAACAGCAAAAGTAGACTATTTATAAGTTGATGATAACTTTGTGATTTTACAATTGGGTCGGCGGGGCGGGATAATGGGATATAATATTACAAACTCGATCCAGGCTCGAACTCGATTCGGGTTTTAAAAATTAATTTCAAACTCATCCCAAGCTCGATTAACGTTAACTTTATACATCTTATTGTGGGTACTTAGAAAACTTAGATATTTTGTCATCCTCACAAATAGAGGGTATATAAAGTATTTACAAAAGATTCTTAGGCTAAAACCTATTCCATATGAATGTAAGGACTGATTCCTCTCTCTATACACATAAGTTTGCACACAGACTTCTCATTCAGGCAGAACTCTTTGGATGTGTTTGGATCATGGGAATAGAGAGGTGGAATAGAATTCATTACCCACTTACACTCATTCCATTATCAGGATGAAATTTAAGCGTGAGATAACGAAATGAAAACTAATTTAAAGGGGAATCAAATTATACTTCTAAGTGGGATTTTAATTCCTTATATATAGGTAATATTCTCATTTTATTTTACAACTATTCACCATTCTGTTTAAAAAACATACAAACTTAAAATTACTATTTTCATACAATATTTTGTTAAATAGGGCTGCACAATTCCTGGTGGTAATTTAAGCGTTTTATAAAATTATGTTATTAAAAATCCAAAAAAATTGTCTTTGACGTGTTTTGATTTTTTTTTTTAATTAAGTTTTTTTGTGAGAAATTACATTAACATTTTATTTTATCATTAAATGTATAATTTTGAAAAACATTTTACTCTAAAACTGTTACATAAAACCCTAAAAATGCTTAATACTTGGTTCTAAGACCTAAAATACTTTAAAAGTATTTCTATATTAAATAATGCTTAATTTCTAATATTTTATTTTTAATCATATGACTATAATTATCTTTAAAATATCTTAAAAATGAAAACAATAGAGAATAATTAAAATGTTTTAAATAAATGGCTTTTCTTTTCAAAGTCCCCAAAAATTTTAAGATATTATTTTTAATTTATTTGTTACCGTTAAATTTAGTATTACAGTCTAGAGCAATGAAATGAAAATAAGCGATCGTTTTATGTAAGATTCATAAAAGTAATAAGAAAGCAACATAAGAGCCAATCAATTATTGATTCGATTAAACTAAGAAATAAGACGAAAAAATTCTCCATTCTAATTTCTCATCTAGTATTACCAAACAATGAAATAAAATAAATAATCATTCCACTTTATAAGATTTCTTTAACTAATAAAAAACAACAGAATAAAATCGAATTGTAATTGATTCACTTTAAAAATAAGAATGAAAAAAAATTCTTCCTCTAATTTTTCATTGTAAAGTTCACACCCATAAAGGAATTTGCCTCCAGAAACACTCTTCGATGACCGTCATCCCAAACAATATTTATGTCAAAAGTCTATCATCCACGTGTATTTAGAAGATTTTTTAATGCAAATACAATTGTTAAATGCATAACTCAATGGCCATATTCCAAGATAGATTCGACACTAATCATTTCCAAGAAGACGCAGAAAAAAAATTCCGGTTCATAAACATTATACTCAACCATCCACATATAGAGTCCACTATGAAGCCCAAGTCCAAGTAGCGTTTTTGGCCTATAATGATCATGAGCCAATGGTGTTACACGTGCATGCATATAGTTCACATTTTTATTCAAAAGATAATACGAATCTCTCTACTTACAACTATTTGACATTGGTCAACCCTACTTTTGCACAAATGTTTCAAATCAATCCTTATATTCCAAAACATAAAGAGCAAGTTTCATTTTAATGGAGGGTTAGCGTAGGACCCTTATCTAAATAATGAATAAATTTAAAACTTTATTCATAAAAAATTATCTAAATTTTGAAAGAAAAAAAATAGATAAAAATAATTATCATATTTACCAAAAATTTAAAAATCAATCTTTTAATTTATCAAATATTTATATAATATTTTCATTTTATCTAATAAAATTATAACAATAAAAAAAATTATTATGATCTATAAATTATTTCTTAAGTTATTTTTAAAATAAAATAGCATATGAGAAAAGATCCATTCTCTTGTAGTGTTTATTTAAAATAGTAACTTGAAATAATTATTATCCTCAATAAGAAGTTTATTTTATTTTATAATTTTATTATAATGAAAATAATGTATTTAAATATTTGATAGTAAGATGAGCCTAAGAGGCCCACAGTAAATGTATAAATATTTTTATCTAAAAACCTTTTTTTCAAAATTTGGGATTTCGCACATGTTTGGATCGTATAAGGACTTTATTTGAATATTTTAAAGTAGAATAACAATATATAGAAATAATTGAATGTAAAAGGAATTATAACATATTATCTATTTATTCAAAATAGAAGTTAGCAGTATTATTTTTTTTAGGCTGTGATTTTATAGTTTTACCCTTCCAAAATTTATTTTATTCGGAAATAATTTTATTTCCGAAAATGAGCCGAATAAAGAGATTTCAATTTGCGATGAGACTTAAAATAACATTTCTGTTAATGTTATGCTTGATTACCAAATAACATTGGTTTAAAGTAAAATAATATTCATTGAAGATTGCCAAATATTAGTAATTTTAGAGTTGTTCTAAATTTTTAGGTAACGAGAAACATACTATTTAAATTAATCTTAAAAATATTTTAAAAAATATTACTTAAATTAATTTTAAAACAAATTAAAAAAATATTAATTTTAAAACAAAGTATCAAAAAGCAAATAGTGGAGCATTTTGGTGGGTTTTTTTTTTAAAGAAAAATGTCTAAATATATTTTTATTTGATTTATAGTTATATCATGTGTTACCTTTAGCGAAGGTCGGCTGTCGTGGCTATAGGCTTTCCTTCTCCATAATGATAATTTCCTGGTTTCTTACCGGGTCTCGTGCGTTCTTGCGGGGCTGCACGGTTCTTCTTGGCGGAATTGCCTGATCCTTGTAATCCGCTGACCTTGCGTCACCACCCAACATGACTCAGTGCGATCCTCATTCCCAATCTGGGTTACTTGTGATTAGAATTCTCCTTTTTGCGACTGAATAAAAGATATATGACGGAAGCTCAAATTTATCTAATTTATTATCTCTTGACTTATTTGCTTAGTAATTCTCCTTAAATTTATCTAATCTATTCTCTTACTTCGATCCTCTCGCATATTCTGGAGTCACCTTGAACTCGATCAATATGAAATGATATGATTAAATTTTTTTTTTTCGCATTTTAGTAGAGGCAGAGATGTAGTAACGGAAGCTCAAATTTATGTCTATTATCTTAGGCTTATTTGCCCGATCCTTCTCCTTGAATTTATCTAATATATTATCTGCATTCTTATTTACTTTAATCATCTACATAGTCATCTCAGACATTAAGAGAATTATCTTAGCCTGCGGCCCGAGGCAGACATATAGTAGCAGCTGATCTTTTCTCCACTCATTACGAATCTGTCACTCCACAGACCAATTTGCTCAATCCCACATGCTCCACTCATTATGGATCATCTTCGAACTCGATCGATAATCATGATCGCTCACGTCTAGCCATCGTATCAATTTTTCTACACATACCTATTAATTAATTGTCTTCTTGTTTCCCAAAATACGATTTAAGAATCAAGGTGTTGCTCTAGGGTACAAGAAAACTGAGAGGAAGAACATCATAGAATGATTGAATCAAAAAAACTCTTTTAAATTTAGCAGTTTCGAGCTGCATTTTCATCTGTCTCGAATTATGGTGGTACGAGTGTGATTTTGCTTTTGAATTAGAAAAAAAATTGAGAGTCAATTAGATAATGAAAGTGTTGAGAGGGGAGGGAGATCAATGTGGTTTCAAAAAAATATTTGATGCTTAGTGCTAGATAGTGACATATTATCGTTTTTATATGCTTCTGGGTTAATTTTCACTATCCGTTGTACTTGCATTCGATTCGATTTGAATATAAAAATCTAAACTTAAACTATAATGATCCTATTTAATTTATCAAGATCATGACTGATAACTTAAAGTTGTAATTTTAAATATTACAGTTCGGTCGAATAAAATTAAAATTGTAGCATAAAAATAAAAATAAAACTAATATATTTAATCTTATTAAAAAAAAACTCTAATTTCACTACTTTATTAATAAAGGTATAAAATATAATATAAAAATAATGGAAATAATGAAAAAAAAAAAAAAGAAGAAATTTGTAATTATAAGATTTATAAAAACAAATTTATGTCTAATTTATTAAATGGAATATAAGATTTATCATAATATTTTAAAATAAATCTAAATTATAATTTTCTAAAAGGTATGTAATAAGTATATTTAAGAAAAGAAGCTAAAACATAAACATATATTCCAAAAATTACAGCTAAATCAATGTAGATTATTCAATACTCAAACAAATTCTTAAAAGTATCAAATTTAAAGATAATATTTATTCGGTTCTTTTAAAATTTTAAAAAACGATTTAAAAAATAAATTAGAATTTGTTTAATAGGTTTCTTCGGTTATTATGCACACCACCTCCTCGATCATTTTAGGAAACACTATAACACTATATTATTGTGTGGTTAATAAAAAGGTAAAATTATTTATGAAAAGGATGGCGAGAATAATCTAAATTACATAATCTCTATGTATTATTGATGAGGGCCCGAGGAGCTTTCTCCTCACTGCTTTCGATAAATGACGTGATGTTAGTTCGAGCAATTAGCGATTTTTCTCGACTTCCATGCTTCTCCATCTTGTTCGTTTCCATTTTCTGCAAAGCTCATTGCATGCTTGCGGCATCAAATCTGTGAAGGTCCCACCTACGAGATATAACCACGGCGATATATCCGCAGCGATATAGACAACGAAGTACTAATGCTTGCTGGTAGATTGACGATTAACCGGAAATATCACGAGGAAAAGCTAATATGGAAAGAAATAAAGTTCGTAACTTTTATTATCGTTCATTTGGAATGCACGAACTATCAGCGGGCATGGTAGCTCTGTGTGGGTATACGGATTTGTCGAGATCTGCGGCACTGATCAAATCAGCCGGGTCAGCGAAATTCAGCATACGTATCCTGATACTTCATAACACCGTTTTAAATTTAAAAGTGTTTTATTTATTTATTATAGCTTGCAAATAGACCCTTGGAATCTAACCATATGTATTGTGATAAAACCAAGAAATTTGACTAACTTTGAAGGTCCGAGCATAGACCCGGCGGCATGGGAGAGACAAAGTGCGGAGGAGGTCCAGTTTCCTGCTCGAGGTAGGAAAATTTATCGAACACCCATTCAAATATTTCCTTTGATTTTCAGCTTTTTGAAAGGTTCATATATACTTGACTAGTCCGATCATATAAATATAAATCAGCTTTTGGCCAAAAAGGGCCATACCACTAAAAACAAGTCTATTAGGTTCAAATGAATTCATACTTATATAGTATCTGAAAGTTTCTCCCATATCCAATATGGGATGTGAAAAACACCCCTACCCCTTTAAAATGACTCATACCAATTGGATTATCCATGCTTATATACTCGTATACTTATAAGCCTTCTCATTTCTAATTGATGTGGGACATTGTAAGACTCTTGGATGCACACCCAACCTCGAACAAAGTTTCAACGAGCCTTATCTAAAATCAAGATTTTCCTCATTGCATTTGAGAACACTCCTTATGTGTATTACCATTTGTCATGGGGTCTATCACATCATTAGTTTCCGTTAATGCAATCAACCTATACAAATTGAGGTTTTTTTTTTTTGAAAAAGCTATAGAAATTGAGTTATGTTTGAAATGGTCAATATAATACCTAGTATCAATACTAACCATTCATATTGCATATATCATGATGGACCACAGCTATGAAATGTTGGACTTTGGTGTATCAATTACTCTTTGAATTTCTTGTATCTCGATGACATATGGTCCACTCATTTTGGAAATATAAAAAACAACTGGAGTCGAATCAAATATTGCGATATTTATAAAAGTGATCTAAAATGACACAAGCAAGTATTTCCCCTAACCTCGTCTCCAAGTGGTAATTAAAGGGATGAGTGTATGGATCTCAGGCTCGAGTATGTGTGAGTATCATGATCTTTAAACCCATTATTCAATGGATTTAAGACAGCACCCAACTTAGTGTTATTGAAGCAGATCTAGCTCATGTATCTATATAGAAATGGAGTGTTGTGTTATCAAGCTGGGAGAGTCTTCAGCTGTGAAAGAATGTCATAATGTCTTCTCTCAAAGACACTAACACTAGAAGCGGCCGTCTAGATTGAGTTCAGTCAGTCATCTTCTTTACTGTATAGTTGTTATGGATAGTATGTAAAACAAAAAATACATAAAAGAGATATTTATCAGTAGATTTTCTAGTTTCCAAATCCATTATTTCTCGAAAGATTAATCCTTATAGGAAAAATGAGATTTTATCCCTAAAATTAAGGGGAGAATTGTGAATTACGTATAAAAGAATGGAATATCCGTGAGGTGAAGGTGAGCAATTCCAAATTTGTATCGAACTATGCATTTCTGTTCTCCGTGCTTATCTTGGCTGCATCAGCGAGGCGTGGGTACGTCGTGGCGGATTGGATCACTTGCACTGCGGGTACACGTTGTGTTGGCACAGTGGGAGCTCGACTTGATTTTAGGTGTGGGTATGTTTTGGTACATCTGGGACATTTTCTAAAATCTGTTGTCAGGGACAATTATTGTGGATGTCTCTTCCTGATAATTATGATGGAGAAAATACCAATTCCAAATTGTGAATGGATTCAAAATGATGTTATTACTAGATCGGGATTATAAGTTGCTCATTTTCATCCAGGTAAATAATATTTAGTGTTGAAAAGCTGTTTAAAATTATCAAGTGGAAATATTTGAATTTATCTAATTATGATTATCGAGTTATTAAATGGTAAAATGAATAAAAATTAAGTAATTTGAGGGCTCACTAAAGGGACCCGATGAATTCCTAATTGGAATTGGGGTATCTTTTATTGATTCTTTTCTCACATTACTGAAAGATTTTCATCCTCAAAATATAGACCAATAAGGAAACGATTAGACGATGAAAAGAATTATCGAGTGGCATTCCTTATTTTCTTAATAATGTACGAATAGTTCATTATTTTTTTTTATATCTTTATACAGAAAATAATTGTGAATCCCTTTCCTTCGGATCATGATGGAATCAAGCAGTTGACATTGATGTGATCGATCCATTATATTAAATAAGTCAAATATTAGACTTGATGGATCATTGGTTTTCCTATATATATGAAATATAAGTTTCCTTTAAGTTAATTGTTAGGAAATTTTGAATCGGACCGTTGTTCTTTACTTCACTTAAAAAGGCATGAGTATTTTCAATACAGGAGAACTTTTTGTTTTCTTGGTACCCTAATTCAATACTAAACAAGTCAGAACTAGTTGAATACTTGTATCTCTAGAATTTTCCCGAATCTCGGTTTATTCCATAAATGCTTAGAGATTCGAAGCCGATCAGATCCTTATAGTATGCGGCGATTGTCCATGGTAATTAATCGATAACGTGTCTTTTTTCTTTATTTTCATCGATCAACCGCGATAAGAATAATAAATGAATAAAATACAAATTCAAACATGGCTTAATTAATAATTAAGTAACGCCCGACTCCGCGTATAACTTTCGTTAGCTAATTTGGTCATTTAAATTAGTATGAATTATAATTTACACATGATGAAAATTAAACATAAACTAACTTTATTATACAATTGTCCCGAGTTAATATAATTAACGTAATAATTAAATAAAATCGATGATACGTATTAATATAAAGATCTTTTTCGTTAACTTTATACAATGAGCGTTTAGATGATGACATAGAATTTGGCAAAGACAGTGTTTGTTGATTAATCTAGTGACGCCGTTGTATCAGGTGACAAGTCGGACTCAGTCACCATAAAGACAAGTATAAGACAACCGCCAATGATGGTTTCATTAATATGCACCTGCCCGCGCCGCACCTTTCATGTGTCTTCACTGCCTGCTCTCCCTCATAACATCATATACCTTCACCATACCACACTACTGCTTTATATACTATATATACCATATAAAATCATTATCCATTTCTGTTATCATATGTTTAAATTGAATAATCGTCGTTCAGAAAATGTAGATGCATTTTTATCAGTTTGTATATATTATGTCATTATCAAACATTATACATTTAACCTCAAATATTGAATTTTTCCAGATATATTCATGGATTACCTTGGATTTTTAAGAAAACTATGAACATATAAAGAAAAATCATTATTTTAATATGACCAAGATCTTAGTGTGTCAAAGGAAATATTATTCATTATGGTTTCTTATCATTAGTTTTGTATCATTGATGGGATATAATAAACAAATTAAATCATGTGTTTTGAGCAGACAACATTAAATCTTTGTAAATCAGATGAAAGGAAAAACATTAAATTCCATATTTCAAATATAATATATATATGTTTTTATTCAATGTATAAGATTTGAATATATGACACTAATTTGGATAATATATTGATTATTTTTGCATATTTTAAGAAAGTTAATCTCCATTATTGACTTTTAAATTCACACAAAATTTGATCCATTCCATTATTACAGGTTTATTATTATTTTCATGTTATTATTTAGGCACAAAGTTTTTCTTTTTTTTAAAGAAAATTAATATTATTGATTTAAACTTATAATAGATCAATAGATCTAATATTCAAATAGCTGAAAACCAATAATATCCAAGTTAATAGCATAATTTATTGATATAAAGCCTATAAATTTGATAATATAGTAGCCCAAAATATCTCGGCTAGGATTCTTGTCTGACAGCAGTAATTTGATATATTGGACTAATCATATCCGCTTTGTATTTTTGAATCGCCCTCACCACAGGATAAATAATATAATGATATGTGGCATCGCCAATAAAGCCAATAACAAAGTAAACATGGGTGTCTCTGCAAAAAAAAAAAAAAGATAAATCGAAATCACAATGTAGTAAAACAGCTTTATTAAACGAAAATAATATATCATATATATATATATATATATATATATATATATATATATATATATATCTATATATCTATATATATATATATGATGATTCGGAGCAAGTAATATAACAAAAATCACCCACTCTTACTTTAGGAAAGAAATAAAATACAAAGGAAACACTGATAACTAATGTCGATAAAATACTTTTCAAAATCTTATATCTCTTTTTTTTTGCTTCTGATTTATATAAAACTTCTATTATTAATTTTAACTTAAATGAATCAATCTTTTCAAATTTCTACAGACTTTTAGTAATGAATTCTAATATTAATCTAAAAATAATAATAATAATAATAGAACAACCTCCCATGACTTTTACTAATATGGTGAATGATCGATTTTAGGGGTTCCTGCAAAAAAGAAAAAAACAAAAATAGAGAAAAGAACAAACTATAAAACAATTTTATAGAATATTAGATATTTTATGCATGACTCATGTTTATAATACTCTTTGATAGGGATACAGAAATGGGCGGCTTGGTCGTAGTGACCGAAGGGTGGTGAAGAGCATACCCGATCAGGTGTCTTTACATAGCGAGCCGAGCAGGAGGCCGGCTGAATTGGGCGGCGTGGTTGGAAAATAGGGGCGTGCTCGGCCGGTCAGACCATATCTTTACAAATATGAAGATAGAATATTCCCTTTAAAAGAGCTCACGGTCGTCGATGTGAGTCTATGCTAGGGAAGGAAAAGCGTGAAGATCGTTGGCGGATTACCCACGATAAGGAAGGGGATTATTCGAATAAAACTCCTTTGACTAATCCATCCTTCTCAAAATACAAGGGTGACTACATGAAACCTATCCTTGAGGAAGAAACCACAATCATCGTCAGGTGGATGAATATCCATTATAAATCAGAAAATGAGTCCAGCCAGCTAAAAGGTATACTCTTAAATAATAAGTGTCCTCTCTTTTCTCTCAAGGAAGAATCTGACTTTGGCATCGGAGCGGCTACGGGCACAGCCCTCGCCGGCCCTGTCTTCATTCGGTTCGCATTGCGAGGGGCGTCTGCGTCGAGAACATGTGGATCGTGTATTGTAGCAATCCTCCACGACCCAAACGATCGCCCGGCCCGGTCTTAGTCCGTCTGACGACCAGTACATCGACCCGATTAGGTTGAAAAAAGGCGTCATCGGTTAGTGCGTCCCAGTAGAAGCAGCAATTCATCATCGCATCTTGATTCCTCGAGTTCACGATGGTATCAACGAGGAACGGCGGGGTAACATTAATCCCGCAGGGGACCACGGGGAATCCGCGGGTGATATGAAGCGGTGAACCCACGAGGCGGTGGAAAGCAATCTGGCAATCTGAAGCGAAATGGGCGCTTGCCGCGTCGACCCGGCGTCACGTGTCCGAAGGAGGTGAGGCGAACACGGCTTAATCTGACATCGGCGACGTGAGCGGGAAAGCGTAACCTGCTTCACGCGAAGCCACTTGGTGTGACGATGCAGGGCATCGAGCGACGGTGCGGTCGAGCGGGGGCATGGACCGCAGTTGGCGGCAATGGGGGAAAACGAAGCTATACCGGAGGCGGCTAAGTGGCGGCCGAGCCACCCTCGACTAGAAACGAGGGGAAGACGATGTGGGAAGCGGAGGTTAAAAAGCGACCAAAGCTCGTGCGCGTGAAGGAAGTGGTGAAGGCCCGAACCGGATCTGGACACCTTGAGTACCGACAAAGCGAAATCTCCGCCGCGTAGGAGTACTACACTTTCTCTTCCGGTGGGATTCGAAATCTCTCGGTAAAAACATTCGATGGTCAAGAATCCCCGTCGATCATCTTAATACTACAATCGGATGGAAATTTGCATGGGTATCGGGACCACGTATACGTCACGGGGCTTCTCGCCGAAATATTTCACGGCTTCGAAAGACCCGACTTGGCACGGTTGATAAATTCCCAACCATCCTAATCGCTCATTGAGAGGCCCAGGTACATTTGCGTTTGTCTCAGCCGAATGGGGCGTCTGAAGAGTGTTTCTGTCTTGACCATCGGCGGGATCGCGGGAAAGTTTGAAATCATATCTCACGATTATTGTAAGTCACGAAGATAGAGGTGCCGACGAAAAATTGGTTGTCCACGGCTTTCATCGCGAATTTTGTCTGATCGAAAGGACGATGTTCTGTCTCAGAAGAACCCTGTTGCGTAGTAGAGGTCTCTTGAAGCGAAAAGGAGAGCTCCTCCGCCCAAGAAAGAAAAAGGGACGATGACATCGACGAGGGCGGAGCCTCCCGCCAACAAGACGACCAAAGGAAATCCCTGCACACGGACGGAGCGATCCCCTAAAAGGCTGGGAATCTCAGAGACCGTCTGGGCCCACCGCAATCTGAAGGACGATGACATTACCTCCAAGACAACGCCACTCCACTAACGGCCCCGCATCACAAGTCCTACATGAGGTACTAAACGAAAGTGGCCTTTCGAGATGGCCGACACGATGAAATCGATCCCGCGACAAGGATAACACCAAGTATCATGAGTTTCACAGGACTATGGACATCGTGACGGACAACTCAGATACAACTAAGAAGAGAAATAGAATATTTGATGGGCCAAGGATATCTTCGCTGCTTTCATATCTCCAAGGAACCAAGCCCGAATCAAACCTAAAGTCGTGCACAACCATAATCCGGCCTCGCCGCCAGCTCGCCATCCCGACAGTAACCGTCAAAGACCAATGCCGGGAGAAATCCATGTGGATCTCGGGATTTTATGAGGAGGAGAATCTAGTTCTGGCTGGAAGCCCACTCACGGAGCATAAGATCAAGATACATGGGGAAATACAAGGTGATCTAAGGTTTAATCGATACTACCATCACGCTTCTCGACTCAGATTCTGGTGGTGCTAGCGACTCCCCATGACGCACTACCGGTAGTCCGCGCAATTGTGGCCAACACCACGCTCACCGGGTTTCAATCGGAGCAATGGGAGTTCGCTGACATCATCTTCGCGTAGGCCTCGACAAGATGGCATTGGAAGAAAGCTAGATCCCGTCAAGACACATCCGGCGGATTTTCGTGGAGAAAAGGTACTACCGTCGGGCTCGATTCAACCGGGTGTCGACTCGGGAGAACCCCCGCGTGCAACGACGGCCAAAGAAGGTTCCTTATAGTGGACGCCCCGTCAGCCTATAATATGCTGCTAGGCAGGCCCTCCCTCAACGCAATAAAAGCCATCCCCTCGGCATATCACATGATAGTCAAATTCCATGCTGAAATCTGGCCTGGATCATTCCAGGAAATCACGGGTGGCCGCAGAGTGTTACTACGTACCTCCATGAAACAGCAGCTGTCATCACTTGAACTAACAGCCTGATGAGCGCGACAGTGCTCGCACCCGACCAGCCTTCAGAGGAACTAGAACCTGTGCCGCTGGATGACAACCCAGAACATCTAGCCTATATTGGCTCCAAACTACCAAAGGACTTTTCAAAGGCCTCTCACTCGCTTTTAGACGGAATGTAGACGCTTATGGACACAAAGTGCATATGGGAGGAATCGACCCTGCAATAATCACCCATAAACTGAACACCAACCCGTCATTCAACCCGGTTAAACAAAAACGCAGGAGTTTCGCACCGGAAAGGCAAAAGGCCATCAATGAGGAGGTCAGCAAGCTCCTCCAAGCAGGAGCGATAAGAGAGGTGGAATACCCTGAGTGGCTAGCTAACGTTGTACTCGTCAAGAAAGCTAATGGCAAATGGCTACCAGACGACTTCACTCGACATAAACAAAGCATGCCCAAGCGACGCCTTCCTCCTCGCCTGTAATCGACCTTATCGGATGCCACTAAGAGGCACCTAACTCCTTTTAGTTTCATGGATGCGCTTCCACTACAATCGGGATCGCACGTGACCCCGGGACCAAGAAAGACTTCATTCACACAAAGACAAGGAACCCATCGCATCGGTAATGCCGTTTGGACTCAATAATGCAGGAGTGACCTACCAGAGACTAGTGAACCGGATGTTCCAAAGGCAGATAGGTACAACGATGGAGGTATACATAGACGACATGATGGTAAAGTCCATGTTGACAGACCAAAGAACACACACAAATTTATGACACTATTACCAAAGGACTATTAACTAATCCCCGGCAACCTTGCCATAAAACTTGTTAACCGGACCAAAAGACATATACAAATCTACGACGTTATCACCAAGGACTATTGTCTAGTCCCCGGCAACGGCGCCATAAACTTGTTAATATTATACTATATAAACCACCAATCTCTTAGAGTAAATCATTTTCAAAGTTTGGTTTTGGTCTGATATTCTCAAGTAGTTTACGTGTCGATAAGTACAAAATGGATTTAGTCCGCATATCGATCCCACAGAGATCTCAAGAATTTTAAATCAACTACCCCCGACTACCACCTCCCATACCATTCGACCACAAATGATAGTGATCCAGCGATTAAGGATCGGAAAATTAAACGAACAAAAAGGAAAATCACCTAACTATCCAACAAACCGGGAAGATAAAGAATAAAGAATAGTTAATTTTTAATAAAAGAAATGAATAATCAATAGTTATCCTCGTAAGACACATCAATAGAAACAGCTATAGTGAACTATCGATTCCCGTAGTTAATTCGATAAAATTTCGATTATCTCAAGTTTCAAAATTCGTCTAAGGCGCTTGTAGTGCAACCGATCTCTCTCCACACTCCACATTTCATTATCTAATTTCTGGACCATTCTCTCGAATACGTGGAATTAGATAACTACTTTTAAAAGGGGACTTCCTTAATCTCTGTATTTTCTTTGCAATACCATACCCATTTTACGGGACTCCAAACCTTACCCCAAGTTATCTGGCCAAGCAAGCGATATACACCTGCATTGCTCCTCCTCGAAATTAGAATAGATCACCCTTTCCTTGATTAGATCCTGGGCCTAAATACGATCGGGCCTCACTATCCGACCGAGGTGAACTCTTGCTTGTTTAAATAGATAACCCATTCAACTCGTTCTGATTTCAAGTGAGAAGAGGATTTATCTAAGTGAACTTACAAAGCTCAAAAGATCCCTAATAGCAGGTTAGTATACCTTCAAAGAAATGTACATTACTCTCAGGATCGTCTTCCCTGTGTCACTCAGAGGAACCTCAAATCAGAAAGCAATGACGCAAATTCTTAACCCGGTATAAGAAACTGCTGGTTCGCATCCCAAGACAAACCCAAAACCGAAGTAAATTCATTAACCTAAATTAACAAGTCGGAAACGCATCATGAAAGATAAATTTCGACTATAACGTTTCACTTAATGGAAACTGATTTCACCATCGAATTACACGATACAAAGATTCTCCGATCATAAGAATAACTGCAATTTGAAACTGGAACAATCGAATTCCAAATTTGTCCGAATCTTCAAACATTCCGTAGTAATTTGAAAATAAATTAATTCTCAGATTCGCCTTCAAATAAACGATAACATCCAGATCCAAAATACAAACTGAAAATAAAAATACGAGAACATAATCGCTTCTAAAACGACGGAAATAAAAAAAAAAAAAGAAAAAAGAAAAGAAAAGAAAAGAAAACTGCGGTCGAGTCAGCCTATCCGTATTCCTCTCGTCTCGCGTCGCCAAGCTACTTTCCTTCGATAACAAGGATGATAGTGGTTTTTCAAATAGCCCAATCCCAATGTAGCCCGCCAGGTTTCAAAATGGTTTCCGCCTAATTCATCGCGCCTGCCGCGACTTCAGCTTCTTGTCGCGGACATCATCGATGTCGCGACATCAATTCCCACGCCGCGACATCAATTTAATGGCGTAGCCTTGATTTGTCATCTGGCGATGTCGCTACATCAATATCTGCCGCTACATCTTCTCAATGCCTCGCGTGTTTCAATTGTTCTTCATGATACGCGACGCCGAGGCCTTGTCGCGACCTCGCTCAAGCCATCCGCAGCCTTCAATCGATGTCTTCTGGATGTCGCGACATCAACCCTCGTCAGCGACATCATCTTATGGAACTGTAGGCTTCAACTTGTCGCTCATGATGTCGCGACATCAATATCTTCACACGACATCTCTTACGCCGCTCTTGCAGCCTTTGATCCGTCGCTCGATGTCACGACATCGATATCTTGGTCGCGAACACCTCACTTCATGAAGCTCAACCATCAATCGAAAGAGTCCGCGTCGCGACTGATCTCATGTCGCTGGCACGCCTTACGGCTTCGGAATCTTCTCGATACGGTTTTGATGTCGTGACTTTCAAATTCTTGTCGACATCGCTCATATTTCTCTGCCTTCATCCGCCGGGTTCCCCGATAAACGCGACATCGATCTCACGTCATGACATCAACTTAATTCTTCCGCTTTCAACCGGTCGCCCCCGATGTCGACCAATCTCACGCCGCGACGCCAACTCATTTCCTCGCATTTTCTCATGAGCAGCCCCAAGTCGTGACTTCAATATCTTGTTATCCATGTCGACTCGCATCAGGATTTCCTTCACTTCCCGATGTCGCTGACCTCATGACCGGGATCGTAAACCCCGTAATCGCATCAATGAATCACCAATTTATTTTCAAGCTTCTCGCTCCGCTATCTGAATCGTACTTTTTCTCCACTTATCAGATATTTTTCTACTTTCTTCTTCTTCTTCCATTCTACCGCTTAATACATGGGTGAGTTTCTTCATATTTCTGCAAAGTAATTGTCTCTTTTTATATGAAAATTAAGTAGAAAAATGGACTAAAAATAGATGACTTTTAAGCTCATCAAACTCCCCCAAACTTAAAGTTTTGCTTGTCCTCAAGCAAAGAAAAAGAATTGTTTGTCCTTAAACAAGAAGGACATTTTTCTGTTTTGTTTTTCATCCTTTATCCTGGTTTCTACCTTCTAATCTAGAACCAAAAGATATCACCGTTAATTCAAGTTTCGCTTTTCGATGAAAGAACAAAGTATGGTATACTTTGACATAAAATTTCTGATAAACTAATGTATATAAAACAATTTATTTATCAAGTCTTGCCTCAGGTGTGTGTGTGTCAAGAATCCTTCTCAACTTCTTCTTAGTTTTAGTAAATCTTCTGGGAGTTTTCTTAAACTGTTTATTCAGGTCCCATATGCTTGTTTTTTTCATATTGATCTCCACTAATGTAGTGATTCCAAACTCTTCAAAATCAATCGTGTCTGCTTGTAATGTTAAAGCCTGCAAAAAGTGGTAGGATGAATGGAATTTTTAGATTGAGATTACCCAAACTCTTTTTCTTTTCTCCTCAACTGCTCTTTCCTCCCAAAAAACTCCCCCAAACTTTATGTTTGGGATTCTACCTTGAATTTCTTCTTTTCAAAGCTGTATGCTCCCAATTCTCTCGTAATTCGATTGGGGGAATTTTTCCTTCTAATCGCCCTTCTTTAGGAATTATGCTATGTTTTTGTCTTTTTAGGCTTCTAACACTCTTAACTAACTTTGGGTTAGTAGCCCCATACCAGATGGTATTAGGGTACTAAAGCTGAATAATCTCAACTTAATTGTCAAGAGAGTTAAAGCCACAAGACAAAAGCTATTCTTTTTAGCATTCTTTCCTTTTTTGTATTTTCCCCTGCCTTCGATCTCTTCCTTCACCTTCTCTCGTACATCTCTTTGCCTTCCCTAATCAAACTCCCCCCAAACTCCATCTCTTTCCTCTCCTTTTGAGTTCTCGGGTCATCATGTGTTCTTACCTGGAAGTTTAGTGATGCTGACGGCTTCGGGCTTTTCATTGGCTTATTTTGAAGACATGGAATATCTGCTCAAATTGGTGACTAAGGTGTATGCAAAGCATATACATAGTGGTGGCTGGAAAAGCCTAAACTGCTCAATAATTGCTCGTATCATTTTTTGTCGGTTGTTTTCAACCAGATTTCGCCAATCAATATTCAAACAAGTTCTAGGACTGGTGGATTACAATCTCTGAATTCCCAGAAAATTTTCCTAATTTCAGTCAAAGTTTTCAAAGGTGCTGTTGACCGAGGTGTATTATTTCCTTCAAGACTTGTGTTTATTCACTGTCTAATTACATTAGTTTATCCAAGTACTTTGTTATATCAGAATTAACCAATTTCTCATTTTTTTTTTTTTCAACCCAAACTGAACTTGAACAAAACAGTACATACTCTTAATTCCAGTTTCATTATTCATATTCTCCATTCTCTTCAGATAAATTGAACAGAATTGTAAATGTTATTTGATTCTAATGTAAAAATAAACTAATACAGAAACACAATCCACACATCATGATCAACCAATTTGTAAATCAACAGATTTTATTCAATTATCAAATGACTTCGATATTGTCCGAACTGTTTCAATTACAAACATTTTTCACTAAGTTCATCCTGCTCTAAATCCTATCTTTTCTCCAGAAGTTTGCATCCCCCGTCTAAATTTTGCTCTCTGTGACCTTGAGTCCGAATGAGCGATTCGGCCACTAACAAGGTCAGGTAAACAAATCGGCCGTTTACCTTTTCTTTGAGCTTTTGGTTGATGGATTCTAACTAATCCATATTCCTCCATCATCACTTCTGCGAAACAACGTTGTATGGAATACTTAGTGAATTGGCTTGTTTTCCGACTCCACTCATTCCATAAAATGTAGTTTGCACTCCTCGACGCTTCTTTTTCACTCTCATTCTCCCTTCCCTCTCATTCTTTCCGCTTGTTTCTAATTCCTCGCTCTTCCATCCCTTTTATGTTGAGGTGTGTCTCTTTGAAAGAACAGTCAATTATGATTTCTTCAATTTCTAAGGGAAGTATTAAATGAGATTCATCGATTTATGTCCCTTTTATTTTCAATCCAGATTTCCGCTTTTCCCCGAGAATTTGAACGTTCAATGCCTTAGTTTTCCTCTGATTGCTTTTTGAAATCGAGAATATTCCACGATCGACAAATCAAAGATGGATTAAGCTTCGTATTTATTGCCATTTATTATCGTATAAAATTTGGGGTGAATTGTAGTTCCATGGACTCGAATGAAACTAGACATCGGTTTAATGTTTCGACATTGCCCGCTGCTAATACATTAACTAATGGGCACAAAGTCTATACATTAGCCTAATGGAAGTTAATGCTATCTAAGCCAAGTTATGACAAGAGAATGTTCTTATTTCTATGACTAAATTTCATCAATTTGGCTTTCTTCCACTTATTATTCTTCATTCTCACATCCTCGTCAACCCTCTCGAACCCGTGTTAAGTCTCAAAACAATAAACAATCCAACTTACAAAGAATATCACTTGTTCAATGTCACCAAAACAACCACAACTCAATTTATTTTATCATGCAGAAATTGACAATCCCTTTATTATTTCTCATATTCATTAGTTAAGCATTTATGCAAGATAAAATAAATTCCCCAAACTTGTAGTCATGCTATACTAAATATAAAATCCTAACAATTATTTCAACTCAAATGCAATAAAAAAGATAGAGAAAGGAATGAGAGACCCTTTTATTCCAAATTATGTTATATCACCGCCCAATGTGATTTTAGAGATTCTTCTTTCCGTGCAATCTTCTCATTCTTTCCACAACTCGTCTTCGCTTTTAAATTTTCATTGACTTCATTCAACCAATGTATCAATGCATCCAAATTGCCTCTATGGTCATTAATTTGTCCATCACATTCTTTGCCTCCTTCACCCGCATTCCCCGAAATTTCAAATGAGCTAATGTTGTATTCAAAGAAGATCCTTCCTATCTGTATACTTGTTCTCACTTTCCCATGTTCGAATTAGTAATTTCCCCTTCTTCTTTGTCCAAGAGAAAGGGATTGAGGAAGAATTTGGTCGAAATAAACCTTCATTAGCTCCTTCCATGTGTTAACGCATTCATATGGTAGGGAGTTAAACCCATGTCATAGCCCATATCTTGTAAAGAGAATGGGAATAATCATAATGAATAACTTCGCTCCACACCATTCAACTTAACAAGATAAATATCCCGAGGAATCTTCCCAGTGCTCGCTTTGATCTTCAAGGGGATGACCAAGAACCGATGTCATGGACCATGGTTATCGCGTCGTCGAGTTCAAAATCATTAGCATTGATTAATACCTGCTCTATTGCTAAATATTTATCAGGATGAATGAATTCCATAAATTCCTCCATAGTGTCACGCTCCTCGAGGTCTTTTTGCCGCACATTCCTGTCGCTACACCGCCTAACTTTATCCGTCATGGTCAGATGAGCCGCCTTCCCGAAATCAAGGTACACCTGCATCATCAGATTACCAATCAAACATTTTCACATGGGTTGTTAAAGGTCATGGCTACAAGTGTCATCACAAACGCTTATTTTTGTTCTTTTCTTTAAAATGTCAAAATTAATATTTCTTCTTTCTATCTCGAATATTACTACTAAATTTTCGATCCAAGAACGGCGCCATAAAACTTGGTTGACGTAATTCAAAGAACACACACAAATTTAAGGACACTATTACCAAAGGATTATTAACTAATCCCTAAGAACCTTGCTACAAAACTTGTTAACCTATCAAAAGACATATACAAATCTACGACGTTATCACCAGACTCATTGTTCAACACCGCAACTGGCCACTACAAACTTGTTAATATTATACTATATAAACCACCAATCTCTTAGGAGTAAATCATTTTCAAAGTTTGGTTTCTGTCCGATGACTCGTAAAGTGCACAGTCGACAAGTAATAAAATGGATTGAAACCAGATATCGGTCCTACGTAGATCCCAAGAATTTTAAATCAACTACCTCGACTACTCACACTTCCATACTATTTGACCACAAATGATAAGAGGGATCCAAAGATAAGGGGTTGGAAAATTAAACTAACAAAAGGAAAATCACCGAATCATCCAACAAATCAAGATAAAGAATAAAGAATAGTTAATTTCAATAAAAGAAATGAATACCACAGTTATCCCCTCGAAGACACATCAATAAAACGCTTATGCTGAACTACGTCCCTGTAGTTAATTTCGATAAAATTTCGACATCTCAAGTTTCAAAATCCGTCCACATGCTGTAGTGCAAATTCGGATCTCCACACTCCATTATTTCCCATTATCTATTCTCTCGACCCGATTCTCTCGAATACATGGAATTAGATAACTACTTTTAAAAGGGACTCCTTAATCCGGGGTATTTTTCAGAATACTCATTATACCCATTTTACGGATCAGAACCTTAGCTCCTGCCATCTGGCCAAGCAAGGATATATTAACTTCCGTATTGCTCATCCTCGAAATTAGAATAGATCACCCTTTCCTTTGATTAGATCTCAGCCTAACACCTGATCGGGCCCCACTATCCGACCGAGGTGAACTCATTTTTTGTTTAAATAGAGATAACTCATTCAACTCGCTCTTGGATTTCAAGTGAGAAGAGGATTGGTCTAAGTGAACTTACAAAGCTTAAAAAGATCCCTACTATATGTTAGTATACCTTCAAAGAAATGTACATTACCTCGTGAATGTTCCCGTGTCACTCAGAGGACCTCCTTGAAATCGTGAGTAATGACGCAATTCTAACTGCATAAGAAACTCCGTTATTCGCATCCCAAGACAATAAACTCAAACCGTAAGTAAATCTACATTAACCGAAATTACCGTCGAAACGATTACAGAAAGATAAATTCACTATAACGTTCACTCTTAATGGAAACCGGATTCTCAATTACCGAATTACACGATACAAAGATTCCTCTTACTTATAAGAATAATCAAGATTTGAAATCGAAACAATCGACCTCCAGAAATTCATTCAACTTCAAACATTCCAGGTAGTAATTTGAAAATAAATTGAATTCTCGTGATTCAGCTTCAACAACGATAACATCCATCCAAAAAATACAACGAAAACAAAAATACGAGAACATAATCTGCCTGAACCACTAAATAAAAAAATAAGAAAAAGAAAAGAAAAGAAAAGAAAACTAAAAAAATGAGCCTTCAAATTATCCATTCCTCCTGCCCGTGGGTCGCCAAGCCACTTCCTCTCCCGGATAGCTACGTATTTATAGGGTTTTTCTGGCCGGGCCCTAATCCCAATGTAGCCCGCCGTGGGTTTCGCAAAATGGCTCGCTCAATTCACCGCTCAAGTCGCGACTTCAGCTCGTCGCGACATCATCGATGTCGCTGACATCACTCCCACGCCGCGACATCAATTTACTCTATGTAGCCTTGATTTTACTGGTCTGCGATGTCGCTGACATCAATATCTTGTCGACATCTTCTCACGCCTTGGCAGTGTTTCAATTGTTTCTTCATGATGTCGCGACGCCGATATCTTGTCGCACTTCGCCAGTCATCCGCAGCCTTCAATCGATAAATTTTTGGATGTCGCGACATCAATCTCACGCGACATCATCTTATGGAATCAGAGGCTTCAACTTGTCGCTTTCATGATGTCATGACATCAATATCTTGTCGCGACATCCTTTAATACGCCTTTGCAGCTTTGATTCGACGTTCTGATGTCACGACATCGTTATCTCTGTCGCGACCTCACTTCACAAGCTTCAACCTTCAACTGAGTAGTGTCCGTGTCGCGACTTCGACCCTTCATGTCGCGACATCGAAATGGTATTTTTGCAATCTTCTCTTTGATGGTTTTTGATGTCGACTTCAGCTCTTGCCTGACATCGCCCATTTCCTCTCGCCTTTCATCTCGCCGGTTCCCCGATGTCGCGACATCGATCTCACGCCGCGTACATCAACTTAGCTCGGGGCTTTAATTGGTCAAGCCTCATGTCGCTGACTCAATCTCACGTAGCCGCGACACCTCATTTCCCTTGCAAATTTTCTATGAGCAACTCAAGTCGTGATCCTCAATATCTTGTTATCCATGTCGCGACTCAGATCGGGATTTCCTTCACTTCCCGATGTCGCGACCTCACGACCGACTCCGTGCAAACCCCGAACCGCATCAATGAACCCACCAATTTATTTCACTTCTCGCCCGCCATTCGACCGCAGACTTTTTCTCCACTTATTGCTGTATTTTCCTACTTTCTTTCTTCTTTCTTCCATTCTACCTGCTAATAACAGATGGGTGAGTTTCTTCATATTTCTGCAAAGTAATTGTCTCTTTTTATATGAAAATTAAGCAAAAAAATGGACTAAAAATATATGACTTTTAAGCTCATCAGTCCACTAAGTCCGATCTCCATATCACCCATCTCTCTGAGGCATTCCAGATCCTGAGGAATTATAACATGAAGCTGAACCCAACTAAATGCGCCTTCGGCGTGTCAGCCGGAAAATTTCTGGGTTTCATAGTTAACCTGCGGGGATCGTTTAATCCATACAAAATAAAAGCATTGCTCGACATGCCGTCGCCTTCAGGAATAAAGGAGGTCCAACGGCTGACAGGAAGGATTGCGGCTTTAAGCCGTTTCGTATCCAGAGCGAGTGACAAATGTCAACCTTTCTTCCAAGTTCTGAAGAAAGCCTTTCAGTGGGACGAGAAATGTGAAGAAGCATTCATGGCATTAAAAACATACCTAAGCTCTCCTCCCATTCTAGTAAGTCCCGTCAAGGAGAAACCTCACTTTATACTTAGCCGTATCACTCTCAACCAAAGGCGCACTCTTCAGACAAAGAGCGAGTCCAAGACCTACTTACTACCTGGGCAATGAAATCGAGAGGAGCGGAGGAGAGGTACCCAAGAATGGAAAAGCTGATACTAGCACTGGTGACTGCAGCCCGGAAGCTTCGCCCCTATTTCCAGGCTCACACCGTAGAAGTCCCAACCAAGTACCCAATGAAGCGGGTATTACACACAAACCGTGGTCTCCGGAGGTTGATGAAGTGGGCCATAGAGCCAAGCCGAAGTTCGACATCAAAAGGCCGAAAACCGCTATAAAGGATAGGTCCTACCGACTCTCGTCATGAATTCACTCCTACAGGTTTGCGCAATGAGCCCACACGCCGTGAGGACGACCTCCCATATGGAAACTCGTAGATGGAGCCTCAAATTGCCGTGGAGCCGAGCGGTGCTAATCACCTCACCGTAGGATAGATATTGAATAATGCATCCGTCCGTTCCATGTTTCCAACAACGTAAGCCGGAAAGATGAGGTCACAAGTAGCTCAACCGCTACTCACAGGTCACCGGGCCCAGTGTCCAAGGACTCTAACCTGGTGGTCAGCAGATCGGATACACGAGGCCAAAAGTGAGACGATGGTCCCATATCTCCAAAAGAACCGTGATTCGCAAAAAGTTTGTATCGGTTCGGTCAAGTACGTCCCTGCACGTAGAATACCCGAGCCGACGCCGCAAAACTAGCCACAAACTTTGTAAGAAGATCCGCGGTCAACGCCCGTCGAATACCTAGCGTAACCCCATCACCCCAGACAAAGATGGTGATCGCCCAAGAGGATCCGTGCCGAACCCGATGGACCCTATTTGGGATTATATTAATGACTAACCTTACTTAGACACCTAAAGAAGCTAAGATAAGAGGAAGGGTCTTTCTCTCTCTCAAGTTTACCAATCACAAGCGAGTTTCTATGCCGGTGATTCTTCACCTTCCTAAATTACTCCAGAGAAGACATCGAATATGTGCTAAGAGAAGTACACGAAGGCATATGTAAACCCATATCTGAGCACTAACATTAGCCTGAAAAATCTGGAGGCAGGATACCATCGCCCACGATACTTAAAGATACCGACTTTAGTCAAGAAATGGCACCGCCGTGAGCACACTAAAATATCACGCCTCCGTCGAGCTCCTCGACGCCACTCACAAATTTCGCCTTCCAAAGAAGTGGGGGTTGGACATATTGGGACTTCTGCCCATTGGAAAGGGCCAATGCAAATCCATAATTGTCGCAAAGGATTATCACCAAGCTATGTTTGTGCCCTTAGCCACGACATGTGAATGTACACGTGAACTGTGGTAAGCCGTCATATACGTTCGTACCCCAAGAGCCCTAAGATCGATAATGGAAAACAATGACACCAAATTCGTGGATTGGTGTTTCTACTCGAATTAAAATTATTACCAAACGAACAGCCGAGGTCACCATCGAACCCTTAAAGTCAGCTTAAAACCAAAGCTCAAGATCTTGAAGGAAGTTGGGTGTAAATACCTCCCGAGGTACTACGGGCTTACGTGATCTATAGCTACTGAAGTCGTCAGACTGAGACCCCATTCCGGCCTGCAAATTTCGCACGCAGAGCCCCCACGAGGTTGGAATAAAATCTCCTAGAAATGAAATACTACCCTTATAACAAAGATTGAGTCTCATACCTAACTTTCGAACCCCTGGATGAAAAATGTGATGGTGTTCAACAATACATTTAAGAGATTTGTAAAATAGAAGACAAATTAGTAATTACAACCAGGGTCAAGCCCGTGTGGTTAATACGTGTGGATTTGGTCTTAAAAAGCTTCCACAAACATGGAAGAATCCAACGTGATGAAACCAGCCCCAACTGGAGGCCCTACATAATAACCAGTCAGTCGGCCCGTGCAATTAGTGAGCTCCAAACAAGAGGAGGGAAAAATCTTACAACATACATGGAACGCGTGAGCACTAAGCGCTTTTACCAAGCACCACGGAAAATAAAACCTTATCAATTTTGCATGCGATTTAGCCTGGACACACGCGGGTAATTTGGGCAAGATCTCAAATGAAATCCGAGAAACATACACAATGAGAAAATTCATAAAATAAAAAGTCTCTTATTCCAAATGAATCATATTCACATAATCATGGTGTCCTTGATTACATCTCTAAAAACACCATACAACAAAAAAAAAAAAAAAAGGAGACAAAGGAAAAGACAAGAACGAGGAAAAAGAGGGTGTGATAAGAAAGAAAAGAAAAAGACTTAGACAAGAGGTGCCATTTAAAAAAGGAAAAAAAGAAGCATATGAGAGTTGAAAAGGAAGAAGGGAGAAAAAGAAAAGAGGGAAGAAGAGGGGTGAATATGGAGGAAGAAGACAAAGAAAACAGAGTGCGGCGTAGCGATGCACCGCCTCCGAACGCAGATTCTCAGCAAAAAGCTAGGAACAACATGACTCCTATAAAGGGGAGACTAGGAAAAACACACCCCACACATGAAGACCGAAGGCTGATCCAAAGACGCCGAGGAACCCAAATAAGGCAACAATCGTCGAACATCCATCCTGCACAATCTCATCCACCAGCCAGAAAAACTGTGAATCTCCAAAAGCATAAGATATTGCAGGCAACAGAGCTACCCATTTATAAGGAGGTCAAAGCGCCGAAAATTCAATACGCAATCGGCTCCGCATTCTCCATAAATCAAGATTAATGACAGTCACACTTTGAGACATGCAGGCTGCCAGTTCACCAAGCTCACATACCAAAATCATGCTAGCGGTTCGGGCCACCAAAGGCCTTCGCACACTGAAGGTCACGCATAACGTGTCGCTCACTTTGACGAGCTCATCTACTCGGCACTGCGTCACGCCGCCTCACGCACTACCAGTTACATCGCCACTGTACCGAACGTCACCGAAAAATACTACGCCATGAGTCTACCGTCACTCTCGACGAGTCCATTCACTCGCGACGTGTCACGCCACCGGTGAGAGTTTGATCCGGCCGTGCCACATCGCCAATTTGGCTGTAACTACCACCATGGGCCATCGCGCTCATGAGCCCCGTTGTTCACTCGACGCAGGTCGCCCACTCAACACGTGCCATGCCGCCTAAACGAAGTCGATCAACCCATTTCTACCGAACGCCACTAAGGCCATCAAGGCCATGAGCCCTTCGTTGCTCACTCCGACGAGGTCATCTACCTCAACACAGCCACGCCGCCTAAACGAGTCGATCAACCCATTTCTACCGAACGCCCACTACATCGCGCCATGAGCCCCGCTGCTCACTTTGACGAGAGGTCGCCTAATTAACATGTATTAATTTCGCCTAAACGAGTCGACAACTCATTTCTACTGAATACCACCAAGGCTAATCGCGCCATGAGTGCCCGCAGCTCACCTCGACGAGAGGTCGCTCACTCTAACACAGCCACGCCGCCTAAACGAGTCGATCAACCCATTTCGGCCGAACGCCTACCAAGCGCCACCGCGCCACAGCCCCGCGCTGGCCCCACAGGTCAGCCCGCTTCAACACAGCCACGCCGCCTAAATGAGCCAGATCAACCCGACGCTGAAATGCCACGGAAGCCACCGCGCCATGAGCCCCGCGTTCACTCCGACGAGGTCGCCTACTCAACACAGCCACGCCGCCTAAACGAGTCGATCAACCCATTTCGCCGAACGCCACCAAGCCACCGCGCCTATGAGCCCTGGCATACCACTGACGAGGTCGCCTACTCAACACAGCCACGCCGCCTAAACGAGTCGATCAACCCATTTCGCTTAACGCCACCAAGGCCACCGCGCCATGAGCCCCGTTGCTCACTCGGGACGCAGGTCGCCTACCAACACGTGCCACGCCGCCAAACGAGTCGACCAACCCATTTCTACCGAACGCCACCGCGCCACCGCGCCATGAGCCCCGCGTTCACCGGGACGAGGTCGCCTACCAACATAAGCCACGCCGCCAACGAGTCGATCAACTCCACGCCTTAACGCCACCAAGGCCACGCGCCATGAGCCCCGTTGCTCACTGACGAGGTCGCCCTGGCCAACACAGCCACGCCGCGGGCCGAGTCGACAACCTACTTTGGCTTTCGGAACGCCATCATACATCAGACCACGAGCCTGGCTGGCCATCGACGAGGTCGCCTACTCAACATTGCGCCACGCCGCCTAAATGAGCCGACCACCCATTTTCGGCTGGAACGCCACCAGGCTACATCGCCACAAAGGCCACAACACCAGAAGACCAACTATTCATTGTGACGAGCTCTTCCTATCAGCCAACATGGACGAGCTCTACTCAACTAGTCACTCCGACAAGCTCTTCCCACCAGCCAACATGGACGAGCTCTACTCAATTGTTCACCGCCGAAGCCTTCCGCTCACATGGACGAGCTCTAATTAACCGTTCACCCGACGAGCTCTCCACCCGCCCACTCTCTCGATCGAGCTCACTCAATTGTTCACTCCGACGAGCTCTTCCTCCGCCATTACATGGACGAGCTCACTAACTGCTCAATCTTGGCAAAGCTCTTCCCACCAGTCAATTTTGACAGCCTTCACTCAACTCCGTTTCACTCGACGAGCTCTTCCTCTCAATTCACACGGACGAGCTCCTGCCAGCAATTCGCATTAACGAGCTCTTCCTATCAGCCAACATGGACGAGCTCTACTCTACTATTCACTCTGACGAGCTCTTCCCATCAGTTCACTTGGACAAGTTGTACTCAATTGTTCACTCTGCCGAGCTCTTCCTCCCAGTTCACATGGACGAGCTCTACTCAACTGTTCACTCCGACGAGCTCTTCCCACCAGTTCACTTGGACGAGCTCTACTCAATTTTTCACTCCGACGAGCTCTTCCTATCAGTCAGCATGGACGAGCTCTACTCTACTATTCATTCTGACGAGCTCTTCCTATCAGCCAACATGGACGAGCTCTACTCTACTATTCACTCTGACGAGCTCTTCCCATCAGTTCACTTGGACGAGCTCTACTCAACTATTCACTCCGACAAGCTCTGCCCAAACAGTTCACATGGACGAGCTCAACTCAACAGCTCACATTGACGAGCTCTTCCCAACAATTCACAGTGACGAGCCCCTCGTTGCACTACGTACGCATCGCCCTTCGCACAATTCATATCGACAAGGCTCATCCTCAACTCCGATGACTTGTTTCTCCCACTATTCACAAGTGACGCAGCCCCTCGCCGCACTACGCATTTACTCCGCCCTTCGCACACCCATTTCAACGAGGCCTTCCCCTCAACCTCACGGACGAGCCCCAACTATTCACATCGACGAGCCCTTCACTCGACTCCAAACAGTCGGGCTCCTTCCTACTATTTGCATCGACGAGTTCTTCCCAGCAGCTCTACTCAACCACACTCTGACAAACCTCCATCAACAGCCCCCAAAGATGAGCTCCACCCGCTCCAACCATATAAGTGGGGAACCAAGCTTTATTTAAACAGATGTTATAAAATCTCAATGATATGTTTAAATTGGCGAGACCTTTCAAATCAAAGTTATTACATGGGGTCAGAAAAGAATGAAAGATATCTCAATTAGAACACAAGTTTAAAAAAAAAAGGGTATTTATCGAAGAAGTACATTGCATCGCACTTCAGCCCAACAAAAGTGGGGAAAGGTCGACATCGTGGAAGCATAAATAAGTCCACTTAGTCATCTGGACGATGAAGAATGAGAAGTGGATCTCGCAGGAGGACAGCTCCCGGGAATAATTCAGACTAAGACCCTCCGCCTCCTCGTCGCCGAGGTCGTGGTTGAAATCTAGATCCGAAAGTACGCCCGAATCCGGGCCCCACGAAAAAGCGAGCCACCCGTGGCTTCTCCATCGAAAGACCGCCTTGATTCGCAATTGTTTGATAACCCGTCCTCCGAGCAAATCCATGCTAACTGGTTGATGAAGATTCATACAAGAAACTAATTACATTCACGTCAATTGCCTTGGAGCAATTTATAAATGTAAGACTCACGACGAACAAATTTCCAACAACATCTGCTTCTTCGGAAGCCTCGCGACAAGCAATTTCGGAAGGTTTTTCTTTGGCGCCAAATCGGTGAACCCCAATACGCCTGACCGAAGATCCCGCCGTCTCACCCCCGGAGACGATAAGCCTCCCCGACCACCAAGTTCACTCAAGGATCGCGTACCCTCGCGAGTCTCAACCAAGTCATTTTCATGCGAACCTCGGCTTCCGCCCGTGACCTCCCAAGCTCGGCTCAGCTATAGTCAAGCTACCTCGAGCCTCACCTTCTTTTTACGCTCCGCCGAGCACGAAATGACGAAGTGTGCTTAAGATCGACTTGTCAGCCTATTTCTTCACCATAAGCCGCGCCGTTTCCTGCAGCCCCGGCCCCTATGAGAAGCCACCTTCGCCTTTATAACCGGGCGACCACATGTTTCATTCAATTTGGCCTTATCGGCCAGGCCCTTCAAATGGGTGGCAGCCTGCATGTCAGACATAGAAATAGTGTCTGCACGCGCACATGGCGCAGATAAACACAATTACAGACTTACCGAAGCGATTCCCTGAAAAGACAGCGACAAAGCTTCATCAACTGGCAACTCTTTCGAGCATCCAACATCAGACTCCAGGAGGATAGACGAGATGGCACCTGCCGCAAGCTCGGCACTGGAAAACAAAGAATCTCTGATTGCTTTAGCTTTTGTTTTCAATTTCTCCTTCTTCAACTCCGTCGTCTTCCGAGGAGATGACTCGCTTTTTCGTGGCTACGGATTCCATACGCTATAGGCATAACCTAACGAATACAAGCAACGCTCGCACTCGAAAAACCTCATTTTTACGACAGCTCTAGGGGGAGACGAGCAGATCAAACTGTGGTGGGCAACGCTCCTCCGGCCTCGAACAGAGAAAGGAGGTGATGCCCCGATTCCAACCTCAATCAGAGTGACGACGCCTGGCCCAGCCTCCCGGGCGTGAAGAGAAGGAGAAGCTCCAACTCGAGCTTTGAACCCGAACCGCCTACCCTTTCGCAGGAGTCCGCCTTTTTCTCTCACACCGGCTTCCCAGACGCCGCCCAATGAACCCGGGGCACTTCCCTAGCAGAGTGGCAACGCGGGCCTAAAGGAAAACACCCGAGGGCAGAGCAGGCGGGGCCTCAAAACAAGAGGAACGCAGGTGCAACAAATTAGAAGAACTAGGAATACCACTTTATCACCGATAGGAACGAGAGCGTAGCATTCCTCCAACGCTAGAGCTGACAAGAAGATCTTCGTCGCCGAGGTCAAGATCAACATCCGAAAGCATAAGGAAAGCTTTGTTGTCAAAAGTGTTCGATCGCTCTGGGACAAATCAAACCAAAGTAATGCAAAACACTCACGAAGATTATCGCGGGTACTCCACGCCCCGGCACACTCCAGGTATCATCCCCGTCACGAGAATCATACTCCCAATCGAACCATCACTAACGAAGAAATATCGCCCTTCCATGACCGGCAGAAGAAGGAAGGTCCGAGATCACTGTGAGAGAGACCCGCAACACCGAAAAATAAATAAAACCTCTGTAGTGGCCATCTGGACCAAAAGACGGGAGGAACAGAGCCACATTGGGACGCTAAACCTCTCAGCCCTTAAAAAGACCAATAACCCAACTAAAATACCCCCAACCATCGGGAGCCAACCTGGAAGGCAAGATGTTAAATGTTGGAAGAACTTCTTTGGCTGGCGGATGCAAGGAAAGCGAAGGTCGTTATTAAAAGCAACTTCAAAAGTGCACTACAACAGTACCTGAGGCGGTGTAAAAGGTCAAAACATCGGGGTCCACTTGACACCAAGAAGAGGGGCCGGTAACGCCAAAGAAAAGTAGATTCATATGAAGGACTAACCCTACTAGTGGCCCACCTTCGGCATGCCAATGTACGTCCCGAGGAAGTCCGACCCTAGATATTTGATCGTTTATTTTCTTACCTTACCAAGGGAGGGAGGGATTTCGTGGAGCGTGTCGAGAGGCAAAACAATCAAGCCAAACAAGCGAATGCCCCCAACTCCGCCCGGACCTGCAGATCAACAGAGGAATCATCACGATACGCAAAGAGGAAGAACGATTCGACCCATGACGTGAAGCAACAAGACAAACGAAATCCGCACGAATTAACCCTAAAGCCTCGCCGTATCAATCAAAGAAACACGACAGATTCGGACGCCGCCGCGGCCCGTGGAACGAAATGAAGATCGTAAGTTTAATTCAACACCAAATGCATGGTAAAATCCGTTAACGAAATACAGGAACGCCAAGAAGTATAAAGACAAAAGGGAAGAATTATGAGGCCAAAGGAAGTCAGAACTGGAAAGGTCGACAAGAAATAAGGGAAAACAAAGGGAGTATGAAACATAAGCGCGAAACTCGAAGAGCCATCATTAACGCACCACGTATGGCGGCGGTTAGGTTAATTAATCCACCCAAGGCATATCGGGAAATAACAATCATCGCAGATAATCACGCCCTCGCTTCACGCAGATCCGCATTACGCGGTCGGGGCAACCGGACAGGATACGTAAATGGGCCAGTACCCATCCGCCAAATTTCAAAGGAGCTATGAAGAGCATACCTGGCCCGTGTCCTTGTACATAGCGTACTCGAACAGGCCCGGCCCATTAGTCTAAAACATGGATTTGGAAAATAGGAAGCCCATACTCTACAAATAAACCATATCTCTTTACAAATAACAGAAGATAGAATATTCCCTAAAAGACGTCCTGGTCGTCCAATCAAGTCCTATTATAAAGGGAAGGAAAAGCAACAGAAGATCGTTAGGCGGATACCCACCAATAAGGAAGGAGGATTATTCCAAATAAAACCTCACTAATCCATCGCGAAATCTAAGGTCGACTACATGAGGAAACCTATCCTCCCAAGCAAGAAACCCTAATCATCAGCCCAAACTGGATGGTATCCATTATAAATGCAAGGCCGGTCCAACACTGTGCTGGGTATGCTACTAAATAACGAGGTATCCCCTCTTTCTCTCAAGGAAGAATCTCGACTTTGGCATCGGCGCCACTGCAAAGCCCCCGCGGCCTCCTCTTCATCTCGTAGTTCCACGCAGAACGTGCCGCATCCAGAACCTGATCGACATTGCATCATCCTCCCCAAATTTCAAACGATCCTTCACTGGTCTCAACCGATACAACGACTCCAGCACACTCCAAATTTCAGCCTGCTGAAAAGACGCTTATCACTTTAAGTTTTTTTTTTCTTTACGAAAACGAAAGTCAAGACAAGATTTCTCTGATATGAAAATTTTTAATGGTTCCACACACACATTCATTCATACATTATAATAGAAAACTTACTTTTGAAATAGTCAAATTTCACTGTATTTGATATTTGTCATATTTTTTGTTTCTTCGAAATGAGTAGGAATGACGATGGGGCCGGGCGGGTTTGGGATGAGGCACCCCTATTCCATTCCTGTTCCGAAATATAAGATTATTTCAAGTCTCTAATGGGGTGAGAGAGTTCAGGGCGGTCTGTATCAAAATAAAATCTCATCCTCGACTCTGTTAACATAGTTTCGATAAAAAGGAATCCTCGTAGTTATTTTATCCAACAACTTGCACATGTACATCCTAATCCACCTAATACAAGTAACACAACACCTTTATTATGGTATGATTCATATTGAGGCTATAATAGCAAAGCCCCTATGGTACGATATGGTATATTTAAGATATATGGGTATTTTTTATAATTTGATTATATTTAGGGTTATTATGAATAATATTCTATGTAACCCTATTTCAAAGATAGTGAAAGTTTAGGTCGTTGTTTTAGTGGATGTAGACACATTGTCGAACCACGTAAAATTCGTGTGTTTTCTAAGTTTTCGTGTGTTTTAGTGTGAAAAGTTGAAGATTGAAGGAGCCACTACTATTGTTGGAAAGGAAAACCTTAAAAGTAACGAACTATTTGTAAGTTGATGGTAACTTTGTGGTTTTACAATTGGGGTGGCGGGACGGGATAATGGGATATAATATTACAAACTCGATCCTGGCTCAAACTTGATTTGGGTTTTAAAAATTAATTTAAAACTCATCCCAAGCTCGATTAACGTTAACCTATACCCATCTTGTTGACGGGTAACCCGAAAACCCGATAATTTTATCATCCCTACAAATGAGGGGTATATTCATAATTGCAAAAGGTTCTTAGGCTAAAACCTATTCCATATGGACGCGTAGGACAATTCCTCTCTCTTTACACATGGTTTGCCTAGACTTCTCATTCCCGAGCCAAGAACTCTTTAGGTGCGTTTGGATCATGGGAATAGAGAGGTGGAATGTGAATTCATTACCCCTTCTGCTCATTCCCAGCATGAGATAACGAAATGAAAACTAATTCAAAGGGGAATCAAATTATACTTCTAAGTATGATTTGAATTCTTTAGATATAGGTAATATTCTTATTTTCTTTTACAACTATTCACCATTCTATTTAAAAAACATACAATGATACAAACTTAAAATCACTATTTTATCTCTAACATTTTGTTCATCAGGCCCACAATTCCAATTAGTAATTTAAAATATTTTATGAAAGTTATGTTATTGAAAATCCAAAAAAATTGTCTTTGACGTGTTTTGAATTTTTTTTTAATTACCTTTTTTTTGTGAGAAATTACATTAACATTTTATTTTATCATTAAATTTATAATTTTGAGAAAACATTTTTATAAAATCAAAGCATAAAAACTCAAGAAAATGCTTAATAATCTGCTCTAAGAATCGAAAAATACTTCTTAAAAAATATTTATGTATTAAAATAATCTTAATTTCTAATATTTTATTTTTAATCATATGACTATAATTATCTTTTAAAAAATCTTAAAAATGAAAACAATAGAGAATAATTAAAATATTTTTAAATATATGGCTTTTTTTTTCAAAGTCTAAAAATTTTAAGGTATTATTTTTAATTTATTTATTTTTCATTCCAATTTCGAGTATTACCGAATACCGAGCAATGAAATGAAAATAAACAATCATTTTGTGTAAGATTCCTAAACTAATCCAAAACACTAAGAATAAAATCAAATTATTGATTCAATTCCTTAAGAAATAGGAACGAAAAAAATTCTCCATTCTAATTTCTCATCTAGTATTACCAAACAATGAAATTGATGATGCTTTTTTTTCAACCTGAATCAATAATGGAGCGCAGTGTGGTCGCTTCGCTAGGACCCGGACACATGTCGAGTGTGCCTGATCGCGGTCGAGGTCCACCTCACGCCGCCGATCGGTCGACTCGGATGTGGGTATTCCTCCCTCTCGCAAGAACAAGGAAGGGGGTCGGCGAGGCTTCGCCTCGCGCCGTCTGATTTCCAAGTCGGCTTTCGAAAGAAAAGAGACTGCTTAGATTGCTTAGTTTTGGCATCTAAGAGTGTGTAAGAATGTCATGCATCTTCAATCGATGGACGGCCTCTCGTATTTATACGAGGCTCAACTACCTGGATGGTAATTGGTGGTGTCCTTCCCATCGACGGAATATTTTTATTTTAGTCCAGCATCTGGATCTAGCATGTGATATAGGAAAAACTCGATAGTCTTCTTTCCTTATAGGAAGATGTCCACAACCTGCAACATCATCATTTATCCTTTCTTTCCCTTATGGTGGATCCGGGAATAAATAAAATATATCTTTCTATTTTCTGCTTAGACGAGATGTACGGCTTATCGATCTGGGTTATGGATTTTTCTAACCCGTCTCGCATTCGCTTTGGGCTCGTTGAATTGGACCTCTCGTCTGTGCTGACATAAGGGGGCCCGGGTTTGATATGGAGCCCGCCATTTCCCAGCTCAGGAATCGATATCGCCATTTTCCTCCCAGCATCACTGGGCCCCACTCCCCTCAGATACGTGGCCGCGTGTGCAAGGGCCGTAATTCTTCCCCTGTTCTGGTCTGTTATTCCCACGTCCGTCTTAAAAGGGCTACCTAAGAGATGATTAATGCTTAATTCTTCTGCTCTCGCTTTTTCATATCTTCCGACTCCTCAGTCTCACCACCCCATCCTCAGCTTTCCGATCTCTGCTCCTCCGCTTTATCCCAAGTCTCGTCCATTTTCGTGTGGGGTCCTTTTCTGCTGATAGGTCTGAGGCTCTAGGGTTTATTTGTTCCTGCCTCGTCTATTACTATTTGCTTACGCTACTGGTCCAAATCGCTCTTCTTCTTACACGCGACTTTCCGGCTGATGCTTCGGTCCCCAGGCAGGGCCGGGAGCGTCCCGCTCGGCTTGATACCGCTTGGCCTCAACCCGTCCCGAGGGCGCTCCCATCCGCTAGATAAGGGTGTGCGAAATTTATCCGACCAAATACCCTGGCGGGCCGGATTCCCTCAATGCCGCTTCGCATGCCGCGAACGTGGGACTCCAGCGTATCGGGCCCTTTATATGGGACCATTTTTTACGATCGCTATCGACCTCCCCTCTTGTCCGAATATGTGGGTCCTGGGGACACTTTATACAAATTTCGTGCCTGATGGTCTCGTCTTCAAGTCGCTCGACAATGGCCTGCTTTTCCACCGGCACCCTTCAGCGGGAAGTGCCCCGCAACACTAACATTTGTCCTTCCCAACCCGTCCCACTGGCGCATTTGGCAGGCCTGTCTTTTAGGATGTAGGGTTCACATCCCTAGCATAGCTCTGCTCCTTCATCTTTTCATTCCAATAGCTACTCCCGAGGGCTTCATTTTCTTCTCCAAACGCTCCTAGCTCCTTCCGTAATTCTCCGACCTACTTCACATAGGTCATGGAAGGGACTCGATTTCTTCGTGTTTCGCTGTTCCCCGGGAGGCCAATCTTCCGACAAAGATCTGATACCCTCAGGAAGGTCCCTAACAATACGACCCGCACATACCCCCTCGATAATCTCTCGTGAGTATTTGTCTCCGCTTTAGCCGTGGCCTGGTCTCAAGATGGCTGAACGCTTCGGTTTTACACTCTCGTGTTTCTGTGTGCCCGCTTTGACCTTAGCGAGGAAGACAAATCGCCATAGTTCGGTGTGTTGGCGGAATGTCCGGCCTCCGCCCATGCAGCTGATAAAGTCAGCACTCCGGGTCCATCTAGGTCGATGTCCGCATTTCCATCCTCCGCTTCGGCGTCTCGCCTCTCTTCCATCTTTTGGGGTTTTTCCGACCTATCGCTCCCACTCTGGGAAATTTTAGTTCATTTAAAGGTCGTCTGGCTTCACAGCCGTGAAAAGGAAAAATCACAAATCTCCGAGAGGGATGAGCCGAGCTAGCAAGTTCGGGGAATCAAAGCCCCGACTTCCCCCGTCCATACCGGAGCTGCGTTGTCACCATTTGGCCGACGTTACGGGCGATGCTCCTACGCCTCTTCCAAGCTCGCTTTGAGGCTGAGAATCCTTTCGGCGAGGTTGCCGAGCAGACGCACTCAGCTCAGAATCAGACATCCCGCTTCCTAAGATTGGCCAGCTTCCTCGAGGTGGCGGAACCAAGAGAAAGAAACAAAATAAGGGCCAATAATGCCCAGGATTTCAAAGCTCCAATACCGAATCATGTAGAGTCAAGCTCTTCGCACAACATTCACCTCGGAGGTCGTATCAATGATGAAGCTTCGCCTTTATCCTTTCGGGGTCGCCGTAAGCCTTCAATCACGCTTTATCACCAATTGCCGCGCCCGCATCGACTTTGTGTTTGATATGTGCTGCTACCATTCAAGGGTCCGCCAGTGCCGCCAAATTAAACAGGCACCGGAAGATCGCCAGATTGAGGCGCAAGATCGCACGTCACCGCGAGCGGCGGTAGCCGCAGAGCGCGCGCGCCGCTTGGACTAAGCATGGAGCTTACTCTAAGTCTCGACTTAAAGCACACTTCGGCCTTACCGTTCGCCGGCAGCAGAGGAAGTATGGAGGTTTGTAGCAATGACGCGCCGCGGGCGAAGCTTCAAGAGGTTCGACACCTCCGAGTCGCCCAGAGTTATCCCAATCCAGCCAAGACGATCAAATACTTCCCGTTATCATCGCACAGATGAGTTCACATCCAACAATCGATCAGCCAACTTGACGCGTTATCGTCACGCCATCTGTTAACGTGTTACAATTGTTGCCTCGCCAAGCTTCCGGTGCGTATGTGTCGCGAAGATCTTTGGTCCAGGTTTCACACCGGTCCGAGTTGAACGACGAATGCCCCCGCGCGATTGGTTGAACTTTCGTCCAGCGTCATTGTTGTTTCATGAATATTTGTGTTGCGAAAGCGCAACCGCGATCGCCCACTCTTCAAGAACCCTGTGTTCGCTTTTCATGTTGAACAGCCCTGCACTTTAACCTAGATCCCACTGATTCTCTTATGACAGGATGAGGTGAACCCACCTTCTCTGAAACATCCCTGGCACATCCCAGACTCTATTGAAATCCATTCTCATTCTCAGCCGCCATCCCTTCCTCCCTACACAGACTCTAGTGTGACCCATCTCTAATCTCTTTTTCTCCTTATCTATTTTTTTTTTTTTTTTTACGATGTATATATTTACTCATTTTCACAAAGTTCCTGGTCAGATCCATGTGTTTCTTTCGATAAATACATATTCTCGTTATAATTCGATTCTTGTTGATACATATGTATTTATTCCTAAACTATGATTCAGCTAAGGGGTTTGAAAGAATCGGGCTCACTTTCCTCTTGTGGTTTCGTATGTTATTCCACCGACTCCGCTAGCGAAAGCTCGCCAAAGCGACATCAGAACTCGTTTCACGCGGACCGCGGTGGATAGCTCGCCAATATAATGAGGCGTGTCACGCAAGGAAATGAATGGCGCAGCCTGCCAATATAAATGGTCGAATCCGGCTTCTCCATGTGAACCGCGTATGAAAGCCGTAAACGCGATAGCCGAAGGTGAGCCGGCCCACGCTGGCCGATGAGAGAAGAGCTCGTTGAGTAGTGTATGAGCTCATTCATGTCGCTGATGAAGAGCTTCGCCAGAGCTTAATAAGACAGAAACACCTGATGCCACCGACAGAAGAGCTCGCTGTAAATTGTAGCGCAGGAGTTGCCTGATGCCGATCGGAGAAGAGCTCATCTCAGTAAGAGGTGTAGCTCGTCCATGTCGGGCCGACAGAAGAGCGTCACGAGTGAATAGTGACAGCTCAGTCTGTCGATCGATAAGAAGAGCTCGCCAATGTGAATAAGAGATTGCAGCTCGCCCATAAGCCGACCGATGGGAAGAGCTGCCAATAAATCAAGGGCAGAGCTCGCCCATGCCGATCGATGATAAGAGCTCGCCCCGAAAGGGCAAGGCAGTCATTCATGTCGGGCTTCGATGGGAAGAGTCACGAGTGAATAGTGATGAGCTCGCCCGCCGACCGATAGGAAGAGCTCGTCAATGTACCGAAGTAGAGCCGTCCATGTCGATGACGAGAAGAGCCTGCCTCAGTAGCAGGTGCAGCTCATCTACGCCGGGCCGATAGAAGAGAGCCTGCTAGAGTGAATAGAGGATTAGAGCTCATTCCATGCTAACCGATAGAAGAGCTCACAATAAATCAGGAAGTAGAGTCAGCCCATGTCACGACCGATGAGAAGAGCTCGCCTAAGTAGAGGTAGAGCTCGCCCTACAAGCCGGGCCGACAGAAGAGCTCGTCAGAGTAACAGATGCTTCCTCGTCCATGCCGATCGATGGTGGAATGAGCTCGCCAATGTAAATTGCGGCAGAGCTCGCCCATGTCGATCGATGAAAAGAGCTCGCCCGGGTGAGCAGCAGGCAGGTGCCATTCCTACGCCGGGCCGACAGTAGCAGCCTCGCCGAGCGAATAGTAGATTAGAGCTCGTCCATGCTGATCGGGATAGAAGAGCTCAAGCCGATAAATTGCGCGGAGTCATTCCATGTCGAATTTCATGAGAAGAGCTCACCTGGTGAAGAGGCAGAGCAGAGTCTGGCCCATGTTGGCCGATAGAAGAGCTCGCCGCAGTGAATAGTAGATTAGAGCTCGGTCCATGTCGACCGATAGAAGAGTCACAATGTAAATCAGAAGTAAAATGGCCCACGCTGATCGATGAGAAGAGATTTGCCCGAGTAAGCAGGGTGTGAGTTCGCCCATACTGGCCGATGAAGAGCCAGAGCGACAGTAGACAGAGTCGTCCATGCCGACCGATAGAAGAGTCAATGTAATCATATAGAGCTCGTCCATGTCAATAACGAGAAGAGCCCAGCCCGGGCGAAGAGTGAGTAGCCTGCCCATGTCACGATGGGAAGAGCCCAGCCGAGTGAATAGGCTGGTCTTCCGGGCGCTCAGGTCTTGCATGCTCCAAATTGAACAAGGTTGGTCCGACCCATTTAGGCGCCGTGGCCGTGGCCGAGCGTGACGACCGCCGAGCGAAAGCAATCCGGCTCACGGGCCAGCTGGCCTCGTGGCTGCTCCAAACAGTGGTGCACCCATTGTCCGACCCATTTAGGCAACATGGCTCGTTGGCTGAGCAGACGACTGTCAGAGCGAGCAACTGGCTCATGTCGCATGGCCTCGTGTCGCTCCACCACAAGACCGGTCCAAATTTCAAATAATTTCTACTACACGCTCCAAACTTCAGCCCTGTATTAAAAAGATCATCATAAATAAATAAAAAAATCATTCCATATAAGATTTCTAAACTAATAAAAAACACTAAGAATAAAATCAAATTATTAATTCAATTCCTTAAAAAATAAGAATGAAAAAAAAAATCTTCATTTTAATTTCTCGTTGTAATCCAGTTCACACCCATAAAGGAATTTGCCTCCAGAAACTCTCTTCGATGACCGTCATCCCAAATAATATTTATGTCAAAAGTCAATCATCCACGTGTATTTAGAAGATTTTTTAATGCAAATACAATTGTTGAATGCATAACTCAATAGCCAAATTCTAAGATAGATTTGACACTAATCATTTCCAAGAAGACGCAGAAAAAAAATTCCGGTTCATAAACATTATACTCAACCATCCACATATAGAGTCCACTATGAAGCCCAAGCCCAAGTAGCGTTTTTGGCCTATAATGATCATGAGCCAATGGTGTTACACGTGCATGCATATAGTTCACATTTTTATTCAAAAGATAATACGAATCTCTCTACTTACAACTATTTTGACATTAAGTTCTTCTACTTTTACTTTAAAATGTTCAAATCAAATCCTTATACAACCCAAAACATAAAGAGCAAGTTTCATTTTAATGGAGGGTTATAGACTTTTTATCTAAATAATGAATAAATTTAAAAACTTTATTCATATAAATTATCTAAATTTTCAAAGAAAATAGATAAAAATAATATTTATATTTACTGTACTTAAAATCAATCTTTTAATTTATCAAATATTTATATAATATTTTCATTTATCTAATAAATTATAACAATGTGTCAAAATTATTATGATCTATAAATTGTTTCTGTTATTTTTAAAATAAAACAAGATGAGAAAAAAAGATCATTCTTCTGGTATTTATTTTAAAAAATAACTGAAATAATTTATTTATCATAATAAGTTTATTTTTATTTTTATAATTTTATTATAATGAAATACCAATATTATTTAAATATTTGATAAATTAAAAAATTGATTTTAAATTTTTTGGTAAATATTATAAATATTTTTATCTAAAAACCTTTTTTTTCAAAATTTATAGATTTCTTTTTTATGTTTTTTGATCGTGGAGTAAGACTTTATTTTGAATATTTTAGCATAACTAATATATAATAATTGGAATGTAAAAGGAATTATAGACATACATTTTATTTATTCAAAATAGAAGTTAGCATTATTTTTTTTATTATAGTGCTTCCGTTACTCCTTCCAAATTTATTTATTCGGAAATAATTTTATTTCCGAAAATGAGTCGAATAAAGAGATTTCAATTTGCGATAAGACTTAAAATAACATTTCTGTTAATGTTATGCTTGATTACCAAATTAACATTTGGTTTAAAAGTAAAATAATTCGTTGAAATTTGTAAATATTAGTAATTTTTAAGAGTTGTTCTAAATTTTTAGGTAACAGAAACATACTATTTAAATTAATTTTAAAAAATATTACTTAAATTAATTTTAAAACAAATTAAAAAAATATTAATTTTAAAACAAAGTATCAAAAAGCAAATAGTGGAGCATTTTGGTGGGTTTTTTTTTTAAAGAAAAATGTCTAAATATATTTTTATTTGATTTATAGTTATATCATGTGTTACTTTTAACGAAGGTCACTAATCATGGCTATAGGCTTTCCTTCTTATAATGATAATTTCATAGTTCTACACGGTCTTCACATGGGTTTAGACGAGACTTGATGTTTGACGATTCGACACCAGAGGTGGAAGTCCTACAACTCACATCACCCTAACATGACTCCTGTGCAGTCCTCATTCCTAATGCGGGTTAAACATGATTAGAATTCTCCTTTTTTGCAGCCAAGATAAAGATATAACAACGGAAGCTCAAATTTATCTAATTTATTATCTCTTGACTTATTTGCTTAATTCATTCTCCTTAAATTTATCTAATCTATTCTCTTCACCCAATCCCTCCTCCACTCATTACCGATCTACCTTCGAACTCAATCAATATGAAATGATTAGAATTTTCCTATTTTATGCCAAGACTTAAGATATAGTAACTAAGCTCAAATTCTATTTAATCTATTATCTCCACTTTATTCGCCAATCCTCTCCTTGAATTTATCTAATCTATTATCTCATTACTTATTTGCTTTAATCATCTACATGGTCATCTCCAAACATTAAGAGAATTATCTTCTTCTGCGGCCAAGACAAACATATAGCAACGAAAACTTAATTATATTTAATATATTCTCTCCCCGACCTATTCGCTCAATCTCTTCTCCACTCATTATGAATCTATCACTCCCCGACCAATTTGCTCAATCCCTTCTCCACTCATTATGGATCTATCTTCGAACTCAATCGATAATCATGATTGCTCACATTCTACACCATCATATCAATTTTTCTACACATACCCATTAATTAATTACCTTCTTGTTTCCCATCTCAATTTGGAATCAAAGGTGTTTAATATAAATTATTACAAGAAAACCTAGGAATGATTCAAAGATTAAAAAAACTCTTTTAAATTTAGCAGTTTCGAGTTGCATTTTCGTCTGTCTTGAATTATGGTGGTACGAAATCATGATTTTTGCTTTTAAAATTAAGAAGAAAAATTGAGTTAATTAGAATGTAAGAGAAAGTGGTGAGAGGAGGGGATCAATGTGGTTTTTCAAAAAAAATATTTGATAGCCAATTAGATAGTGACATGTATCATTTTTTTTATACACTTACCGGGTTAATTTTCTATCACGTTGTGCACTTATTCGATTCGATTTTGAATATAAAAATCTAAGCAAACCCATAATGATCGATTTTAATTTATCAAGATCATGACTAATAACTTAATTGATTGATGTAATTTAAATATTCCGTTCAGTCGAATAAAAAATTAAAATTGTAACGCAAAAATATAAAAATAAAACTAATATATTTAATCTTATAAAAAAAACTCCATAATTTTCGCTATTTTATTAATAAAAATTATAAAATATAATATAAAAAATAATGGAAATAATGAAAAAAAATAAGAAGCTGTAATTAATTTATAAAAACAAATTTATGTCTAATTTATTTAAATTGAATATAAGATTTATCATAATATTTTAAAATAAATCTAAAAATATATAATTTTCTAAAAGATTATGTAATAAATATTTAAGAAAAAAGAAGCTAAGCATAACATATATTCCAAAACACAGCAAATCAAAAACGTGATTATTTCAATACTCAAACAAATTCTTAAAATTATCCAAATTAAAAGATATCTTTGCCCGGTTCTTTTAAATTTTAAAGCAGATTTTAAAAAAAATAAATTAAGAATTTGTTTAATAGGTTTCTTTGGTTTTATGCACACCACCCATCCTCCGTCATTTGGGAAACACCTCATAAACTTTATATTATTATTGGTTAATAAAAAAGGTAAAATTATTTAACGAAGAAAATGATGAGGAGCCATCTAAATTACATAATCTCTATGTATTGATGAGAAGCTTTCTCTCCTGCTCGAAAATGATGTGAAAACCAAACAATACACTCTATCGCTACACTTTCTGGGGCTCTTCTGAATAATAAATCAATAGAGCAAAGCGTGATGTTAGTTCCTGAAACCAAACAGCGACTTTCTCCGGCTTCCATCTTCTCCATCTTTGGTATTCCATTTAAAACCATTCATGCTTGCGGCATAATTATGAAGAGTCCACCTCTGAATATAACCACAAGTTGATATCTCTGAAAGCTTAATACAGACAAACGAAGTACTAATGCTTGCGTGGTGTGATTAACCCGGGAAATATCTTGGGGAAAACTAATGGAAAGTAAGTTCGTAACATTTGTATCGTTCGTTTTGGAATACACAGAACATAAATGAGGCATGGTATCTTTATTGAATTTATGGATTTGTCAGATACGCTTTTGATCAAATCAAACACGTCCAACAAAAATTCCCGCATACATGTCACCATATGCTTCATATCACCATTTTTAAATTTAAAAGTGTTTATTTTATTTTATTATAGCTTGCAAATAGACCCTTGAATCTAACCATATGTATTGTGATAAAATCAAAGGCTATTACTTAAATTAATTTTAAAACAGAGTATCAAAAAGCAAATAGTGGAGCATTTTGGTGGGTTTTTTTTTTAAGAAAAATGTCTAAATATATTTTTATTTGATTTATAGTTATATCATGTGTTACTTTTAACAAAGATCACTAATCATGGCTATAGGCTTTCCTTCTTATAATGATAATTCCATAATTCTTACATGGGTCTCACACAGTTCTTGCACGAGACTCGCACAGTTCTAGCACGGGACTCGCACAATCCTTGTATAATCCTTACAACCTTGCATCACCCTAACAGACTCCTGTGCAATCCTCATTCCTTTCTCGGGTTAAACATGGTTAGAATTCTCTTTTTTTGCAGTCAAGATAAAGATATAGCAACGAAAGCTCAAATTTGTCTAATTTATTATCTCTTGACTTATTTGCTTAATTCATTCTCCTAAAATTTATATAATCTATTATCTTCATCCAATCTCTCCTCCACTCATTACCAATCTACCTTCGAACTCAATCAATATGACATGATTAGAATTCTCTATTACAACAATGACAGAAAGACCCTGTACGAGCTCAAAATTTACTTAATCTATTATCTTCGACATTTTAGTCTTCTCCTCGAATTTATCTAATCTATTATCTCATTACTGTTGCTTTAATCATCTACATAGTCATCTCAAACACAGAGAATTATCTTCTTCTGCGGCCAAACGAACATACTATGAACATTATATTTAATATATTTTCTCCCCGACCTATTTGCTCAATCCCTTCTCCACTCATTATGGATCTATCTTCGAACTCAATCGATAATCATGATCGCTCACATTCTGCGCCATCATATCAATTTGTCTACACATACCCATTAATTAATTACCTTCTTGTTTCCCATCTCAATTTAGGAATCAAAGGTGTTGCTCTCAGGTGTACAAGAAAACCCAGGAAGGGGTATCCAGAATGATTCAAAGATTGAAAAAACTCTTCTAAATTTGGTAGTTTCGAGTTGCATTTTCGTCTGTCTTTAATTATGGTGGTTTGAAATCATGATTTTTGCTTTTAAAATTAAGAAAAAAAAATTAAGAGTCAATTAGATAATGAAAGTGGTGAGGAGAGAGGAGAGGGGGATCAATGTGGTTTTTCAAAAAAAATATTTGATAGCCAATTAGATAGTGACATGTGTCATTTTTTTTATACACTTACCGGGTTAATTTTCTATCACGTTATGCACTTATTTGATTCGATTTTGAATATAAAAATCTAAGCAAACCCATAATGATTGATTTTAATTTATCAAGATCATGACTCATAACTTAACTGATTGAAGTAATTTAAATCGGTTGGATTCCGTTTAGTCGAATAAAAAATTAAAATTGTAATGCAAAAATATAAAAATAAAACTAATATATTTAATCTTATAAAAAACTCCCATAATTTTATTTCTTTATTAATAAAAATTATAAAATACCATGTAAAATAATGCAAATAATGAAAAAAAGAAAGAAGAAGCTGTATATTAATTTATAAAAAAACAAATTTATGTCTAATTTATTTAAATGGAATATAAGATTTATCATAATATTTTAAAATAAATCTAAAAATATATAATTTTCTAAAAGATTATGTAATAAATATTTAAGAAAAAAGAAGCTAAACATAAACATATATTCCAAAATTACAACCAAATCAACGTGATTATTCAATACTCAAACAAATTCTTAAAAATTATCCAAATTTAAAATATAATATTTATTCGGTTCTTTTAAAATTTTAAAACCGGTTTTAAAAAAAAATAAATTAAGAATTTGTTTAATAGGTTTCTTCGGTTTTATGCACACCATCCCTCCTCAATCATTTGGGAAACACCTCATAAACTTTAGATTATTATTGATTAATAAAAAAGGTAAAATTATTTAAAGAAGAATGGTGAAAGTGGTTAAAAGCTCAAGCATACATACGAAGAAAGTCTTGATATTCACATATTTGTGAGGAATAAAATATTATACTAGAATAAATGTAAAAAAAAAACATAAATAAGCAAATAAATGCATGTCCTTATTTATTTTTAATCTAGACTATAAATAATGTTTTAAAAATCAAATTATACCGGTCGGTCTGGTTGATCGAATCGTCGACCAGTGGCAAAACTGACATGATTCAATGAAAAAACCATTATTCCAAGTACAAACTAGATGAGCAGATATTTGCTTGAATCCAAGGCCCAGTTGCTCCATTTCTTAAAGTTCCCAATCTTCACCTCATCATCCTCCTATCCCTTTATCCTTCTCTCAGGGGTTCAAAGTATTCGGTCGATTAAGTGCGACTGGCCCGAGTCGTGCCGCCTCCCCGACCTCACCGCCTCTGATCGGAGTACGAGATGCCTTCTCGGTATGAAGTAGGTCAAATTTCGGTCTCATCCCGGTCGGCTAACTCGATCGAGTTTTCGAGTTAACTCGATCAACTCGAATTTTTTTTTTTTTCTTTTGAAGAAAAAAATAATGAAACTCAGAGATTCTCCTCCTAAATGCAAATATTCGAGACTGTAAAATCAAAAGTTTGAAATTTTCAACTCATATATGAGAAGATCAGAGAATAAGACCCGATTTTTCGGCGAAAATTAAGTCCATTTGTTGGCAAAAATCGACCAAATTTTTTCTACAAATCAACCTTTCGTTGCAAACGAGCTTTGATTGTGTCGATTTAATCCTTCTTTTTCCTCCAATTCTCTCAATTTGCCTCTCTCCTCCATGTCCTTGATATCTGCACTTCCCGAGCTTTGGTTGTGGTGAGATTAGTGTAAAATTCATTTAATAATAGATTAAGAATAATCCGAGTTTATTAAAGTGCATTATATATATATATATATATATATATATATATATGTAGTATGGAATGACATTTAATAACAAATTGAGTATTTTCATATGGTAAAAGTGAGAATCAAATCCCACTTTTTTTTTATATTATCATAAATAAATTTGAAACTTTATATAATTTTTAAATGTCCATTTATTTTTCAAGAAGATTTAATTGTAAATATTTTTCTGTAATTTATATAAGTTATTATTATTATTTTTTTAATTTTTTAATATAATGATATAAATATCACTTTCGATATTAGACCCAAAATATCGGCCGATATATCTCGGAAGCCAGCAGTCGAGAGAATCGTCTGTATTTAAGTAAATCTTACTCATGACGTAGTTTTACAGCTTTGAAATTTCCCTCATGAAACATCACTACTGGACTCTGAAGGCACCACAACATCTTTGTCATCAATGTCAACTTCATCTGCATCAAAATCTGCAAACTTTGCGACCTTGAGGGTTAACTTTTTATTTTTTAGAATGATAAGACTATCGGTCAGGTTTTAAGTTTTTATTTTTTTATTTTTTAAAATATTAGGAAATCGGAATGGAATTACAGTGCTGGTTGTTTGATTTTTAAAATATTATTAAGATAAGATATTATATTGTATATATTATAATATTAATAGAAAATAAAAATATATCTATGCAGAAATTAATATATAATATAACGAAAAGTAAAAAATATAAAAATAGATGTGGATAGTAGCCACCAAATCCGCTATCAGTAACTTCCCAAATCACGTGTTTCTAATTATATGAAAAATTTTCCTATTTTTGAAGTTTATGTTTTTTTGTGTGGAAATTTCTTCTTATTTTTTAAATTTATGTTTTTGGAAAGATGAGATTGAGCTTCCGTTTGATAAATGTTCCCGTAATCAATCATAAAAGCAAATTTTGAGAATTATTATTGAGAACTTTATTTAATATTTTATAGGATAAAGGTCCTTTTGAAATTTTAATTTGTTCTCGATTTGTTTTGAATATTCTTTAGATATGCTCTAAATATTATTTTTAAATCAAGTATTTATTTTATTTTTTGTCATTTTAGTTTTATGATTAGTAAATGTTTTTCCTCTTATTTTGTTTGTTGTGTGAACAATTCACCATATGAAAGTGATTTTTACAAGTAAAAGAAATAAATAAAAAATATTTAAGAAATGGAGGAGATAATATTAAAAGTTTATAAAAGTTTATCTTCTTTATAAATATTTTTAATTTTATTAATATATAAATAATCTATTTATGATATCACTAGTTCGATCAGTAAACAGTGAACCAGTAACTTTTCCAATTCACTTATGAATCCGATTTTTAAAACATTAACTATAAATGTAACCATATATTCTTCCTCACCTTATCCCATTTCCTTTATTTTATTGTCATTTCCTTCATTCCATTGTTATTATTGAAAATAAAAAATTAAAAGGCATATGGAGGTTTAGATTAATTGACCACGTGTTATGTCTAAATGATATCATGGTCGTGTCAGTATCTATGTTGTCTAGGCCCAACATTTTCAGGGGCCGTGGCCGACACTAGAGAATGGGGCATAAAGCCAAGGAAACATTAGTAAGCCCTAATTGAAACCTCATACCACTTATCATACAAATACCTGACGTAAATATCATCACATAATCCTATATATATATATATATATATATATATATCTGCTCAACTTAAATATCAAAAGAGAGAGATGAAATCTCGATCCCACATACTCCGACAGTATACACAAGTAATAGAATACGAGCTGATTACAAAACATATTAATATCAAATCTTTGCGGTGACACTAGATGAAATATCTGAGGGAGTAATAATATCATACATATATCATTTGTGAAGAAATGAAATCTGACGGCAATCAAGATATCTGACGGGGAGGTACTGATGCTGAAAAATAAATTAGGTATCGGAGTCTCGAGTGAGATTAACATCGTATAATCTATACCACATACACCAACCAATAGGATACGCATACATATAGAATTACAGTATAATAATACACTCACATAAGTATGCATGCACACACATTAAGTTTCATATCATCACATAGTCATCACAAAAATCGAGAACTCTAGCAGGACCCTATACTCCAATACTATAAGCCATACGGCTCTCTCAAATCCAATAATAGTGGCCAAGAGAAATGCTCGGCCTGGGGATCTTAACTCAGGTTGACATAAACCAGTAAACTAAATTTGGCGCCGAGGGAGAATGCTCGACCGGGGTCATAACTCCGACAACTATCCTACCATAATCCATAGCGGCGCCAGTAGCAACAGGGACCTTACCTCAGGCATCCCCCAGGAAGAAACGGCTCGACCGGGAACTCATATACATAAACATAATCGTATCATAGTCGATTATGCAGGTGCGCACGGTCCGATATAACCCATTAGGTGGTATGTCTGCTACTATGGTTCCCGTTACAAACATTTCACATACAATGCCTGACAATGCTCGCGCAAACAATACACATTCACGTATCATCATAACGAGTCTCATATCACGAATATATTTCTACTTGAACTAAATAATTTAGTTACCATAGTAAATACAATTCAATGATAATAAATCATGTCGATAGGTGAGTAAGGTGTAACCTAATGCCATAAATGTTATGACATGCATGCGAGATGATATTATCGTAAATTATATGATATCCAACTCACCAGTATGTCGGATCTCAGAATGGCTCCTCGCCTCGGAGTACGTCTGGCGGATTTGTCGGACAATCTAAAATGGAAAAGGCGTTTTGATAAATGAATTAGATTTAAATATATTCTAGACTCGACCCGGAAAACTCACGGACTAAGCCCAGGCATAGAAGAGCGTACTTTTGTTCTGCAAAGTGTGAAGAACCTCCCTAAAAATTGGACTTAACTCCTGTAAAATGGGTCGAATACGATAAAAATACATTTCTAATATCCTACAATTTATCCAATGCGAAATGGGCCACCTTCTAAGATAAATCACGGCTGTGCAATCGACACAAAGGTCGACAATTCGCGATAAATACAATTGATACAATTTATAGCTTGGATAATTCATTATATTTATACATGGGTAACCGGATATAACTAAATCGTTTAATCAAAAATCAGCGGTTCTAATTACATAGGATAGATTAAACACAATAAATACTTAGCGTATATATTTTAAGTTACATCTTTTTCAAAACACAAACATGAGCAATTAAGCGATAAATAAGGCATTTTCAATATTAAAATAACATTTACGAACAATTAAAATATCTGATGTCGAACAATTCTGCATTAGAGCTCGCGCGCGTTTTTAGTGTATAGATTCTTTCTGGCTTCGAATGCGAAAACGATTGCCGTCGAGGATCGCGGAGCGGAGACGGACGTTACGTTTCTGGGCGCGCTTCTCGGTCGCCGCCCATGCGATGGTGGCCGGAAAATTCAACTTAAGTCGAAATTAAATCAGGGTACCTAGCGTAGATCGGGTTGGAAGTCGAAAACAATTTTGCATAATTTTGAAGCGGCTTAAAAACAACTCAAGCATAAAAGCGAATTTTCTTCTTAAGTTTATCTCTCTAAAAATCCTTTACGATTAAAGCTTCAAATGGCGAATCATACCTCCCCCTAAGGTTTTTGGGGGCCGCAGGCTCGAAAATAGCCTTTGTTTGGCGACACCTTGAGAATTTGTTCTAGGCGGCTGACCACACAGGCGCGGTGGCGGCGCCACGCGAGAGGGAGGAAGAAGAAGCCGGCGGCTGCGCGTGTCGGGGAAGCTTCTTGGCGTCGCGAAGGGGTGGTGGTGCTTGGCCTTGACGGTGGCTGAGGGTGGTCGGACGGAGGGCAGCGTGTGGGAGAAGAGGAAGAGGCGGCGTGATTCGGCGAAGCAGCGACGGCGGGCTCCGGCAGGCTGGTGGCCGGTGATGGGGCGCCCGCTCCCGCGTCGGTTGGCGGATCGGTGGCGGAGGCCGGCCCGTCAGTAGCGAGGGACGGCGTGCCGTGGTGTCGGGGAGAGAGGGTCCTCCTTTTCTTTTGGTAATTTTGCCCCCTTTTCCATTTAACCCTCAGTCAACTTTTAATTAATATTTAACAATTCAAAATAAATATTAAACAATTATGGAAATAGTTTGAATGGCCAAATTCACGAATTATTACCATATCAGTCTCCAAAATCTTTAGTCATTGGATCATTCGGATCATACACCTACTCTGCCTTGACACATACAAAACAAACAAGAAAAGCGGCGGTGTGGGGGCTTCGCCACTATCTTGACTAAGTCAAGCCCACCATCTCTAAAATTAGGAACAACCCCATGCTCGTTTTTTCCCCCCTTTCTTATTGTGTGTGATGACCTCCTTTTATCAGAGAAGAAGTAGATCCACTTTTCATGGAAAGTGGGTGATTTCCTCCCAAATTGGAAGGGGAAGGGGGCGCGCATCTCAAAGGTAAAGACTAGTTCTTCCTTTTAAATAGATATGTTTCCCGAATTGAGGATCCCGAGAGCGCTTGTTTACCTCGGGTGACATCGTCATGATGATTCATGAAAGAGTGTATATTCTATTCAGGGGAATCCATCCGGCAGCATTTGCTAAATAAAGTCTTCAATCGGGAGAGATGACGTGCGGAGTATGTCGACTCTTTCTCGGCTAGGGGAGGATATCTGGGTTTCAGCTCTTAAATTGGGTTTGCAGGCCAATCTGGCTAGGCCAGCCCAATTATGGCCTTTTGTCGAACGGGCTTGTTGGCTAGAGGGCTTGGGCCAAAGCCCATAGCACCCACAATTCACACTTCATATGATTACTTTGCATCAAAAAATTTCAAATTTTTAAACTTTATAAGATCATTCCCATAACATTGAGTTTTATAAAACCTGTTATTGATTCTTTCATTATTAAATAATTATCATAAATCAATAGTTTGTTTAAATTCTTTTTTGTAGATAAATCATTGGATAAATTTAAAGGTTTTAAACTCTTTTCTTAGTTTCTTCAATCATCTATTTGACTTGGCAGTTGATTAATCATATTTGATTCCTCTTTCTCTTATTTGATGCCTATTTAAGAAGAGTTATGACTATCTTTTTAACATGGAAAAAAAAAACCCTTATGTCAAAATTGTTCGATTCTTCTGTTGTGAATACACACATTTTCAGTTTGCTTGAGCTTTTCATTATGGAAAGCAAACACTGAGAATTTCTCAAGACACAATCAAAAAAGGCGAAAATGCTTTAAGGAGATTGTGTTCTCATAAGGCTAGATCTATTTCTTTATGTAATTCTCTTCTCTTCTCATTCTTTGTTTGTATTCATAAGCTTCTGAAAATCTTAAAGCTGAATCGCGTCTTCTCCGAGGGTGTCTTGAGACTTCGACCATGTCTGTTTCCCATGATACAACGATTTACATGAATGGTTTGCAATAACACTCTACAACCACTCTCGACGAACTGACTATGTTCGTACCTATACCATAGAGGGAATCTAACAGACCTTGCTGAAGTTTTTTTTTTCTCATATTCCAAAGAGAGTTAAAGCTCTTTTTAAAAGGACTTTAGGTGATGAACGGACGAGCGAGATAGATGATATCTTCTGACAATTTTAAACTAACAAAAAAAAGGAATGAATACACCGTAATAGTATTAAAACCATTATGCAAACGTTTCCAAAAATTAAAACAAAAAATTGATTTCATTTAAAACGGATAGATATCCAATGTCTAAGTTGATCACTCTTTCTCTTCGCTGTTTCTCTCTCTCATCTTTGAGCTTTTTTCTCTCCCTCTCTTCTTTCCTCATTTTATTAACCTACTTATCTTAGATAATATCTTATTCACTTCTTGAAATATTTATTCTTCTATATATATATTTTTTGTTTTTTTGTTTCTTTCATTCAAGAAATCAACAAAAGTCTTAGGCCTTAATGGTGCTTTTTCTACCGATACTGGGCTGGAACTTCTTGGAGCTGCTGGCTGGTCTGTCGGATTGGATCGTCGTACAACCTGCAACCTGCACTGAAAGAGTGATCCTCTGGGGGTGTGTCGGCCACCGCTCTGATGGCTAAGTTAGTTTCTTTCTTATGAGAAGGAAAGATTTCAACTATTGATGGCGTTATTGCTCCGTACCTTTTTGTGGTGGAATTGGTCGGTATTTATAAGGGGAAATAGTGGTTACTTTCCTTGTTAGATGGTGATACGGTATCTCTCCCATTGGGTGAGGAGTTTCCTGTTCCTTATCATGGACCGACTCTTAGGGGATAATAGAGGAGTCGTGATCATGTAAGATCCTTATTTCCGTCTAGTGGGGCACGGATCATAGGCGGACACTTTTCCTTTTACACGGGTTTTGGGCGCTATATCACTTGATTATCTGGCGGGGGTGGTTTCAGTGGGCCATATGCTTAGGCATGCCTTGGAGAAGCGGGCTTTGGGCTTGTGCGTGTTGTTTCTACCGAGTCGGTAGCCCCCGGTAGCCCTTAGGCTGAAGCAAGCAGGCGGTGGAATCATTTCTTGGATCGATTTGCGGCTTCACGTGGCTAGCGGGGGATAGTTAGATCGGAGGCTTTGTCGTAGATCAGCGTCTTGTGATAATGATGGCGCTCTTTAGGTTCGTGCCCGTTTCGATATTTCTCATATCTTTAGAAACATTCACTTGTATCGCACTTTCCACTTCTTACATGGTTTGGAAGTGTCTTTAATCGACCACCAGCGCTTGTGGTGCTTTCTGTTGTCCTGTCTTCCTAGGGGTCATTTTCCTTGCTTTCCTCCTTAGTTCAGTGTGTCTTTCTTCTTCTTCGCTTGTTTTCCTTTCATTGTTTTGAATTTCAGGTTGTTAGGGCGTGTTGGGTTAGGGTCCCACCTCTTTCGTCGTTTTGTTCGTTCTCTCTCTCCGCCGCTTAGTCATGTGTGCTTCCTATGGGTCTTCTCGTGTAGGCTGGCATAGGCGGTGGAGCTTGTCGAGACAAGCGGCAGCGGACTGTTAGTCCCTGCCCTCTATGGTTGTCGGGGTCCTTGCGGTAGGTTATCTTCCTCCGCTAGGCAAGGGTAAAGGGAAGATTAGCGAGATTAGGTATCCTTATGGCTCAGTGTTGAGGCTGGTGAGATGCGCGGATCTTAGTGGGCGAGGCAGGTTGGGCTTAGCCGTGCGTGAGCCAACCGCTACTGGTGGGTGCTGCTTCAGGCATCAGATACGGTGAGATAGATCTCCTCACATCTTATGTTGTTCCCGTTCCCAAGATGGTCTGCTTCTTTGAGGCGGCCTTTGAGAATGGTCTATGTTTTCCTTTACACCCCTTCATCAAAAGCGTTCTACAACATTTCAATATATGCAGTCGGCTCTCCCCGTTTTAGGGTGTCTGGTCGGCCTTTTTGGCTTTTTCGGGGATAAGGGCCTTGGGTCCCTAGTATGGCTGCCTCTTGGATCTGACGTGAAAGAGGCCTTGAAAGGCTTCTTGTATATTTCGAAGCGAGCCCTTTGCCAGACTGTCATTTCAGTCTCGGCTATTCCGCGAGCATTGGAAAGAGCGCTATTTCTTTATCGGGGGGCGACATTGGGAATACAACCCTGTCGACCAAGATGATACGTTGGAGATTTCGACAGTATGGACTGCCCTTGAGAACCTGCGTGAGTTTTCTGTCTCTGCTAGTAGGGGTCAACTTTTTAAGGGTCATGTTATGCTTTTGACTTTGTTTTGGTTGCGTTGCCTTCAGGTATCCGTCCTGACCTTACTCTTGAGGACAGGGAAGTAAAGCGTAGTTGGGCAAGTGTCGCCCTCGGGCGTATTTCGATCTGATCAGGTCGGACATTCCCAGCTCTTCAGGTGTGAGCCCTTCTTGTTCCCCACCCCAATTAGGGCTTTATACGGGGGCCTCTTGTTGTGAAGCCCGACTCAGGGGAGGCTCGGCCGGAGTGTCGAGGTTGTTGGCGAAGAGAGAAGAAGAGCGTGACATAAGGCTCGGGATCCTCGAGGGCAGCCTCCATGCCTGGGTAAGGCCCGAAGGCTGGGATACCTATTCCGATCGCACAGCCGAGACGGGGATCACTCCCAATAGTTCGGGTGAGGGCGGCGTTGCCCTCTTTAGTCGAGGTGCGAGAGGCGGGTGCGCGATGTCACTCGTCCTGCTGCGGGGCCAAGGGTTCTTCGAAGGAATTTGTCGGGCCCTCAGTGAGTTCTTCCTATCTGCATGCAGGCCGCCGGCGTCAGCGCCGCGCCTTCCCCCTCGGATCACGGGGAGATGTGGGGAATGATCGCTTTGGAGCTAAGGGGGTGGGAGACTCGCTATTGCAATGCGGGCTCGCCTGTCGAGATTTTGTTTACGTAACGACCGTACCAAATAATACAAGTTTTTAACACGTTTGACCAAGTTTGACTAAGTTTGACCAAGTTGACTTTTTCAAGGATGAATAATTTTGGGTTGACTAAGACACCATTTCGTAGGCCTCGTCGATACGAGTTCATAGACGGGTTGAACGTCAAAATCCGACTTACGGATAAAAAGTTATGGCCTTGAGGTTCAAAGCGGCTGATATTTTATCGGTGTCAAAGTTGTCTCGGTTTTACACGAAAAAAGACCTAGGCTCTATAAACCTACTTTTGCGTGCCAAATAGAACCACACAGCCCCAAACCACTCATTTTCAACTCGAAACCTAGAAAAACTCCCCAGGCCCAGTGAACCGGCCCCGGAGTCGTTTTGACCGTTTTCAAGCCATTACTGCGGCATCTTTGCCCGAGGAGGAGGGACACGGTGACCTTCAGGCCAAATTTCAAGGCCCGGCCGCCATCGGACGGCGGATAAGCGTAGCGGCGGTGTGCGCCAATTGGTCAGCGAATTTTCTTCGTTTTCGGCCATTCGACGAACCGCCTCCCTCCCCCATTTTTGGACCCTCGAGCCATTCGTGGTCTTTTCGCGATTCCTCGTTTGAAAGATCGACAGCAAGTTTGGTCGACGGTTAGATCGAGTTTTTCGGCCACAACAACAACTTTTAGACGAGTAAAAGTGCTGTTGTGTTCACGGTCTCTTGGAAGCACCTAAGTTGATATAAAGTTTGTAAATTTTGGGCCGTCGTTGGTTAGTTTCCCACTTTTTAGGTCATTTTAGGGTGGTACAGAAAGGTTTGGAGCAAAATTGATTCTGCTTGGTCAAATTAGGCAAAGTTGAAGATGGATCAGTGAAATTGGATATTTTTATGATTTATTGGAGGGTTCAATTTCGAAAAATTAGCCTCCGGGTAAAAAACCACAATTTTGGATACCGGGTTTGTAGGGTACTCTGTATAATTGGACCTGTCGAAGTCCAATTTAGATAGTTTCATAGTTCTAAAAGCTATTCTAAGACATTTGGTGCATCCCAATGTCTTTGGTTTGAATGAGCTAAATTGTATTTTATTATATTACAGGCACTCACGGCGAGCTTGAGCCGTCATAGGGAAGCGGAATTTGACATCGTAGTCGATGTGTGGTTTATATGCTAAATTCTTTGGAGTATTATTATGATATAAAACGATTAGTAAATTATTTTATATATATTATTTGTCGAATGGTTGGTTATGCATAACTCCTATAATTATCTGTTTTATATAAACAAGTTATCATTTCATGAATTTTATCAACATTTAAATATTTGGAAATTTTATTGAGTTCGCGATTAAATTTGTGGTATTTAAACATTTGTCATGGATTGAGTTTAAACCACTTTAGTATTAGGATTTAAATGGATTTTGAGATTTTTTGTGAAATGATTATAATATAGTATCGTTAGAAGGTATATGTGAGTAAGGATCTTGTGTTTGGTTGTTATAAGTTGATGTACAAATAGTGCGGTCGGGTCGGTGTTATATTACGGTGCCTTTGGGTTTGCCGGTGTCGTGGGGTTGGCTTCATCCAGCGGGTTATATATTATTTCCCACGGTAGTGAGTCGGGTTTAAACGGTTTATTATTATCATTATTACCACGGCACCTATCGATGTTGAGGGTCGTGAGGTGTGGTATCCCACGGTTTATGATGGGTATATGATGCAGTTTGTTCATTGGTTACATTAGCTATAACCATTTCAATATTTATAGTTATTGTATTTTCATGATTATTTTTACGACATGATGTTTATATATTTTATGCTAAATTTTTATGTTATGAATAAATACAGGTTATAATTTTCTTAATAATAATTTCGGTTAAATTTTTGAGCATGAATATCATATTGTTGACTTGGGTATAAGTTTGGGTTTTGTGAAATGATTCTAAACGGGGAACCTTGCAAAATAGTGGACGTGAGGTCTTGAGAGAAGGAATGTTGAAAATAAAGCATTATTTTCATATAAATTATGCACTCATGAGATTTATTATCTCACGTTTATTGTTTTAAATCAGTTCTCAGGTCCGAGGCGGTCAGTAGAAGCCTACCTCGCGCCGGCTTCTACATCGCTCTTCTCGGCCCAGTACGCGGTACTACATCTTATCTATCTGTCCTTATTTTATTGAACTTATTTATTTTCATTTGTACCCCTAAATTTGCAAACACTCTTAGAATGCTCTGATCTTAGTATTTAACTCATATGAGTCTTTATTATGTATGTTTGTGGTTATGACCCTCTGATAAGATAGGTCGGTTATTAGTTATTTGTTGTGGGTCTTTTTTTATATATTTGAGGTATTATATTAATGCATGTGTTTACTTTATTTCTTAAAGTGGGGTTCCATTGGATATTCCCTAGGGATTGTACAGTGGGACTTCAGTAGGCGGGACCACCCGGGGAATCATGGGAGGGTATCCGGGTCGGGTCCTGTCAGTTTCGTCTATTCTTCAGGACTCTGATCTCAAGAAGGTGGAAGCCCTGTGCGTTGAGGAGGCTTTGACTCTATCACTCTAAGGAACCATCTCTGTATGTCTGAGCTCCTTCTTTTATTTGTCTCGTCGTTGTGTTAATGTTATCTGCTAACTCCATCTTATTCCTTGGCAGACGGCTACTTATATAAAGGACTTGGTGAGGAGGGCTAGTTCGGCCGAGAGCTCTGCTAAGGCGGCGAAAGCATACAAAGCTAAAGTCGCCTCCACGATCTTGAGAAGGTGTTTCTGAGCTCAGTGCAAAGCTTCGCAGGGATGTTATGACTCGTAAATTGTTTGAAGCACACCTCGACCACAAAAGCGAGTGAAGCGAGAAAAAAGAAGGCCATAGAGGGCTGGGGTTGTCGAGTTAGGCTGCCGAATTGGTTAAGGAAGAGTTTGAGGCACGGAGCTATGCCAACCGGCGACATTGGATCAGGCACGCCAGAGGTTTCGTGAGGCTCAGGTGGAGCGCTTGGGCGAAGAGTGCAACGCGCTATGTGGGGACCTCCAGAGGTGGGAGGCTATGGTTAACCACAAGGATGGAGTAATAGCGGAGCTGAGGGACGAGGCCTGCACCTTATGGGCCTCCGAATGGCTTGCTTTCCAACACAAAGCGACTAAGGCTTTCCCGGGTTTTGACTTCAATTTTCCAGTTCCTGATCCTGATGAAGAGGAGACAGAAGAATTCGTTTCTAAGGACGAGGCAAACCCCGGAGTGTTCTCTAATACCCCCAGCTCTACTCCTCTTCTTGGTGAAGCTGAGGTTCTTGCTGAGGCTGGCTCTCTCCGCTTGCCCGCTGGAGCTTCGCCTTCTAACTTGCATGGCTTGGAGGCTCGCACTATTGAGGTTGCTCGTAACTCTACCCCGAACATTTAGGCCCATTTGTATATTCTTTACTCATTTTGGCTGACTTCAGGCTCTAAGCCTTGGACATCTGTAACGCTAGCATTGGTTTTGTTATTCTATTGATATCCGTCCTTCTACCTTCTTGGTTTTCCCGTCTTCTTTTATGACCTATGTTGAGAGGTTTTCTGGTCATCCAATCTTTAGATGGTTGGGCTCTTACTGAGCTACGCGGCCCTTGATTGGTTGAACTGCTGTGCTCTCATCAAACTGAGTTATGTGGCTCTTTTGAAACTGAGCTACAAGGTTCATTTGAAACTGAGCTACGTGACCCTTTTGAGAAAGCGAGCCATATATGGCTCCTGGCTGCAATATACAGGCTGCTCGGGTTCTTTAAGATGAGTATCAGCCTTTGAAAGCGAGCTACATGGCTCTTTGGGCGGCTACATGACTCATGGCTGCAGCCTTGTTTGTCGGGTTCTTCAGGCCGGCGCATGACCCACTTTGAGCCCCGGCTATGGCACTTTTGAAGCGGGCCAAGGCTCGTTTGAAGCTTGAGCCCTCGTGGCCCTTTTGAAGCGAGCTACATGGCCCTTTTGAAGCCAGGCCACATGCCTCCTTAGCTGCGGCCTTACAGGGTGTCGGGTTCTTTAGGCCAGCATGGCCTTGAGCGGCTACATGGCTCCTTGGGTACTTGGCCTTCTAGTACATCGGGTTCTTTAGGCAAGGCTGCATGGCCTTTGAGCGAGCTGCATGGCTCTTTGGAGGCTGAGCTACAAAGGCCCTTTTGAGCGGGCTACAAGACTCTTTTGAAGCGAGCTACGTGATCTGGCTACAAGGCCATGTTCACCTTGTTTGTAAGGCTCTTTTGAAGGCGGTACCAAGGCTCGTTTGAAGCGAGCTACGTGGCTCCTTTGAGACTGAGCTACAAGGCTCTTTTGGCCAATTTGCAGGCTCGTTTGAAGCCCGAGCTACGTGGCTCAGCCAGCCCAGACGAGGCTCCTTTGATACTGAGTTGTGTGGCTCCTTTGAAACTGAGCTACAAGTCTCCTTTGAAACTGAGATGCAAGAATCTTTTGAAACTGAGCTACGTGGCTCTTTCATCTCCCTTCCTTTGGGAAAGCGCGCACGATTTTAATGCCGATCCATGGAGAATTGGAACAAACTGCGTGGCTTCCTAGGCGTTCTAGGTTTCTTTATAAACAACCGCCTTTCTTCGAAGGTCCGTGTTATACTCCACTCTCCACTTTCTTCCTCTCTTTAACAGTGTCGGAGTTCACACATGATGAAGCTTCAGGGTTTGATCACCACTACGCGGAGTCTATTTGGAGATCGCAAGCCGACGTTCGGTTTCGACGTTCTGCCATTTGTAGGAGTTGTGTTTTTCTCTAGTTCCTCCCTTGTGGGAGTTGTGTTGTTCCACACAGTGCGACCATTGATGGGCCCCCCGGACGAACATATTCGAGAGGCGGCAAAGGGAATATTTTTAAGTCCCGCTTCTTCTATCATCCCCTGCTTTCTCCTTCTCCTTCCTTTTCTCTTTCTCTTTCTTGTAGTTTTTGCCTTGGTTGGGTGTTGGCTGATTGTGATCTTTTGGGATGTAGAAACGGCCTGTGATTGTACTTTTAAAGATAGCGAAATAAAATCTCGAGTCTTTTGGAAACGTGTGTACTTGTCTGATGTTTGTTTTGTTTTTTTTTTTTTTTATGATCTGCGAGAATATTAATCAGGCTGAAAATGAACATAAAGATTGTTTATTAAAGTAAAACTGTGAATTTCTTATTAAAAGCTACAATCCTAGGTCTATTGGTAGAATTACCTGAGGTCTCAGCGTTCCAAGAATGTGGCAAGGTTTTTCCCTCTTATGTTTGAAGTTCATAGTTGCCAGGTCGGACTCTTCGCGATACCACATAGGGCCCTTCCCAGTTTGGTCCTTGCTTTTCGTGGGTAGGGTCTTTCCTTGTTGGTAGGAATTTTTTTAGAACTAGGTCTGTAAACCCCTAGTTTCTATCTATAATCTCTTAGTGTTAAAAGATGGATTAGAAAGGTAAAATAAATCTCTACATTAGATTAATTGAATCTCATGGCATTAGAGAATTATATATTTAAGGTTAATGATTAAGTATGCGCCGTTCTGAGAGGTATACGATTACATGATGCTGTAAGGCGTATAAAGAGCACTAAGTGTCCCAATGTAATATTTTGGAGATGAAATTAGAAATGATAAATTACAGACAGGAATTTTGGTGCTAAAATACAAAGGTACATTGTAATAGACCATAAAGGACATGTAGTTATAAAACAAGTAGAGATGGGCCATAATAGAAATAAAACAAGTTACAATTTCAATATAAAAAAATTAAGAGGCCAACTTGAAAGTGGAAATTTTTGGGGCTATAAATAGCCATGAGACAAACCAAAAATCAGATTTGGTCTCATTTGGTTGAAATGAATCGTAGAGGAGGGTAATAGGAAAGAAGGGGAAGGAAGGAGAGGAGGAAGAAGAAGATGAAGACAGCCCTTTCCCTGGCCCATCCAAGCCTCAAATCTTCTCTTTGAACCTACTCCCGAGTCCTCTCCCAACTCTCTAGAGTCGAGAACCAAGTAAAAATTGGCTCATTCTCCTTTTCTTCTTTGGAGATTTCCAACGGTGTGCTGAAATTTGTTTTGCAGAATTTTTGTTGTATGTTGTTGGGGGTTTGCACTAGAAATGGTGTCAAAACCTAAGTGATTGTCATATAACCTTAGAGGATGTGTTTGTAGGTGTAAATGGTAGATGAGGTTTGATTTATGGGCTTATTTATAGGCAGAATCATTGAAACCGAAAATTTGTTTCACACACACAACCTAGTTGATGAAAGTTTTGAGTGAATTGTTAGTGTTCAAATGAACAAGTAATGTTTATTAGATAGTAAATAAGCTCTGAAATTTAGAGGTTTTGAAACCAAGTTTGAGCATGAAAAAAAAAAAAAAACAAAGGAGAATGTTGGGTTTTTGAAGGAATTGCTGTCAAAATTTTTGTAAAACCCCTGTTTTTTTTTTGGCTATAAATTAAGTTAGAATCATCCAAATGAATTGATTCCAATTGGTAAAGAACCATAGAATAGGGCTAAAATGTATAGAAGGGACCAAGAGCAAAGTGTAGCTCTGAGCTCCCAAATATGGACTGAAAAGGTGAACTTGTGTAGCTCAACGATTTTGCTCTGTTCTGGGTATGGTTGTAGTGTTTGGTCATAAGTGGAGTTTCACTCATCCAAATTGAGTGATTCAAAATTCTGAGTAAAATAGACTTCTAGGGGAATAAGTTATATGAAGGAAGTTCAAGCAAATTTTAACCCCAGAGTGCCCAGAATTATTTCCAAGTAGAGCTATGTGCAAATTCTGTTCTGCAAATTTGAGAATTTAAATTTTTTCACTAGTAATGATGATATTGTGTAGGTGATGGGCAGGAGCGCGTCCTGAGCCTCGTAAGCTTGACGAGGAGTGGCTTCAAGGTAAGTGGTTGATAAGTAGAAAGCGCGGTGTATAAAATGAATGCCTAAGTGCGCGGTCTTTGCGTGGCCCCAAGTAATATAGTGTACTTAAAGTACGGATATCGATCCACAGGGAAAGGTAAATTGACTACAGAGGTTCTGCTTTTCAGACAATATCTGAATAAAGGAGTTTAGGGTAAAAATTAAGTAAGGAAACTGCGACTAAGCTGTTGATTCTAGTGAATTAATGGTGTTGGCGCCTAGGGTTAAATCGCCCCCTATCACGTTCAATGGATTACTTTTCTAAAGATATTGTTATTCAATCTATTTGTAATATGTCAATCGGCGAGAGGTGATCTTGCCTACGAGATATCCTCTCTCGAGGTATATCCGCCTATCTCGTGAATAGAATCGAGTATATCTCTATCTCGACTCGGTATTCCGAAATGCTTAAATGTTCTAACCTCAAATGCTACCTTCAGGTTCGGAATATCTCTATTAACCGAATCGGCTAAAGGCTACTCTACCCAGATCCCTGAATACCCTCATCTCTCGAATCTCGGATCTCCAGTTCGATTATGCTAACATTGGCCAGACATTAACATATAATTGAAATGCGGTATAGAGTAGATATGACAAATTAATAACAAGCTGAATAACATGAGAGATCAAACTTTAATCCATTGTACATGACGAGGAGTTTGATGTAACCCTAGAAAGATCTAGAACATAATGGAAGAAAACATAAAGCTGACATTTAATAAAGGAAACATTGTTCTAAAATCCGAAATATCAGAAAAATGAAAGCGTTACAATTCGGGCCTTTACCAGTGGTGTCCTCTGCTCTCGAAGCACATTGCCTGCGTTAGTGGCTGCCTTCCCGATCCTCCTTGATTTCCGAACCCCACTTCATTTTAATGATGATAGCAGATTTTTGAAATGACGCCGCTGACGCAGACGTCGCTGACGTGGTGATGCTCATCGACGCATGACGTCAATGACGTGGGGACGCCGCTATGAGGACGTCACGACGCGGGGATCGCCACGACGCGGGGACGCCGCGACGCTACTGCGTACTTCACGCCTTGTTCCCATTTGTCTAAAAATCGGCTCTCGTCATCGCTTCTTTCACCCCAATGCTCCTGCATTCACAAAAGACATCAACTCAGTATTCTAGTCACAAAAAACTATAAAATTACTCTAAAATAAACAGGAAAATGTAGACTGACGCGAGTATAATATGAGTGTTTTAGGCACTCATCATTCGCCACTTAAGATCCTTTCCAATTTCATGTAATTGGTTGATGTTGGTAATGAATATGGTAGTTAAGTAATCTAAAAAGACAATATTTGAAAAGAGAGTTTTAGAAGTTTCAAAATGAATTAGATTTGTGATTTTGACACTAAGTAAAATGTGTTTTAAAACCCATGTATTTCCTTAAGATATAATGAGATTTAGCTGCTATGTGACGATGCAAGAATTCCGTCCTCAGAGTCGCCACAATAGAGAAAAGTTAGCACTATGTGACGATGTAAAATTCCGCACGTAGCTGCTCGCTCATAGAAAGTATAAGCTTACGCTACGATGCGCATAAATTCCGCACATAGTTGGCTAATTGTATATTTTGGCACTACGTGGCGATGGCAAAGAAATTCCGCTCGTAGTCAGCCAGAAAGTAGCGACTACACCAAGGGCGCAAAGAAATTCGTATTGTAGCTGCTCCTCGCTGATACCTTAGCGCCCTACGTGCGATGCAGTAAATTCTGTAACGTAGTGGTTGAGATGACTTAGTAAGCTTCACGTTGGCGTTAGTTTTAAATCGCCCGTGATGGTTAAAATAATTAAAGGATATACATAGGGTTTTTGAAAGAAATCATAAAATAAATGATAAATTGTCATGTTACGTATGTGATATATATTGCACCAACTTGTTTGTTCATTTGTAGCTAATTATATTCCATTGTGTACATCGAGGACGACTGGACGTCATCATTTTGTTGTCTAGGTACGAATTTTACACCTATGATGTAAAACTCTGTATGAAATGGATATGTATCAATACATGTTTAGATTTTGAAATTCAGATATTTGTAAATATTCATGCATTTCATATATTATGATGCATCTAGATATATTCTACTTAAATTTGTAAGTTTGTATTTATAAATTGAGAATTGAGTGTTGATGTGGTATGTTGGTGGAAATATGGATAATGATTATTTCAAGTTTCGGGGAATAAAGAAGTTGAGAAATTTGAGAGCTTAAGTAGGCGTCACTTTCGACAAAATTTTGTTTATCAAATGCACTCAAGTATGCGTCAAAAATTTTATGTTATTTGAAACAAAAGTTGCGAAAATTTTTTTATCACTCCTAACTAATTAAAAGAAAATTTTAATTTCTGAGTTTAAACGAGTAAACCTATCATAGAAAGTGAGGGTTCACTTCTCGGAGTTCTTCGATCCGACGAGTTGGTTTCGAGCAGTCCGTTGAAGTGCCCGGCAGGATCCTCCAGACAAGAGTTTAGATAAGGTCTGGGAAGGGTCTTGTCAAGGTCGTTTGGCTTGAAACTCCTGGGCCTGACCCTTCGAACGTAATATTTTGTTGTCTTTCTGTGATAGTTCTCGGCACACTTTAGATCATGCTCACGTTTTTCTTCTAGGAGGTCAAGGTTCAGGCGGAGAATCTCCTCGTTGTGTTCGGTATTTGAGAACTCAACTCTTGGTGATTTTAGACCTACCTCGATGGGAGCTACCGCTTCAGTGCCAAATGCTGATTTGCGTGTAGTTTTGTATGCCCATAATACCTCAGGGAGGTACTCAACCCATTTTCCCTTTAGATTTTCCAACTTAGTCTTTAAGGCAAATTTCGAGAGTCCATAAGGACTTATGCTTGTCCATCGATTGTGGATGAGCCGGGGATGAGTAGTAATCTTGATTCTCGAGTTTGGTGCAGAAGTCTCTGAATCCAACCATTTCCCCACATCGATACCGTGGCTCTGTGGATTTCGAACCTCGCAATTGCGGGAACACCAAACAAAGTTACATACCTTTTGTCTTGATCGCTGCTAATGGCTCGACCTCGACCCACTTGGTGAAGTAATCCACTCCTACAACAATAAACTTGCACTGGCTCTTCCCAATGGGTAGGGGCCCAATATGTCCAGCCCCCACTGTTGAAAAGGCCAAGGGCTGGTGATTGAGGTCAGCAGCTCGGAAGGGAGGTGAGAGATTTGAGTATGCTCTGGACAGATCTTACATTTTTTAACCAGCCCGTATGCCTCGGTTAATTGCAGGCCAATAATATCCCCGGCCTCTGTCTTCGGTCGCCAAGGATTTGGCTCCAATATGGTTGCCACAAATACCTTCATACACCTCTCTAAGCACGTAGTTGGAGTCTTCCTTTCCTACGCACTTAAGGATGGGTGTAGAGAACCCTCGTTTATAAAGGGTCCCCCGATGAATGGTGAATCTAGCCGACCTCGTCCTGAGCTTAGAGGCCTATTTTGGATCGCTTGGTAATATTTCGTCTACCAAGTAATCCCATATGGGGTTCATTCAGCTTGGCTCGAACATTACCAGGGACACTTTTTCATTGTCAACGTTCACCAAGGGTTCTAGGAGTTGCTCGACCTGTACCAGTCTATCTAGATCCTCCCGTGATGTTGTTGCTAGCTTTGCTAGGGCATCTGCTCGCGTGTTCTCTGCTCTTGGGACATGCCTAACCTAAACCCGTATGAACTTTTTAAACAGTTCTCGCACCTTTTTGAGGTAAAGGATCATTTTTTCACCCCTGGCTTCGTATGAGTCCTCTATCTGTTTCACCACCATCTGGGAATCACTGCATATCTCCAGTTGATCAGCTTCCATGGAGTGGGCAAGGTTAAGCCCGGCTATGACAGCTTCGTACTCGGCCTCGTTATTGGAGGCTTAAAATCCAAATCTGAGTGCATCTTCCACGTCAATCCTTTCCAGGGAGGTCAGAATTAGACCCGCACCGCTCCCTTGGGAATTGATGGCCCCATCTACGGACAACTTCCAGATGGGTAAGTCGAGCGCCAATTAAGTAGTTTCGGTGGGCTGTGCCGGGGTATTTTAGGGGGTAAATTCCATGATGAAATCTGCCAAAACCTGCCCCTTGACCGCTCTCCTTGGCTTGTATCTGATGTCGAACTCACTGAGCTTTATGACCCATTTTATCAGTCTTCCCGAGGTCTCTGGCTTGTGTAATATCTATCTCATTGGGTGTTCTGTTGGGATTTCAATAGTGTGAGTCTGGAAATATGGTCGAAGCCTTATGGCAGTGGTTACTAATGTTAGGATTAATTTCTCCATCTTTGGATATCTTTCTTCCGCTCCTCTAAGAGCTCGGCTACAGTAATAGACCGATTGTTGTATTATATCTCGCTCTCTGACTAAGGCAGCGCTAGTTAAGAAATCTGAAACGACCAAATAAAGGGTAAGGAGTTCTCCCTCATAAGGGCTTACCAGGACATGAGGAGAGCTTAGGTAAGTTTTTAGCCCCGAGAATGCCTCTTCACATTGGGCGTCCCAGTGGAAAGCCTTTTTCAGAACCTGAAAGAATGGTCGGCACTTGTCACTGGATCTAGATACAAAGCGACTCAAAGCAACTATTCTCTCGGTCAAACGTTGAATTTCTTTGGTGTTTGAAGGCGGTTGCATGTCCAGCACTGCTTTTATCTTATCTGGATTTGCCTCTATTCCTCGGCTATTGACTATGAAACCCAAGAATTTTTCGGCTAAAACTCCAAAGGCGCACTTAGTTGGATTTAACTTCATGTTATAGTTCTTCAGGACCTGAAACGACTCAGCTAGGTGGGCTACGTGGAGCTCGACCTTAACTGACTTCGCCAACATGTCATCTATAGATGCTCCAATATGCTTCTAAAACATTTTGTTCACTAGCCCTCTGATATGTGGCCCTAGCGCTCTTAAACCCGAAGGGTGATAGGGCGAAAACGTGATGTGTAAAATGTGTACGCCTATATGCGTAAGTGCACGCGTCGTATCAAGTAATATATTGTACCTAAGTACGAATATCGATCCATGAGGAGAAGTGCGTTGACCACTAAAATTGTTCTTATAATATTATCTGGACTTAAACTCTGAATTTCTATCTAACTAACGTGTGTGATTAAAAATAAACCTAAATTAACTTATAGAATTACTTTGCTTGTAAAGACTAGAGATTTGTCTCCCCATGCCACTTTTGATGGATTATTACCTATAGGAATTACTACTTAGTCTATTAATGACTTCTTGATGACGGGGTGATCGTGTCTATAGGCTGAGGTATAATCGCTTATTCACAAGTAGGTTGGGTGCACTTCGCCCGACCCAATACTCCGAAACGCTTAAATGTTTAAACCCTAATCGCCACACTCGGAATCAGGATATCTTTATTTACCGATTTAACCGAGGGTCGCCCTATTCAGATCCTTGGGAGTCCTTATCTCTCGATCTAGGATACCCAGCCAGATCATGCCAATGTTGGCCAGACATTACCATGTATTTAAATCACAGATATAGAGCAGATCAATGCGAATCATAAATAAACTAAATAATATATGTTTAAACCTTAATCCATTCAATTGTGACAGGGTTCAACAAAACTCTAGATAGAAATCTATAACATGTTGGAACTGAATATACACATAATCAATCTATAAATCATCAGCAGTTTATCAGAAAAGAAGAAATACAAAAGAAAGTGTCTTCTCCAATGATCCGAGTCGCCACGCTTCGCTTCCGCGTCTACCCGCACGCTCGATGCCCAAATTAGGGTCTTCATTGCTTTTAATGATGCTAAGGCAGAATCATGGCAATGTCGCTGACGCTGCGACGTCAATACCGCCAAGGGATGTCATGACGTGGCCGCCAAGTACTGCCTGCCAAATTGCCCAAAACCACCCTCTCGAATTCGCAATTCACAAAACTCCACAAATAAGATCTGGGGCTATAATGCGCTTTATTTAAATGTAAATCAACTAAAAACATAAAGCGGACGCGTGCATAATATGAGTGAGTTTTGTGCACTCCAACACACTTCAGTCTTAGCCTCTTGCTTGTCCCCAAGCAAGAAACTGACTCCAAACTCAACACACAAGACCCTAACATACTAAACTCGACGCCATGATTGTGATGCCAATGCTGCTAGAAGAAGGATCAAAATGGACTGACTTACAAATCTTGTCTTTTCACTCGAATTTCAGAGGATCCATAAGGATGTTCGACTTTCGAAGGAACTCAACTGAACATGGATCGCTTGACAAGGACTCAACCTCCCTCTAAATCTTCAATGTATTCTAAGGAGCATATATTACCCAGTGATACATGATCCTACGCGCCCCATTCCGGTTCTGAGACCCAAACTTGAATTCAACCCACCTATTTGACGTCTAACTACAAAGGATAAAAACGCACCATTTGTATTCACTTAACATACTCTAAGAAAAACCTTAGTGCCGTAAGTTTATGTTGAGTGTTCTTGTAGCGAGGATTCGTTGGTGGCTCCCTACCCCGGTTGGGTAAGAACGCTGGGCATTTGTTCCTGAGACTTCACCACCGAACACTTTCAGCTAGAGCTGGGACCACTAAGTAATCAGGAAACTTCATCTTACATCCCATGTAATGGGTAGTGAAATCAATGGCTCTCGGCCAGTTGGCTCAAGGCATTAGGCTTTGAAAGGCCCCTCGGACTATGCCCAAGATTCCGATTAGAAGATCCCACTTATTCTGTTCATATTTGTTTGTTTGTTTGTTTGTTTGTTTTTAGTTTGGGTCTCGATGGCAATCCTCTTTTTTGATTAGAGTCCCATGGCAGGTGGCTAGAATCCCCGAGGTTAGTTGGACCCTAGTAAGCGGGTTCGAGCCTAGGCATGCCACAGAGATCATGCGTATTAATGGGTGCTATAGGCTGGTTGGGAGTGGTTTCTTGAATGTCTCCCTAGGGTGATTCACTCTGTCCTCCACTACCTATCTGACATGAAATTCAGAGCATCGGCACCCTACGGGATCGACATCATTATCTTTGTGTTTTTTTCGACAAGATTGAAGTGGTGAAAGTGATCCTCAATTAACATTCCTTGGCAGCCAGTACACCATACCTAAAACAATCCCTAAAGCCAAAAACAAATTGAAATCGGGAACTCCCAGTGAACCGAAATAGAAAAATACCTCACCTGAGCCACTAAGCAAAGATTGTATAACTAAATATAACCTAGAACATATTAAGCGAAAAGCCTGATTATAACAAAACAAACGCACACACACCAAAACAACCAAACATCACCAGCGAATCACCCGCCCCACAAACAAGTGGGGACATTGTCCCCGATGTCATCAGCGACAGAGGTGTGAAACCCAGTGTTCGGTCGGATCAACTGCGGGCTGGCGGCGGTGGGCACGGAGGAGGATGAGGAATCTGGGTGAGTTGGTCTGTAGGGAGGCTGCTTTGATTGTGGAGGATGAATTCTCTGGTTGGGACTATGCGCATGTCGGCTTTCGGAGGGCCTCCATCTGGCTGATGGGGACTTGGTGCTCCTGGGGTCTCTCATCAGTGAGCCTCGAGGAATGAGTTTGTGGTCGAGCAGGGTCCTCGAGGATAGTGGAAGGGTGATCGGATCCTCCTCCTGGGACGACTGTGGTGGTGGTGGATGGGGCGGAAATGCGTAGCGGTGTTGGTGGTTGGAGGATCTAACCGGCGTACCCTCGGGAGTTGATCGGGAGGCTGGCCCAGGGCCTAACTCTCGGCTCATCCTCATCAGGGTTCATTGCAGGAGACCATACCTTCGGTCAGTAGGTACACGGCTTGTCCTTCTTGGCCAGATATAGCCTTTATGGGTGTATCACGCCTCTGTTAATCCTCTAGGGGACTCAGGCCCTTTGCATAGGCTAAAGTAAGGAATGGGTGGCACAATTGTCTTGGCATCTTTGTTATGAGGATCGCGTCTCATAACTTGACTATCGAAGGGGATATCACGAAGGATGGCGAAATTGAAGCAAAGCTCGCTTGGCCAAATCACGAGACATTGGTGATCGTTAGAGCCATGAGGTAGTGAAGTGGTGCGAACCTTTGGGGATATAGGCGGTGTTTGGCTTGGAAATTTAGAGCATGTCCTCATTGTTGAGTTTCCACTCCTTTCCCATTAGTGCGGTACCATAGGATCTCGGGGTAGTTCGAGGCCGCATAGAGGCTATAAAATGCCCCAGTGTCCACGGGCTCCAAATGGTAGAATTAGTTTATGGACTTAGCACGAGTCGACCAAACCGATGCACCACAACCTTTTTATTCATGTGGGAGCGAGATTAGGCGTAGAATTCTCGGACTACAGTGGCAATTTGGTGTAGGGGTTGGCCGCAATGCCCTCCACCCCCCTTGTTCGCGGGTGTCTTGCGAAAAAATCCTCGGTGGTGAAACCCCTTCTCCTTAATGAGCGACCTATTTTTTAGAGATGAGGCCGAGCACTCTCGGCGCGCTCTCGATGTGGTGACATGGTCGTAACTATGTGCGGGCTCTTCGTTGGCCCGACCTCTCTTGGCGGTCATCTTTTGTCACTTACTCGACATTGAGCTTATATGGTGAGGATGAGGTGGTGACCAAGGGTTTGCCTCGCCTCCACGGGGTCGCGGAACTCCCCTGACAACCAGGTAGGGGCGGTGAGACCAAGTGGCTCTAATGAAACCACTCTAAGCTCACTTAGACAATTTATCAAGCACTTAGTGTGCACGATGGGATGAAGGGCATGTGCCCGACAATGGGATGTGTCAACCTAGACACCTAAGGTCTGTCCTAGCCCTAGAAAGACCCAGCTCGAGACATAACGGGGTCGACCCTAACGAGGACTGAACCTTCTGGGACTGGAGAGGCAGATCTGTGTTTAGGGCACCGACTGAGTTAAGCCCGATGGAGATGGAGGCTCTAGGGCGAGTAAAGCTGGTGGGTACGTCCTAGGACCGGTGGGGCAGTCGCTAATGGGTGGTCGAAACTCTGCAACAATGGAGAGGTTGGAGAGCTCTGGCTTAGGGTTCGTGATGAGTGCTTAAAACACTCAGATTACACTCGCGTCAGTCTCGCATTTTCATGTTGTTTTGGCATTATTTATATAGTTTTGGGTGTTAGATCTCTTGGTATTTATTTTGAAATACGAGGCTTGATGAGGCAAGAAGAACATCTTTGGAAGCTTTTTGGGGCGTAAGAGGTGAAGCCGAGAGAGAGCATGCCACGTCGCGGCGTCTCACGACCACGACGTCACGAATCACGACGTGGAGGTCGGCTATTACGAGAGATCCAACCCGCCCACGTCGCGCGTCTGCGTCGCGGCTCACTGCTGTCGGCGTGGCAAAATCTGCGTACCGTCATTAAATACGAGGGGCTCGGGATTTTGAGGATCGAAAGACGATGCGACGGAATGAGTGGAGAACCTGCTGACCAGACAGATTTCCTTAGTTTTGTATTAGTTTTCCTTATTGTTTTGATTATTTATGGTGCGCATGGGGATGTCCTTCATATTACATATATTATTTCTTTCCTTCATGATGTTCTAAACTTCTTTCTAGGGTTACATCAAACCCTGTCACAGACCATGGATTAGAAGTTAACCTTTCATGTTAATCAATTGCATTAATTTATCACATCTTGCTCTATACGCATGTTAATTATATGATAATATCGGCGATATTAACATACTTCTGCTTGAAGATCAGGGTCGAAGATGAGGGTATTCGGGGATCACGGAGTAAGAGTAGCCTTTAAGCGGATTCGGGTGTAGAATATTAGAACTGAAGGTGGTTTTAGGTTGAACATTAAGCATTTCGAGATCTTAGAGTCGAGATAGAGATATACTCGGCTCTATTCTGAGAATGGCGAATATACCTCGAGAGAGGATATCGTGAGCAAGATCACCTCGCCATTGATATGTTATAAATGTCCCGAATAACAACATCTTTAGGAGAATAATCCATCGAATGTGACGGGGGAGATTTAACCTGAGGCTCTACGTTATCAATTCACCAAAACCAATAGTTTAGTTACGGTTAGTATCTAAATTCCATCTTAGAATCATTTATTCGGATGTTATGCGAAGCGGAGACATCGTAGTCGACTTACCTTTCCTGTGGATCGATATCCGTACGTGAAGTACCTTATATTACTTAATTTCCTGTGCCTTGCGCCTTAAGCATTCATTTTATACCGTAAATAGGCTTGTCAATTTTTAGGCGCATTTGCTTCGGAAAGGCTTAAATTGATATAGAGTAGTAAGCACATAGATAATATTAGTTTTCTTTATTTTTTTATTATTTTCTGATCTTGTGGTGGGTTTGTTAGTTGGTGTGTTATTGCGATACGGGTTTAGTGAGTACATGCGGCGTGGCAAGATTAATCAACATGAGTCAGAGACGGGGAAAAGACACGCACAGTTGCGTCGAGAGCGACGAGCGGTAGAACTCCAATAGTGCATGGAAAATCTTGAGCAGATTTTGGCGTGGAGCAATGGACGGAAAGCGAACTAGAAATCAGCGCGGGCGTTCATGCGACCCGGGCGATCCGTACATGCTGTGAATGGTAGTTTTCTGCCTCAGCGATTGTTCGAGCGGCAATCAGGCGGCCGCGATCAAGCAAACAATTTGAATTGAAATTGGAGTCACCGCGGTACGAATGCTTGAACATATTGTTCATGGACTACCGCGAACCGAACATGCATTTGAACTTCCTCAGTTTGCGATACCATCGAATCTGGCGGGGTCACGGAAGCCCTAAGATTGCGGTTATTCCTCTCACTTCGGGGATAGAGCCAAGCATTGGCTAACCGATGACCACGGACTCCATTACTACATGGAGTGAGTTGGTACAAAAGTTTGACCAAATTCTTTCACCTTGAAGATTGCCTGACTAGTGCGAAGTAAATACATTTGGACAACTTGAGGAGAACTTGCGGCGAGGAAGCATGGGAGATTCCATGAATTGTTCTTGAGTGTCGCGCCAGGCTAACCGGATGGATCGCAGTCAACGCGTACCTGATAGTGCGAGAAACCAGCCCGAGCGATGATAGATGCGCGCCGGTTTGGAGGATCATTGATGAAAACCACGAGACAGGCGTAGAGATATTGGAAGATCTTCAGCCAACACTAATGATGCTTTAGAGAAAGGCTACGGTGAGCGATGAGTAGCACAGGAACCGATGAAGTCCTCAATAATGCGGCGTCATGTAGCGCGACTAGCCCAGCGATTGAATAGACAGCGAGGAGCATTCAATGCCATACGAGACCCGACCCACAGGAAGCGTGGCGAATTTTGTGAAATTGACATAGTAGTCTGGGTTGTCGTCGGGGAAACCCTATCATAGAGCAAGCTCAGTACGTATCGAGGTTTAATCGGAGATCAATCCGCAATGACAAGAAGGACCGTATGGGGGAGTAGCTACGAAGAATCGGAATCGGGAGACGAGGATGAAGCCTTGATCGGAACGAATAATCAAAACAACCAGGGTATGGATGGAGGAACAATCGAAACCAGTCGTAATCAGGCAGAGGCTAATGAACCGCCTGAAAGAAGCTGGTTTAGAGCAAGCTCTAGCCTGAATCTTAACTTCTCATTCAGCGTTTATGAATGAGACGAGCGAACATCACGGCAATGAACAGCAGGTTAAACGATCAAAGCGGCCTGACTAAGGGTTTGGAGCACCGATGGGCCAAATGGCGAGCCTGCTTACGGAAAGGCAGCGGGTTCTTTGCTTAGAGCAATTGAGTAAATCCGAGAAGGGGGAATGAACACGTTAAGCACGGTCACTAGAAGTGGGGAGAGATTTGGAATCCACCAATCTGACCCCATTCGTAGGCGATTTAGAGGCGAGGAGATCCTGCAGCCGGGACGAGAAAGATGATCTTTTGATCAAAAACGATCCACGGGAGAAAGCGATCGTGAGAGACCTCTAGTGAAGCAAAGGTCGACGCATCTGGAGTCCCTTACCCTAGCGTCTCAAAACATAATTTGGATAAGCAATTCCACAGTTTATGGATGTTTTTCAAAATTTTATATAAACATCCATTTCTTTGATGCCTTAGAGCAAATGCCCGATTATATAAAGTTCATGAAAAGACATTTTGTCTCGGGAAAGAGAAGATTAAGCGTGAGACTTTGGGGCGGTAAACAGCAGGAATGCGTGCCATCCTTGAGCTACGCAGGCTTCGAAGACCGGGCGTTTCACTATCCAGTACCTGATTAAATCTTATTTTTTTGAAGCGTGTGATTTGGGTACTGACATTAATCACCTTTATCCATCTTTTAAGCGTTTGGGATTAGGAAGCCGATCAGACTACGATCCTTTCTTGACTTGAGCCAGAGGATCTTTGAAACTTTTGAGAGGATAATAGAAGATGTCTTAGTAAAGATGACAAGTTGTATCTTCCCGTGATTTCATAGTTTTAGACATGGAAGATAGAAATACCGATTATCTTGGGAGAGAGAGACAGCACCACCTTGGCGCGAGCAATGATTGATGTACGGAGAGCGACTGAAGCTAAAATTACAAGAAGAAGTGAGATTCAATGTCTTCGAGGGCGAGTGCGACACAGTGAGAAAGTGATAAATTAGTAATGGTTGATATAGTAAGGGCTATAGTGTCTAACCAAAGTGGTCTCATGACCCTTTGGAGACCCCAGCCTGTGGCGGATGCAAATGAGAACTGATGCGAGGCGAAGAATACGTTAAGTGGATGGATTCTTTTGGGCCGCGATAGAAATACTTGAATCGTGGCGAAGGGGCTAAGCAGTGGTTCCATCAATTGAGCAAGCACCCGAGATGGAACAAAACCTCTACTAGCCATTTGAGTATGCATGCACAGGGTAGAATCTTATTTGCCCGAGTGGTCTCATCGTCAAGCGGGAGAAATGGAGGAGGAGAAGTTATTGAGAGTTCTTCGCGATCCTGCAAACAAACACTCGGATGGTCTCTAGGCGACAAAGGATCCGCCCTTCTATGTGCATGCACACGTATTTTGTAGAAGATGGCCACAAGCCTCGGTGGGAAGCCTGAGAGGAGGAATTTGAATCGACGATGAAGGAGGTAGTTCGGAAGAAGTTCTAAAATGGCTAGATCTTTGGGTGGTTACCCCATTTCGAATGGCCTTGTGGAGTAAGCCATGTTCGAGTAGTACCAAAGAAAAGGGGATAAACCCCATTATCAAGACTGAAACAATATCTACCTTGCATCTAGAGGCATTGGCCAAGATTCTGGAATTTGTATTGACTATAAGAAAGGCGAACAAGGCGCTCCGGAAAGATCCACTTTCACTGCCATTTCTAGATCGGTCTTTCGTCCCGATTAGCGGGCGCGCGATATTATTGCTTTTGGATGGATATTCGGTTACAACCAAAATAATAACGGCCTTTGAAGATCAGGAGAAGACAACATTCACTTGCCCCTACGGTACATTTGCTTTCCGGCGGATGCCCTTTGGGTATGTAATGCTCCGGTACTTTTCGAGGAGATGCATGATGGCCATATTCTACGACATAGTAGAAAGGCGATTGAGATTTTCATGGGCGATTTCGGTAATGGAAATTCATTTGACAATTGCCTAGCAAATTTGAGAAGCTGTACTCATGAATGTGAAGAGACGATTTAGTACTCAATTGGGAGAAGTGCCATTTCATGAGTGCAGGGTATTGTTCTTGGACATCAGTTTACGCAGAGGGATAGGAGTAGATAGGCGAAGATTGAAGCAATTGAGAAGTTACCTCCTCCTTCTTCTGTGAAAGGGATCCAGAGGTTTTCTAGGCCATTGGATTTTATAGGCGGTTTATAAAAGATTTCTCACAGATTGCGAAACCATTATCCAATTTGTTAGTCCAGGGGATCCCATTCGAATTTGACTCCCAATGCGTACATGCTTTCACTGTATTGAAGAATAAGTTGATCTCAGCTCCTATTGTGGTAGCTCAGATTAGTCTTTTCCATTTGAGCTATTAATGTGATCTGGCGATTATGCAGTGAGAAGGCGAGTTTGGGAAAGCAGGAGAAGATCTTTCGGGTGATCTACTATAAGCGGGCGTTGAATGATGCTCATTGAATTATGCCCTCTGAGAAAGAAATTGTTGGCCATCGTCTTTGCTTTTCGACAAATTCGAATGTATTTAATTAGCAACAAGATTAAGTGGTGCATCTTGATCATTCGGCCATTAAGTACTTGATGACGAAGAGTGCAAAGCAGATTGATTAGGTGGAGTCCTCTGTTACAAGAATTCGACGTAGAAATAAAGGATAAAAAGGGCACTGAAAATTTAGTGGCAGACCATCTATAATTTGGGAAGGGGCCGGAGATGATATTCAGTGAGCGATGAATTTCGGATGAGAAACTTTTTGCTATTGAGGATAAGCGATTCCTTGGTTCATGAGATTATGTGAACTATTTGGTAGCAAAGGTGATTCCACGATTGCTATCGGAAGAAAAAAGGTTTTACACCTTAAAGCACTACTATTGGGAAGAGCCTATTCTCTACAGGCACTGTGCTGATCAGGTGATAAGGAGATGTGCACGAGATGAAATGCAAATATTTTTGAACCATTGTCACACTCTATCGTGTAATTGGACACTTTGGTGAATGACAGTGAGTTCTACAATGGGCTTTTATTGGCCTTCACTTATTTAAAGATGCTCATCATTTGTTTCCACTTGTATTGATGTCGACGAATGGGAACGTCTCACAGAAAGGGCGAGCCACCTGTCGTCCTATCTTGGAAGTGGAGTTGTTAGATCTAACAGAGTGATTTCATAGGACCATTCACGCATGTACAACAATTTGTACATCTTGTTGGCGATGGACTATGTTTCCAAGTGGTAAAGCAATTCCTACCTGCGTCTGAATGATGCGAGTTGTGGCGATTCTGTATGTGATATCTTCTCACGTTTTGGAACTCCTCGAGCTTTGATCACGGATAATGGTACACATTTACGCAGCAAGGTAATTGATAAGGTTTTGCAAAAGTATGGAAATGCGCCACTCCGCATCCCTTGCATACACTTTACAATCGAATGAATGACGGTATCAGTGAAATCGAATACATTCTCGAGAAGGCGATGTGACTCGAAGGAAGGATTGGTCCTAAAGATAGGCGATGCGCTCTGGGCATATCGCACGCCATTTAAGACCCGCTGGGTATGTCCCGTTCGGACTTGTGTATGGTAGACGTCATCTTCCAGGTGGAATTGGAGCATATCGAGCTTATTGGGCCTTTCGGCGATACTAAACATGGGCCGATTACATTGATTTGGTAAAGCAGCTATGACTCGGTGGAGCTTGATGAGTTCGAAAGCGAAGCATCACGAGGAAACGCCGTATTTACAAGGAAAAGACGAGGAGCTGGCGCAACCGACATCTTTCGAAAAAGGTTCACGGTAGAACCAATTCTTTTATTCAATTCCGCTATAAAAATTGAAGTCGATGGTAGGACCTTTTACGGTGACCAAAGTCCACTCTACATGGAGGTGGAAGTTTCACACCACGAGAAAGGACATTCACGATCGCGATTCAACGTTTGAGAAACGTGCTATGGTGGCGAAGTGTTGGTAAACCAATAGTCATTCTAACGTATGAAGCGGTATAATCATGTTCTACAGGTTTGCGTTCTCTTGCTCACATTGAGATCGAGATTGTCGAGCTAACGACATTAAACATAAGCGCTTCTTGGGAGGCAACCAAAGTGTTCTTAAATTTGTAGTTTTAAGTTCTATCATTCTTTCATGAATTTTTTGGTTTCTAGTGGTGTTCATGCTCCAATACTTTTGTTTGTGGTTAGTGGGACCGGCGGCGTGGGTACGGAGTCTTCTGACGTGTTCGATGGCTGGAATAAAGTTCGCACGTGGAGTTCTCGAAAAGTGGGCTGCATATTAGCCAGCCGAAATCTCCGGGGACAACTGCGTCGCGTCGCTGACGTGGGCTCCCGCGTCGGCGAGCGTCGTTTTTGGCGCTTCTGCGTCGCGTCGCGGCGTGGGTTCTCAACGTCGCTGACGTCATTTTAACGCTTCTGCATCGCGTGCGTGGGTTCTCACGCGTCGCGGCGTGGACACTCGCGTCAGCGGCGTCACTTATGCGTCGCGGCGTCATGTTGCCAAGGCTCTGCGGCGGCGTGCGGCGTGGAACTCGCGTCGCGGCGTCGTTTTACGCGCGGCGTCGTTGATCACCTCCTGCGTCGCGTCGCGGCGTGAGTCCTCACGTCAGCGGCGTCATTTTTGATATGTCCTACGCCCGCGTCGGCGGCCCGTTTGGCTTTACCGTCGCTGACGTCGCTAATCAAGCTCTCTCGCATCCGCGTCGCGGCCCGGTGGCCTCGCCGCGTCGCGACGTGGTAGTTTAAACCGGGGAATAGGCCATTTTTTGGCCTTCATTCGCACAAACCTCTCCCCGAAACCCTAGCTCCTGCGCTCGCGGCGCTTCGGGGACCTTCGAAGCTACGTGTTCCTCCATAGGTTGAGGACCTCCATCTTACTTTCGAACCTTTATTAAGTCACCATTGTAGCTAGTTTTGGATCATAGTGGCCTTTCCCACCATGTATGTCAGATTCTAGTTTAGGTACACATTAGACTGAGTTTATTTGATGTTTCATTTAGTCTAGAGTCCTTGTAGGTCTTCATTTCGGGTTAACTAGGTTCTTTAGAGTTACTTTGAGTCATATTTGGGTGGATATTAAGTCTTAAGTAGCTTTTGAGTCCTGAGTGTGTAACGCCGCATTAACAGTGTTTGAAGTTTAATACGAGATTAGGATGTACGGCAGCGAAACTACGCCCAGCGGAGTCGGGCGATGGGCCGACTCATATGGCCTTGGCGTTTTATGCAACGGACGCGCGGACTCGGTTTAGCATAATTTACCATGATCCTTACCGTCGTTCCTAGAGAGAAGGGTTTCGCACGGCTTAGGAAAACCGTCGAGCGAGGTTGGCGTGCTCTGCACCAGCCCCCTGCATCAGTACCATGGCGTGGTTAGGATTCGCCAGCCTGCCTCCGTCCTCAAAGGTCGAGGTGCGGGGTGTATTGGTGGAGCTTCAGCGGTCGATCGATAGCTACTATGGCCTCGAGCATATCCCTTCGGGCCGCCGATCGACTCACGGGGCACCACGGCTATCATGGGGTCATCCAGTGTTGACCAAAGTCGGGGTGAGTGGCGGATCAATAGCCTTAGTCGGGTAAATTTCAAGGCCCGAGCATTTTGCTTTACGTTCCTAGTGTGGCATCGCTATCGCCGCGTCTTATCACGAAGCGGCGAATGTGTGTGAGGTATTTGCGGCGCTCCTTGCTCAACTCACGTTATCTTACAGGATATACCATTTGGCGGTGGGCAGGTGCTCGAGATGCCATCCTCCATAACGGGATGCGAAAATAAACACAGGGCACCCAGCACTACGATCTTGACACATGCGAAGCGGCAGGGTATATAGCGACAATGAGGCACAGCTTTATCCTATCAAGGCCATATCGGTCAAGGCAGGACACACACAGTGTCCCATAACTGAAGAGTCTACTGGCTTTCGGGACCACGAGCCCTCGAGCGAGGCGAGCTTGAGTGCCGGGCTCGCTATAGATTCTAGGTAGCGCGAGAGGAGACGTGTGCTTGATCCTCGTCTGCCTCACCACCTCACCCAGCTGACCTCGGGCGCGTTCCTCCTAGCCCTTCACCAGATCCGGGGCAGGTACTCCCTCCTGGCCCAGCGTTTAGCGCATTTGAGATGGGCTAGAGTGCAGTCCTGGTACTCGGGAGGCGGCCGATGTTTGCGTCTTGACATCGCCGTTAGCTTGTCAGGCCATCATCCTCGCGACGGCGAGACTATGCGAGCCATTTCGCGCCGGCTCTAGCTCACGACCACCGCCCACCGCCACCGCAGTGATCTGAGGAAGTCCCTTACCTACATATTTGGTACGGTGGGACAACGGATCTTTTGTTAGAGGAGGGTGTTTTATTTATGTTTATTTCATTTGTTTTGTTTCCATTGTTTTTTGGTGTTAGTAGTTTATAGCATTTTTAGTTGTTAAGTATATGAGTTGTGTTTATTTAGTCTTTGCTGTAAATACGTAAGTGGTGTTTGGAGTATTGTTTGAGTTTAGTCTTGTTTGAGTTTTTATTGCATTGCATTGTATATGATTGATGAACATTTGTTTAGTTGTTTATTTGTTTAAGGACATTTCTTTTGCATATAGTATTAGTTGCATACATGTATGTCATGTTAGAAAATTAGAGGATCATTTTGGATTGATTGCACTATGAGAGTGTTAGGGCATATAGGTACGTGATACTCGGTAATTAGGTTGAATAAGTGAAAAGGGCCGGGTGAACTAATTCCGGTGGAAGCAGGTGACACCAATTCTCGAACCATGTCCTTTACATTAGTGACTTGCAGGCCATGCATAAGTGAACAACCACTAAAGTTCAGCCAACCTAGGGAGATTCGAACCATTAGTGATAGGACACCTAATGAAAGAGATTGCCATTTAGGCCCCAACGAAAAGAAAAATGCAAACAATGAAAGAAAGAGAAAAGAAAGAAAAGAAAAATGATAAAAATAGGTATAAGTATATAGGAATAAAGCGGGATCATCCAATCGGAATCAAGACGCGATCTGAGGGCTATCGAAACTGTGCCACAGAGCTTATTTGTGAAGTCATTGACTTCACTTGTTTGAATTACATGGGACCAGGAAGATGGGTCGTTCACGGCCTAGAACCATTGAGTTTGGTTGAGTGTTAAGGTGAAGTTTGAAGGGGTGAATGCGTGCCAACCAGGCGGTGAGGTCGCAGTGGAACCCATTTACGGGGACCTTAACTAAAGCGCGGCACTAGGTTCTTTCCTTGCTTTTGTTACAAAAATTTCTAGTTTTGTTGTCATGAATAAATAGGTGCGTTCGTATCCTTGTTTAGTTCGCTTCTTGCCTAATGGTAAGTTGAACTTAGGTTTGGGGTATCGAATTTAGGCATAATGGAGCCGTCCACAGTGACACATAGGGGTTTGGGAATGGCCATTGAATATATAGGAGTTGATGCACTGATCAGTTCACCTACTTCAATGAGTTACGAAAGTCAAGTATCTGTATGCCTTCATTGAACATCAGGCAAAACATTGAGTATGCGAATTAGTCGAATTGATCCATTATTTTTCAGCATGGGCACACGTTGTCTCTTAGTGTTAGTTGCATGGTATGGTATATGTCCTTGTCTAAGTCGAGTTCTTGAGGACAAGCAAGAAATTAGGATTAGAGTGTGATGAGTGCTTAAAACACTCGAGATTACACTCCTTGTCGATCATTCCCCTTTTCATGTTGTTTTTGGCATTATTTATATAGTTTTTGGGTGTTAGATCTCTTATTAAGGTATTTTATTTGAAATACGGGCTTGATGAGGCCAAGAAGAACATCTTTTAGGCTTTTTGGAGCAATAAAGGTAGGCAAGGAAGCCGCGCCCGTCGCGGCGTCTCCGCGTCGCGGCGTCGCCAAATCACGGCGTGGAGGTCAATATTACGAAGTCGACCCGCCCCAGCGTCGCGGCGTCACCCGCGTCAGCGGCGTCGGCTCAAAATCGCATCTCATCGTGCATCGAGGCACCGGGATTTTGAGGATCAAAGGGCGATGCTTGCGGCGGAGGGGTGGAGTGGAGAACACCTTACAGGACTAAAGATTTCCTTGGATTTTTGTATTAGTTTTCCTTATTGTTTTGATTATTTTATGGATCGCATGAGGATGTCACTTCATATTACATATATTATTTCTTTCCTTCTTGATGTTCTAAACTTCTTTCTAGGGTTAAATCAAACCTATCCCACGGACCATAGTTAAAAGTTAACCTTCATGTTAATCAATTGTTGTTAATTTATCACATACACTCTGCTCTGCATGTGGTATATATGATAATGTCGGCTGATATTAACATACTTGCTGAGAAGATCAGGATTCGAGGAGATGGGGGTATTCGGGGGATGCGGGTAGAATTGGCCAGCTAGCCGATTCGGGTAATAGAGATATTCAGACACGAAGGTGGTTTTGGGGTTGAACATTAAGCATTTGAATCTGAGGTCGGGACCAAGTTGCTCTCGTCTATTCCGCGAATAAGCGAATATACCTCGAGGATATCTCGTAGGCAAGATCACCTGCGCCATTGATATGTGTTATAATCTGAGATACTGCAATCTTTAGGAATAATCCATCGAATGTAGCGAAATTTAACCCTAGGCTCTACATTATCAATTCACAACGATAGTTTAATTCTGGGTTAGTATCTAAATTCCATCTTAGAATCATTTATTCGAATGTTATGCGAAGCGGAACATCATAGTCAAACTTACCTTTCCCTGTGGATCGATATCCGTACGTGAAGTACACTATATTACTTGGGGCTACGCGTGCACTTGCGCGTAGGCATTCCCATTTATACACCGCGTGTCCCGGCTGCAGCCGATTCGGCGTGAGGAAGAAGAGAATGTTGAGGTTCGCCGCGGGGCCAGCGTCGCGGCGTTGGGGCTCAACGTCGCGGCGTGCCCGGGGTTTATTGGCGACGCGGCGTGCGAAGAGTCGCAAATCGATATGGCGGCGTTGGTCCCACATCGCGCGGCGTTCGGAGTGGTGCGGTAGCGTCCGCGGCGTGGGGCGGCGTCGCAACACTTGACGGGAGTGTCCAAAATAGGGGTAGCTAACGTCGCGACGTGACAGAGAAGGCAAATTGAAAAATTTTCAGAAATTTTCTAAGTTTTGAGAAAACCTGAATGAAGTCGACCTTCGCACTTTGCAAATAAGGTCGGCGAATCTCACACTTCCATTGGCATCTCTTGGTCCTGAAAACATACAATCAAAATAAGCATGGGTCACGGAAAGGGGTAGTAAAAAATGCTAAAAACTAAAGACACGCAAAGTTAGACTACGGAAAGAAAGGGTTTCAAAAAGCTTGGGTTCCACTTTCTAAGTAGCGCTTTGTTTAATGTCGATGGCTCGACTCACTGGATCTCAATGGTCCCGAGTTCTGGGGCGCTAGACTCACTACATGATGTACAGTACTAGGCGGAATGGTTTGTATTCATGGATCCTGGCCAGTGATAGTATGGCTTGTGGATTGTGTGTTAACTTTGAATGTTCCTTTCCGAGTGCATAATCCCTACTTGCTCCTCCATGTAAATGGTCGACCACCCCGTGACTTTTATTTCCCTAGGAAAAGTTTGGGCGAAATTGGTCAAGGACCCTCGGCTCGCCTCGAACTCTTTACGCAAGATATATTTTATCATGCGGTTTTATCTTTTCTTTATATGTTCGACATTCTATTACGCCTCATTCTGGAGTATATTCCAATTCACTAATTTGTAGCATCCGCTTCTCTCGGGCCGCTCTTGTCTCGTATTCGGCATCCTAGTTGCCCGAGTAGGCTCTATGCTCAATTCCACGGGCATGTGGCATGCTCATAAACTAATGTCGAATGGCGACACGATGGTGTTTTAAATGTTGTCACGTATGCCCAGTGCATATCAATCTTCTTCAAATGTGATCAACTTCCTTGAGTTGTTGATTGTTTTCTCCAGGATGGACTTTATCTCTCGATTCAACACTTCTGCTTGCCCATTTGCCTGTGGATGGTATGCAAGTGATGTGCGGTGCCGTACTCCATACTTTTACAATACCTTGTCAACCATATTATTGTAGAAATGAGTACCTCCATTTGTGATCAGTGCTGGAGTGGGTGCCAAGCCCAGGTGTAAATATGTGGATCTTGAAGGAACTTGGCTACCACACTAAGCGTCATTAATGCATATACGTGTGCTTCTACCCATTTAGAGAGACGAAATCAAGCGCAAGCAAGATGTACAAGTTACTAAATGATAGGAAATAGGCCCATAAGGAAATCCATCCCCACAAAATCAAATAGTTGACTTCGGGTGTGCTCTTGGGTAGTTCATCCTTTCTAGATATGCTCCTTTATTCTTTGGCATTTTATGCTTGGTGAATCTGGCTAGTGAGCATCCTTGAATAAGCTAGACGATAGAAGCACGATTCTGAGTACGCTTCTTTGCATTCTACGGCCTCAAATACCTACATGGTAAAAATTAATGGCGTTAGTTTAGAATCTGACCATTTCATCTTCACAGGTACACATGTATATAAGCCCAGCGACCACGATTACACATATAGAATAGGTTCCTCCCGATGGCAGTGTTTCAAATGTGCAAGAACCTCTTCTTACATTGGTAACTAAACTGCGGAGAGTCACCTTAGCCACTAAATAATTCACATAGTGAAAACCATGGAGGCAAGCTTTTTGTCTTTGATTGCTGGAGCTGCTTATATAGAGGAAATCATCATTCCATGGACCTCATCTCTTGCCCTTCTAACCGTGACGGATGGTCAGCGACTAGGTTCTCTTCATATTGTCTTTAATCTCTAAGTGATTCTTTTTAACAAGGTACCCTTTGTATTAGTCTTGGTTTTGCGTCCTTTTTAGTCATTAGGTACTTTATGGCGGAGTGGTCAATGTGCACTATTACTTTATTGCCAATCAAATAAGGCCTAAATTTGTCAAAGGCAAAGACAGTGGCCAACAGTTCCTTTTCAGTGGTGGCATAGTTCAACTGGGCATCATTCAAGGTTCGGCTAGCATAGTAGATAACCAGAAATATTCTTTCTCTTTTCCTTTGTAGCACTCGATTATAGTCGCCGTTGCACATTGGCTCAAATGGGAGGTCCAAATCTGGTACTACTACATTAGGGGCCGATACTAATTTATTTTCAGGCGAAAATGCTGCTTCTTTGCTCATCGAACTCAAATGGTATCCTTGGACGATAGAGATTAGACAACGACTTTGCAATTCGAGAGAAGTCTTTTATGAAAACGTCTATAGAACCTGCGTGGCCCAGCTTAGCATACCTTTTTCTGGATAGGGTGGAAGTTTCTCTGTGCTTCAATTTTTTCTTTGTCTACCTCTATTCCTCTTGCCGAAAATCCGGTGCCCAAGTACTATGCCTTCTTGTACCATAAAATGACACTGCCCAAATTAAACATGAATTGGTTTCCTCGCATCTAATCAACAGATCTGAGTTTTCCAGACAATTGTCAAGGGGTGTCCCCTGATACGGAAAAATCATCCGCAGAACACCTCCAGTTGTCTTTTCAACCATATCTGAGAATATGGCCATCATCTGACTGGAGATATGCACAGTGCATTACACGGCGAAGAATCCGCTGAATGCGAATGTACCATGAGCATGTGAATGCGTCTTCTCTAATCTTGAGGCTATAGCAGTCGATTGTAATGAATTGCCCATCAAACAATAGTATTCATGTCCGGCTAGATCCCTATCAACATTTTGATCCAAAGAGCGATGGAAAATGGTATTTTTCGAGTAGCTTTATTCGATTCCGTGGTCAATACAAATCCTCCAGCGATGAGTACGTGCAGAAGCGTGTGTATTATTCTACACATTCTTATCCTTTATTTGTTCCTCCTTTTTAGGCACCACATGCAGGACTAACCATGCCCTTTATTAAAAATAGGGTAAATAACCCCGACATATAGCCACTTTAGTACCTCCTTGCGGATTACCTCTTTCATAGTTGGTTTAGTCTCCTCTGTGCTTCCACTGAAGGCTTATGACCATCTTCTAGCAAAATTCGATGCATGCATAGAAGCGAATCCGCACCCAAATCCCGACGAGCCATTAAGCGCATCCTTGTGATATCTGAGTACCCTCAATAGCTTATCTTACTCTATTAATGGCATCGGGGGCGGTTTGAAATAATCTTTGGTAAAGTGGAGGCATTCGAGATAAGCATACCTCGAAAATTTAGGTAGTGGCACTGCTCCATCTTAGGTGGGTACATTCACGGATGGCATGACGTTTGAGTATTTTCGCCTAGAGGTTAATAATATTTCCTTCTATTAGGTTCGAGATAGATGCATCCATTTTACCTCCTTGGCCTCTTCTCCCGATTTTCTTAATCACTCTGTACCGAAATTTTAGCCTCAGGATTAGTGAGACCACTTTGGCTATTTATGGCCTCCAAGGTCTCTACTATGAAGCCACGTATCACTCTCTGGGGTGTCTCAAACCGAACACATTAAGCTTAACTTCATCTTCACACTCTCGATTTCAGCTCTCCCCTGCATGCGTCGATCCCATTTGCCCTTAGGTGCGAGGAAATAGTCTACGATATTATAGGTATTTCTTTATCTTCTTCCATTATCTAATACAGATGAAATCCAGCTAGGAGGAAGATGACATCGACCTTGACTAAAGCGTCTTCTATCACCCCTCTTGGATGCTTTAAGGACTTGTCAGCTAATTGGAGTGTAGCCTTAGTTCCAGGTGTGCTTCACCCCACAATCCAATGATAAATATGGATAAGGGCATGAGATTGATACTGAAATCACATAAAGCTCTCTCGAAGATGGCATTCGGTGCAGGGATGGTGGCTAGCAGGTCTTTACCACTTCGGTGTAATTTGCTTTACATGTTTGTTCCTTCGTCTAGGGTTCATACGAGTTATCGGTAAGAACCTCTTGCCTTTACGTGATGAATTGGCATTGGCCATCTGCTCTCTAAATTTCTCAATTGTCTTTGCTTGATTGTTCAATTAGGTAGCTGGTGTTGCATATTCGCGCTGTCACCTCATTCCTTAAAGGCGGTATGCAGGAAATAACATTCTTGCCGGGGACTTGTTCGAGTCCACATTTTCTCGGGAGGTGGTTCGTTCACTTTCGGGGTGGTGGCGTGTTGTTACGATTGTTCCTCCATTATAGCGTAGTTTGCTCTAGTGTGCAGTTATTCGCCACCCTTGGCCTTGATTATGGTTTTGGTAGTTGTTGCTCCCATACTGACCCTGTTGTTATGGTTGATTCTGACTAAACCTCGATAGATACTGGGCATGCTCTATTGTTTATTATTGCCCGACACATTATCTTTGCTATCTTTGTCCTCATAAATTCACACATAACTCCGTGAATTTGATGCAGATATTGGTTGTACCTTCTTGCCTAGTAAGATTTGTTTATTAATTTTCAACATGTTACGATTCTTGAGAACCTTATTGTTGTACTTGCGTGACCAATCAGCGCTGGTGTAATCCATCTCTGGGCCAGTTGGTATTAATGCGATATGAGTTTGTATGCTTGTAGTGTAGTCTTCTTCATTAAGCGCTCCTGCGAGGCATCGATGTATTCTAGTCGCATTCCTCATACCATTATAGAAAGTATGGACTTGCATCCATCTGGTCAGCCTGTGGTATGGGCACTTCCTCAACAATTCGTGAAATCTATCCCATGCCTCTACCAAGCTCTCTCCTTTTAGTTGTTCAAATGTGTTGATCTCTTGCACCGGCTGTGCAATTTTCCCAAGCGGGAAGAACTTTGTCAAAAACTTCTGCACTAGGTCGTTCCATGAAGTAATAGAATATGGTGGCTGACTTGTCAACCAGTGCTTAGCTTTATCACCTAGTGAGGGCGGGAACAATCTCAGCCTTAGTGCCGCCGGTTACCCGTTATACTTGTAGGTATCACGTACTTGATGCGATTGAGGTCAGAGTGCATATTGATTCTCATTTGATCCGAACGGAATGTTCTAAGCATTTGTATAAGATTCTTGACTTATTTCGAAGTTATTTACGAATAGGTAGTCTTCGGATAGGCATCTGAAAAAACAAGCTGTAGGTGTAGGGGCGAGCTCTTACAGCAGCGTAGATGGATCATCTAGCTATATAAACGGCCTGGGCACCTGACTCCTGCCATTATTCCCATTGTGACCCCCTTGTGGCTCGTTTTTCTCTTGGCCATGATCTTGCTCTACATTGTTCTGTATGATTGCTAGATTTCTATGTTGTGCTTCTCTTTGTTCTGCTGGCATTAAACGGTGTAAGGTTCTTCACGGTTCATGATTAAGCGGATGTAGTTCGACTTGACCCGGAAGCCGCATACACTCCTGATAACCTTAATATGCAATCACACACAAAATACAAAGACCAAATTACAAGCACTTGTAAAAGCAAAATAAAATAAAAAGGAAAATTCTAGAGTAATATATAATTGCACTTTTGTCTCAACTACTAAAACTTATCTCAGCAGCACAAAAGCTTGATAAGATTTGAAAGTGTGATGTGTAAAATGTGTATGCCTATGTGCGCAATTGCACATGTCGTATCAAGTAATATAGTATACCTAAGTACGGATATCGATCCACAGGGAGAAGTGTGTTGACCACTAAAATTGTTCTTATAATGTTATCTGGACTTAAACTCTGAATTTCTATCTAACTAACGTTTGTGATTAAAAATAAACCTAAATTAAATTGTGGAATTACTCTGCTTGTAAAGACTAGAGTTTTGTCTCCCCCTGCCACTTTTGATGGATTATTACCTATAGGAATTACTATTCAATCTATTAATGACTTTTTGATGAAGGGGTGATCGTGCCTACGAGATACCCTCTCTCGAGGTATAATCGCCTATCTACTTGAGTAGGGTTGGGTGCATCTACGCACACGACCCGATACTGCGAAAGCTTAAATGTTCAAATCCTAATCGCCACACTCGGAATCGGGATATCTCTGAATTCAGGATTTAGCAGGAGTAAGCCCTAATCGGATCACAGGTCAACACATCTCTCGATCTCGGATACCCGACCCAGTTAATACGATGTTATTGAAACATTTACCCATGTATTTAAATCCTTAGATATAGAAATATCAATGAGAATCATAAATAAACTGAATAATATATGTTTAAACCTTAATCCATTCAATTGTGACAGGGTTAAAAAAAAACCCTAAATAGAAATCTAGAACATGTTGGAACTGAATATACACATAATCAATCTATAAATCATTGAAGTTGCTCGAAAGAAGAAATACAAAAGAAAGTGTCTTCTCGATGATCGAGTCATTTCTTTGCTTTCTGCTTTTGCGCTCCGATCCACGTTCTTCGATGCCTCCAAATTAGGTCTCCATTGCTTTTAATGATGCTAAGGCAGAAATCGTGGCAATGTTGTGACGTTGCGACGTCACGATGTTGCGACGTCACGATGTGGCTGCCAGTGTTTCTTCTACTTCTTCTGTTCAGCTCCAAATTGCCCAAAAACCACCCTCTTGACCTGCAATTCACAAAAACTCCACAAATCATATCTTGGGCTATAATGTGCTTATTTAAATGTAAAATCAACTAAAAACATAAAGCGGACAGTATAATGAGTGTTTTGAAGCTGCCTCATCAAAGGGCATCACTGTGCTTGATAAGTACCACGCCGATCATAAATGACGTCTTCTCTTGGTACTAGGATCCGTGATTTGGTTATATCAGAAGCGTCCATGAGCGGGAGCTTGTGGCCAGTCGTGACGTCCACTATAAGGTCGATCCGAGGTAGGGGAAAGCTATCCTTTGGATAGGCTTGGTTGACATTGGTGAAGTCAATGCAGAGTCGCCATTTATCGTTTGCCTTTTTGACGAGGACTACATCGGCCAACCAGTCAGGGTATTCTACTTCTCGGATAGCTTTGGCTTGGAGGAGTTTGTTAACTTCCTCATTGATCGCATAGCGGCTACGGGGGAAACTGTAACATTTTTGTTTGACGGGTTTGAAGGAGGGGCTGATGTTCGGCTGGCAATGTGATCACCCAGCGGGGTTAATTCCCCATATCCTCCACCTTCGGTGAATACTTCTATGTTATGTTTCAAAGTGGATGAAAGAGGTCATGCGTCTTTGGCTAATTTGGATCAGATGTAGGCGAGATGTTCGTGGTAAATCGAGTTATGTCGGTTCTAGTTCTTTTGAGGGCGTGGTCGAATGCGCTACCTCATCTCTCATGTCCGAGCTCGTCCATGTTGATCGCCTACCACTTTTTGTTTCATTGATGCCGAGTGCACTCCTTAGCTACGTGCTGATCTCCTCAAACCATTCCTACCCCATTCGCAGTGGGGAATTTGATAACCATATGATAGGCGGAAAGGATGGCTCTTATGGCATGGAGGGAGGGCCTACCTAATAGTATGTTATAAGCTGATGGGGCATCCACTATGAGGAACCTCACCGCCATTGTGGCCTGGCACGGGGAATCTCCCAAAGTGAGCACTAGTTGTATTGACCCCAGAGGTAGCACTCTTTCTCCGGAGAATCCCGACGCCCATGGGAGTTGGCGGGTTCAGCTTCTCCACTTCAATGTCCACATTTTATCGAGAGGTTGGCCATGAAGATGATGTTATTTGAGCCAGATTGTTGACGGACCTTGTGTCGCATTTTGTTGTCAACGACCCTTATTACAGTGTGGATTATCATGGGATCTTGGCAACCTTCCATGTTGGAGTCCGAAAAGGTTATGGTAGTGTCTAGCCGAGGGAGTTTGGATACGGCTTGTATTTCTAGCGTCTCCCCTTATCTGATGTTGCGTATATGAGCCTTCCAGGCCGAACTAAACTCCCCTCCTCCCGTAAATCCCCCGGAGATCACCTAGATTTCTCCCAAAGTTCTTGGTGTTGGTAGACTGGTGACGGGTGATATGGCGGTGCACAGTCCAGATCTTACGAGGCCCTGAGCGGCAAGTGTCCACGTCGGATCAGTGCTAAATTTCCTTCCTGTTGGATCGCGATCATGCGTTTGGTGTCCATGATCCTTATGGAATTCACAAGATTTGGTTGAATCTCTCTTCGTTGGGTCTTTCTTCATCTGAGACGACCACCTTAAAAACTTTTTTGTCTTTGCGTTTCCCACGCGGGACTGTGACACCTAAATTTGTCGAGGGTGAATTCTTGGGGTGGATATCGGCTGCTTTAGCATTTCGGGCTAAGGTGGAGCCCAGCGATTACGATGTTGCCTCGATCTCTTTGAGTAGTTCTCTATTCTCTGTCCTTAGTGGGGATCTATCCTGTCTCCTCGTCTCCTGAGCTTCGTTCTAGCTTTTCTCACCCCTGGCACTCTCCTTTTGGCAGAAAGTTTTCACCTTAGATAGGAAGGGCTTCTTCACGGGTTGATGTATTTCTCAGCTTTGGCGACACCTTAGCCATGCTTGCACGAGGTTCTTTGAGATGGAAACATAGGATCTTTCGTTGCACACTGGCCGACAATGAAGCGGTGATGCAGCATCGTGGGATGTCTAATTTAATGACATCACGTTAAACCTTTGAGCGTAGGACCTCAGGTTCTCCTGTAGGCTCTGCTTTATGGTCGACCAAATGCTTCAGTTCTGTATGTCCGAACTCCGATGAAGTAGGAAATGAACGCGATGGATAGCTCTCTGAAGGATGAGATTGACGATGGCGGGAGTCTGCTGAACCAGGCTAAAGCTGGGCCTTTTAGCGTGATGGTGAAGGCTCTGATCTATCGGGGTCCTGGTATCCGTGTAGCTCCATCTGATTCTTGTAGATATTAAGGTGGTCTACAGGATCTTTCGTTCCGTCGAACGTTTCGATATGAGGCATTCTGAACTTTGTTGGGAGAGGGAAGTGTAGTACCCCGGTCGTGAACGGGGATTCGGTTTCATTGCACGATCCATAGGCTGGGCTCGTCCTTTCACAGTTCCTTCATGTGGCTGAGCTCTTGCTGGATGTCCCGGAAGCGCTGCTCCCATAATCGTTCCCCTATCTCCTACTAATAAAGGATGGGTCCATTACCTCTGTTGTTCCTACCAGGTATTCCCTCATTACAATCCTCTCCGGGGGGTTTATAGGGATCATGTTCCTTGGCTTGGCTAGATTCTGCTTCTCCGTCAACGTCCCGACGTGCGTCATGGTGTTGTTGTTCTTCCTGCGGTCGCTGCATTTGTTTGGTGAGTTCCTTCGAGTCTCTCAACAAGCGGGTGGTGACGAGAGCCTCCATCTTGTGGGTATTGGCTATCGGTTTCGAGAGCGTCTTGGTGGTCGGCTATCTGGGTGCCACCTTTTGGTCTTGCCCTAGGGGAGTCGGCCCATGACTCTGATGGTGCTTTCTCTTGCTGCTAGAATTTTGGAGCTTCTTGGGGCTCTTTGGGTCGGTCTGTCAATTGGATTGTCATACAACACATAACTTTTACTTGCGAAATGGTGATCCAACGGAGGGTGTACTTGACCGTCGCTCGATAAATTCAAGTCAGTTTCTTTCTTTATGAGAAGGAAAGATTTCAAATTTGTTTATAGGCGTTATTATTGTGCCTTTTTGTAGTGGGAATAAGGTCGATCTTATAAGGAAATAATGGTTACTTTTGTTAGATGGTGATACGGTATCTCTCTATTGGGTGAGGAGTTTCCTTTTCTTATCATGGTAGACTCTTGCAAGGAATAATGGAGTCGTGATCATGTAAAGATCACTTATTTCTGTCCGAGAGGCGGATCGTGGAAGTAGGCGCTTTCGCTTTGAGTTTTTAGTCCGCTATGTCGCCCAGTTATGGTAGGGTGGTTTGATTGTAGAACGGGCGGGTGTGCTGGCATGGTGGGATTTATTTTATTAGTAGGCTGCTGTTGGTCTGTGCTCCCGACTCACATTATTATAGCGAGAGAGTTTGGGCGCTCTGGGCTGCCCACACGTGTTGTTTTCTACCCCATCAAACCTCATATCTAGCCTCCTTCTTCAACCTCCAAAAGATTTCTAATTTTATTTTTTTGCTTTAGTTTTTCTTCATAAGTTTCTAATTTCTTTGATTCAAGAAACATAAGCCCTATAAACGGTTATATTTTGGGTTTTATTGGATTAATTGTTGAGTTCAAAATGTTTAGGCGTTCGAAATGAAGTTATTTGTTCTTTGGTTTGTTTTATGAACTATTTGGAGCTGGCTGATCTTGATTCTTTTACACATTTATTTGCGGAGTTAGGAACAGGGTGGGTTGAGGTTTTGAAAAAAAAAAAATCTAGACATGGATGAGAAAGGGAGCTAAGCCCTGTCTCGGGTTTGGAATGGGGATGGAAAGAGAGAAATTATCAAGACGGGAATGGAATAGGGGTGTTTCGTCCCAAACCCACCTCGTTTCCATCCCTTAACATGTACTATTAACTATAATTATCATAATTATGTCAAAAAAAAAAAACCTAGAATTATGATCACTATATCATTTGAATCAATCATTGACCGATTAAATTTTGATTATCATCTACTATATGAATAATATCATTTGTAAATAAATAAAAAATACATAATCATTGAGACGCTTCCCTGATGATCAAATTTTGATTATCATTGACCAATAATAACAAGTTTGGAGCAAAACGAATAAAATATTACCACTAAGTTTGTTGTAAGTGTTAAGAAGCATGATATTCATTTAAACACAAATCCTATAAACTCAATCTTTTAGGAAAATTGATCGTTTAAGCAACCTTCGGTTTTTAAGGTTTTGGCATTCTCCTCATCACAAGTACACTCCTTTCTAAGGTTTTTGTGAGCGATTTCGAGATTTCGTTTTGTAGCGATTCGGGAGTCAGTCTATATTTATAAGAGGATGGACAGAATAATGAAGCTATTTCATTCCCCGTGATACTTCGTTTAACATAATATCAAAGCTTGGTTTCGTAAAATGTCCTAGTTTCGAGTCACCTCTATGTAATTTAAATATTTAATCCATATTTGTGTATTTGAAAATCCATAAAAGGACTTTATGGTTTGTTTAGCTCTCCACATGCTCGGGTATGGGACCGCATGCATGTGAGAGACGGTGTTAAAGACATGATATTCATATTAAACCGAAATCCCACAAGCTTTACTTTTTAGGAGAGTTGATTGTTTAACATAATATCAAAGTTTAGTTTAACAAGATATCTCGGGTTCAAGCCACCTCTATGCAGTTTGAATATGTAATCCCTATTTGTATATTTGAAAATCCATATGGGAATTTGTGGTAGCATTGCTTGTTTGACTCCCTGCTTTCAAATTCACAAATGTAGATTCAATATTCAAATTACATAAAAGGTGTTAAGAAATTAAATCCAAATATTCAAATACACAAATATTATTATTATTATATTTAGTGTGAATTCTATGCAAAACTAGTTGTAGTTGTTATTTTTTGGCATCCTAAACTACGTCTAAGTTGATCAAGTGTTGGACGAATTTAGTTTTTTAATTAATAAAATATTTTGAAAATAAAAATAACGTCCAAACTAATGCTTGAAAAGTAAAGTTGCAGTCCTTAGTTGTGGTATTAAATTTTTTTTTAAGTTAATATTATAATCACTAATTACAGTATTACAAATGTTTTGAAAACTTTTTTTTAAGTAAATGTCACAGTCATTAACTATGACATTAATTTTTTTTTTTTAATGCCACATTTAGTTTTGACATTATTTTTATTTTAAAACTATTTTATAATTTTTTATTAAAAAAAAACTAAATATGACCAAAACTCAAGTTGGTCTACATGTACTATTGCGTATGACGATCATCATTGTGTCATTTGAACCAATCATTGACCGAATTAATTTTGACTATCATAATAAAATTGTCTGTAAATTAAAAGAAAAAAAACACAATCATTGAAACACTCCCCTAATGATCAAAATTTGACTATAATTGTCCAATAAAAATAAGTTTGAAGCAAAAAGAATAAAATATTGTAACCATGTTTGTTGTAAGATTAACAAAACATATATATATATATATATATATATATATATATATATATATATATATATATATATATATATATATATATATATATATATATAATGTGAACTCATAATTTTCAATACATTTTTTAACTTTATCATAGCTTATCATGACCTTATGAAATTTATCATTTTATACTACATAAATACATTCCAATTAAAATAAATTTGGGGAATTATGTTAAGGTACATTATTGTAAAAATAAAAAAGAAAAAAAAAAGAAAAAGAAAAAAGAACCAGATCTATTGAATCACCTTCAAGTGTGTCATCCCAATAATACAATAAAAACATGCACGATAACATTAACACACTTTAAAAAGACATAAATATCATTAATATATTTGATCAATATGATCCATTCATATACACCGAGGGGAGATACGATTGACATGTCATAAGCTTTTGAAACTTAAAAAAAATGCTCATAAATAGAGAAAAATAGAAGGGTAAAAAATAGAGGTTAAAGTTAATAAATCATTTTTAGATGATATTTAAAATTTATTGTATTTATTTTAACTAATCAATACAAATACAATTCAGTTGAAATACTTATGAATTTTTAACTAATCTTAATTATATATTATCTTATTTGTTTTTTTACATGACAATTAAGCATGAAAAAAAATATATTTTCTTAGTTTTTCCAAGAAATCGATGTGACTTTTAAAGAAAGAAAAATGTAAAGGGGAATAAAAACAAATTCAAATTAATAAAAATAATATATTTATATTTTTGTATAAAAATAAAATAAACCAAGAATAAATATGTTTATAATAAAATCAACCAAGAATAAAATAAATATGAGAAAATAACATATCATTATCATTATTATTATTATTATTATTTCTTATTTTTGGGTAATAAAAGATAACATCATAATTAATATTTTAAAAATTGAATTGATGAATGAATCGAAAAAATTATTAAGTTATAATTAAGGAACTAGACCAAAAAAGTCACACTTGATGATCAAACTAGTGGAATTGACCGGTCCGATCCGGGTTTTAAAATATTAGTAAGAATTGAGAATACTCCAAAATAATTAGAAAATCTATAATCTTTGGATAGGCATAGTACTATCTCGGACAGGGGCAAGTTCTCACCGTTGTCCAAAAAGGCAGAAGGAGAATTACGGTATCTATTCGAAATACTGGGCCAATTTTTATACAATTGTAATTGGTTACGCGCCATTTTTGAGCAAAATTTTGAGTTTTATCCGGAATAAAAAAAAAAAAAAACTAATATATAACAGATTTGAAAATAAAATAAAATCAGATTAAGTGTTTTAAAATCTTGGCAATAACTATGGTATTAGCTTTAAAGCTTAAAAGCGTGGTCACGATGATAATTTTAACTTAGAAAAATTTAAAATAGCAGTCATCAATTATGATTTTAACTTAAAATAATTTAAAAGCGTAGTCATCAACTATGATTTTAATAGGAACAACTAGTTTAGGTATTTTTTTTTAAACACATACTAAATTTATATATATATATATATATTTTATTTATTTTAAAAGTATTATTTTGAAATATTAACCTAAATATGTGGCTCTTAAATAGGTTTGAGTGATGTGTATATATGCTACCTTAGTGGCCTTCTTTATAGAGACTACTAGGCTGTGCAGGTATAATAAATATATATATATATATATATATATATATATATATATATATTAGTTAAAAATAAAATTTTTTATTGAACGAATATATTGACGTGTAAAAATTTCTTGTAAGTTTACTACACAATCATTTTAAGATAAAATGATAATTAAAATTATTAAAATCGATTTGTTATAGCGTATGTTTTGATAAATAGTATAGTGATGTTCAGTATTTGTTGTGACATTTGTTGAGCGAAGGTATGGTTGGTCAGTGACTTTGAGAGCTTATTTTTGCGAGGAAGCGGTATGGCCCGGTATAGTCGATAGTATTATAGCGATCGATGCGTTTGGAAACGGGGAATCGATCGTTTCAAATGATCCCCTTGACCGATTCTTCTTTTGGTGCCGTTTTTGGTAGCGAAACTTTCTCCTGATCTTTCTTTTCGTAAGATATCTTTCGTGTCGATGTCGAGTCGTGTTATGTCTCAAGATTTTTCGAGCTTATCGCTGTGAGAGCTTTGACAAGTCGTAAATACGTAATGTAGGCAGCTATGCATCCAATAAAAATCGAAAAATATCTTCATATTTTTAAATTGTTTCAAATCTACTATTGAATGAAGAAACATATTGATGTATATAAAATAATCAACTCTATAAGATTTTTCAATGAATGTGTAATCAACATTAGCATTTTATCAGCTTTGCCTTTTCATAAATAATATGCTTTTCTAAAATGTAGGTTCGATTTTCGTATGAAACGTGATTTATTTAGCAATAATCTTATATTATTGAAATCAGGTTTATATAAGTCTCAAATAAGGGATAAATCTTTCGAATGACTAATAGCGTCGATAGCTAATATATTTACTTGCAACATTTTCTTCCATTTCTATTAATGGTAGATAAAATATTATGCAGAATAATGTCGAATAAATTAAATCATGATATGTCGACAATAAAAGCTTGGCATCCCTTGTCTCTTGGGATCGCCCTTAATGAAGGAGTTTGCAAAAGGCGGTATCGTTTAATGGAGTGGGGGTCGTAGAGACTTCGTTTATTGTATTTAAAGTGAGAGTCTTTTTTGAGAGCTTTGCTTTATTGCATTCTGAATTAGTTTTTGACGGTTAACAACCAACTTATTTTAGCTATATTTAATTATTTATAATTATAAATATATATAATATTTTATTATTTCAAAAAGGAGCCCACTGTAAAGTGGGGCCCCACTGGCAGCTGACCTACCCTGCTATAGGCGGGCGTAGCCTGTATTGGTTGGCGTTATTTTAGAGTTTTTTGATATAAATATGTTGTTTTAAAAAAAATTCTCTTAATATGGTTGAAAAGCCAAAATAATCTTCAAAGCCCAGTGCGTTGTAAGCGATATTACGATCCTTTGATTATGACATTTAATTTTTTTTTTAAGTTAGTAATTTTTTAAATATTTTATTTAAAAATTATAGCCTCAATTAAAAGAAAACTATTAATTAATCTCCATTATTATTTATGGCATTAAATTTTTGTTAAGTTAGTATAAAGGTTGGAAATTTTGAGTAATGAAAATGACTAATTTAGATTATTTTAATTTCTAATATATTTTAATAATGTTTTTAAAAATAAATTAAGTATGTCCAAAACTCTTATTTTCGTTTCCAACATAGTAATTTTTGTTAAAATAACCTAAATATGTCTAAAACAAATTTTTTTTCTACAATTGTATTGGTTACGTGGCATTTTCTGATTGGTTGTTTATAAAAGAATCCGAACACCGGATGTTACCTTATCAGTACTCGAAAATCCGAGGCCCACTGTTCATGGACTTAGTAAAACTAAGTATAAATACCATTCTCTGAGCCTCATTAAATCCTCTCTTTTAGAGGCCCCTCTCTTCTTTTTTTTTTTTTCTCTCTTATTTTCTCGAGGGCCTTCGTTTTCGCGCTCGAAATCCCTAACCCTAACGCCACTTTCTTGAGGAAATTCGCCAGAAAATGCAGCATCAGAGGCTGAAACAGCAACATCAAGCCTTGATGCAGCAAGCTCTTCTTCAGCAGCAGTCGCTCTATCATCCCGGTCTCTTGGCTCCTCCTCAGGTTTGAGCTTTTTTGGTTTTTTCTTTTTTCTGGGATTTTTTTTTTGGATGATCGAAGTGTTTGTGATTTGGTTTTTGGATTCGGCTCGCTTGATTCGTGTAGTAGGATGTTTTTTTTTGTGGGCTTGTTCAAGGCTAGGGTTGTTGATTGTTTTTGTACTTTTAGGGGCTTGTGTCTGCGGGTTTGGATTGTTAGTTTTTGGAGGGGATTGGATCTTGTATGCTTGGGTTCTGTATTGTTTGTGTTTGGGAGGATTGGGAATTTTGAAATTTAGGGTTTTGAACTGTTATTGCTTTGTGAATGTTGATTTTTTTTTTTATTATGCCTTGGATTTTTTTAGTTAAATTTATTTTGGCTTCTCTTCCTTTGGTGGCCGTAAAGGTTCGAATGTTTGAAAATTGATATTTTAATTTTCCATGTTGTCATTTTTGGTTATCTGTGCTATATACACTGGATGATATCTGTCCTATCTTTCTCAAATAGGCTAATTTGCCAATTCAAGTACGAACATAAATTTGCTTGTGTAGTTACTGTACTTGTGGAGGTTTTTTTTTTGGGTTGGTTCGTGTCTTGAAGCAATTGTTGTGGTTCCTTCGTGGGCTATTATAGTTTCCAGATTCACCCCTTACAACAATTTTTTGTTCTGCACCAACAAGGTTAATCGTTTTTAGCCCTTTTTTTATTCAACACAATGGTTTGGGGCAAAGGAGAGTAAACGACTTCTAGTATTGATTATTTTTACCACTTTTCAATCACCTACCCATAAGGATTGTTGAATTATGATGGTTGAATGGCCAAGTTACTTGGGTTTTCTTCTCTTTTTTTTCCTCGTTTTTAATTTGTGCTAAGGAGTAAGCATCTGGGGTACAGTTCATAAGTCTTGTTTCTTCAATAATTGAGAAAAGAATTCATTGTCAATTAAATGTCATTTATCTGCGGCTTGTGAACCTGAAAGAGTGATGACAAGTATAGTAGATGGTTTACTTGGCCAGCTGAAGTTTAGAATGGGCTATAAGAAAATTTAAGTGTTGTTGTTTTTTCCTTCAAAATTAAAAAGTCTGTGCTTGTCTTACTGGCTTCTATTTCTCCTCATGCAAGTCCCACTTGCACTCCAATGGCAAACATTAATGTGTAATTGAAGTACATTTACTAACTCTTTTCTGTTTCTAGCTTCATTCCATGTGTTCTTGCCAACTTCATTTTTTATTTTCTGTCAAAAAGTTTTGTGAAAGTTTCTTAAGATTAAAAAGATGAGAAATAGTCAGCTGCAAGACTATAGAATTCTCAAGGTGCTTAGGCTCTCTCTCTTTCCCTTATCTGTCTTTCTCTTATTCCATTTAGGGTTAGTCTTGAAATGTGAGAACTATTATGCTTACAACTCTAGTTTAGTTTGGATCTACAGTTTTTCCCCTCATGCAAGTGTCAGCTATTGATGCCTTTTCAGAATTAGTGTTTTCCCTCCTTTTTGGGTTGAAATTACTCTTGATGTGGGTGGATGATTTAGGGCCTGTCTTTTTATATTATTTTTTTGTTCTTTTTTCTTTCTTTTATTTCTTTTTCTTTTTTACATTTTTATTTTGCAGATAGAGCCAATACCAAGTGGAAATCTGCCTCCTGGTTTTGATCCAACTACATGCCGCAGTGTGTGAGTGTTTGTCTAGACATTTTTTTTTCTTTTTTTTCTTTTGTTTTTTGTTGCATGTTTGTTGCTTCACTTGAATGCTACTAGAAGAGCACTTTATGTTTTTTTAAACCAAGAAATCTTGTACCTTTCTTGAAGATTTTAGTTTCAGAATCTGACATAATTCCTTTAGTTACCCCACTGTTTCTACATCTTACACGACTGCTCCTGCTTCTAAGAAAATAACTTTTACATGGTGTTTACTTATATGGATGTCTATTTGTATGCTGTACATATATGTGTATATTTTTCTTGGGGATTCAAGGGGGATTATTTTTTGCTCCTTTTTGCTGAAAATTTTATTGTTCTTTTCATTGCTAGAATTTATAGTTCTGTTATCTTTGAGGAAATGCAGGTATGTCGGGAACATTCATACACAAGTATCAGAGCCACTTCTTCAAGAGGTTTTTGCAAGCACTGGTCCTGTTGAAGGCTGCAAACTTGTTAGAAAGGAAAAGGTATATTCTTCTCTATGTCGTCTTGTTAATTTTCTGATTGTACCTGTAAATTTGAAGTTCTTGTATGGTAGAATTATTAGCCTTCTTGTATTTTTGTTTAGCATTCTGGCCCTTACATTGCTGGTTTATCATTATATTGACATCTCTGTTGTTTTTTCTTTGTGCAGTCATCATATGGATTCATCCACTACTTTGATCGCAGATCTGCTGCATTAGCTATATTGTCTCTAAATGGAAGGCATCTGTAAGAACCCTCGATTTTTATTTTTGTCACATGTTGAAATTTGTTTCTGTTGCTCATTTTGTAATTTGCAGGTTTGGGCAGCCTATCAAAGTTAATTGGGCTTATGCTAGTGGTCAAAGGGAGGACACTTCGGGTTGGTTTCTGTCGTTTGATTTCATTCTTAAGAGTCACTTTCCTGCTGTTTTCATTACTGTTGATGTTGTATTCTTTTACAATGATGTGTAGGTCATTTCAACATTTTTGTTGGTGATCTAAGCCCTGAGGTTACTGATGCTACATTGTTTGCATGCTTTTCTGTTTTTCCCAGTTGTTCGTAAGCTTCACTTTACCCATCCTCCTGTTTCTTTTATCCTTTTTTTCTTTTTTCCATATTACTTTGAAGACATAATTGGTGATTCTTTGTTGGGTTAAATTTTTATGAATGTGGACTCAGTAGTTAGACCTTATTATGAGTAAATGAGGCTATCTTACAAAACCAATGTCAGAGAGTAGATGACTATATGTTTGTACTGTTTTTAGAGATGCGAGGGTTATGTGGGATCAGAAGACTGGGCGTTCAAGAGGGTTTGGATTCGTTTCTTTCCGCAATCAACAGGTTCCTTTTCCTTTTGAATTTTCTTTTTATTTTTTTTCCAGACTGATATTATTTCTTCTGATAATCTTATACAATATTTTGTTTCTTTTGTTCAGGATGCCCAAAGTGCTATCAATGACCTGTCTGGTAAGGATGGTGTAGTTTTACTTCGGATTTGCTCCTCCATCATATTTTTTAACTCCAACTATCATACATGAAAATGTGTTAAGACTTTTTGTGATTTGCCTGAGGCAACAAAGTTGTAAGAAGCACCATCTAGAAATCCTCATTGTGCTCAAGTTGTATCATTGATGTGCTGCCATCTTGAATTTCTCAAGCTGTGGTGTATAAAGGAGTAATTCCTTTGTTCATCAGCATTCTGAAATGTGATGATTATGTTGCATATGCTTGCTCTTTGCATCTCCTTCTCTAATGATAATTTGTGTTCTGGCTTGTACACATTCAGGAAAGTGGCTTGGGAGTCGACAGATACGCTGTAACTGGGCAACTAAAGGTGCTGGTGGCAGTGATGATAAACAAAGTTCAGATGCCAAGAGTGTGGTAGAGCTGACCAATGGTTCATCAGGTGAGTTAGATAGGACATGATATTAGATGTTGAGAACTATTAGTAGTTGCCTTGGAAGATCACTGAGCTAGGTCGTTCTTTCTAATCTTAAAAAACGAGTGAATATATATCTTCACTTCTTCTCTTCTCATATTTTTCTGTTTTTGTTTCTTTTTGGGAACAAGAAGTGATCTCTTAGGTATTGCTGGTATTGTTTTATTATTGTTTGCATTTTGGTAGTTAAGGAGAGAGTCTAGTCTTGTAAAGGTTCAAGAGTCCAGTTGTGATACTGTTGTTTTCAATTTTGAGTTTTATGGACTGTTTGGAGGTGGTTTGAGCTCTATATTTTGTTGGGTTTTTATTATCTTATCCCTTTTTTGTTTTCTTTAGTTTTTGGTTTTCCTAAATATGTTCTATGTACCAGGGTTTTGCTGCTATTTCTGAGTTCCTATTCCTGAATATCTTATTGATGTTTGCCTGTTATTAAGATGGTGATGTAAGAAAACTTATATCTGTTCTGATTAAAAAAGTATATAACAAAACTTATATTTGTTGCCATTTGCTGTGCAGAAGATGGTAAAGAGACAGCAACTAATGAGGCTCCTGACAACAACCCTCAGTATACAACTGTTTATGTGGGCAATCTTGCTCCCGATGTAGGAAACAACTTACCCAAATGCTTCTCTTTCTACCTTATTTATCGATGCTTTGTCTCGGTATCTCATTAATTTGTGAAAATTCTCTATGATCATCTGTTATGCAGGTGACACAGCTTGATCTCCATCGTCACTTTCATTCTTTTGGTGCTGGGGTAATTGAGGAAGTTCGTGTTCAACGAGATAAAGGCTTTGGTTTTGTTAGATACAATACTCATACTGAGGCTGCTATGGCTATTCAGATGGGTAATGCTCAGTCAATTCTGTGTGGGAAACCAATCAAGGTATGATTTATTCCTTACAGTAGTTGATGCTGGTTTGCAAAACATTAATCATGCTTCTTCTGGGGGTTAATTTGAATTTTTTTTTTAATGATCCTTCAACACGAACATATAACGATAAATTCTGGCAAATGGGAGATTACATGTTCAATACTTTTTCTTCAGAAAGCTATAGTATTGAAACTGAATTAATATAGCTGCCCATTTCTAGATCTCCCATCTACCTGGATCTGTCATTGCAAGTGTAACACTTGTTTCTTCAAACAATCATGGTATTGAGTCATGGAACTGATACATGATATGATAATATATTCTAAAATCTACCGCAAATATCATTAGGTCGAAATGAGGCTTACGAACTAGAATTGTATATTCCGGTGCTCTTAGTTCTTTGCTGAGGGCATAAGCTCTTTAGTACACATATAGTTTTAAAAGGCGCAAAGGCCTCGTGGAGCCTTGAGGTGCAAGGCGTGGGATTTTGTGAAGTGAAATGTGACCTTGGATGCACATCAATTTTATATAGTATGATTATATTAATAAACAATTAAAGATTCCTAAAATTTAAAGAACTTTTCAACAAAAAAGTAGTGAAATTATATAATTTCAATATATAATTAGAAATTTCAAGAATTAAAGTGTTTAAAAAAGAAATTATAGTCTATAAGGCTTACCTTTTTAGTAAGGCGTATGTTTTGGAAGGTGAGGCGCTTTAACCAAGGAGTGGTTGTGCCTTGAGCCCTAAGTGTGCCTTTTAAAACTATGATTACACATTCACATCATATTCTACATTTCTTGACAGATGCAGCATCTGACATAATTACAGTTTAAGATTGTGGTTTAATTATTCAATGGTGAGATGTACTTTCAGATTAGGGCAAGAATGTGGAGAGAATTGTTTATTGATTTTCAATTAGTATTTTAGAATCGAGTATTTGACTGTAAAATTTCCCTAATGATGTGATTCATGTTAGTTTTGAAGATTATTGTGGTTCTCTTTCCAATCGTGTTTATAAGATCTCTATTACGGAGTCTTCTTTCATCAAAAAAATGGTTGGATTGACCATAAAGTGTGCTTCCCTACACTTCCTGACAGATGCAGCATTTGACATAATTGCAGTTTTGGATGTGGTTTAATTATCCAATGCTGAGATTTACTTTCAGATTAGGGCAAGAATGTGGAGAGAATTATTGTTTATTGATTTTCAATTAGTATTTTAGAATCGAGTATTAGACTGTCAAATTTCCCTAAAGATGCGATTAATGTTAGTTATGAAGATTATTGTGGTTCTCTCCAATCGTGTTTATGTAATCTTCTTTCATAAAAATTGTTGGTTTGACCATAAAATTTGCTTCCTTTTATGCTCTCTCTCACAGTGCTCATGGGGTAGCAAGCCAACTCCCCCCGGAACGAGCTCGAACCCGCTCCCCCCGCCGGCAGCCGCTCCTCTGCCAGGCCTTTCAGCCACCGATCTCCTAGCCTACGAGCGGCAACTAGCAATGAGCAAGATGGGAGGCGTCCACGCGCTGATGCAGCACCCTCAGGGACAGCATCATCCTCTCAAGCAGGCAGCGATGGGAATGGGGGCCGCCGGAGCAAGCCAGGCGATATATGATGGCGGATTCCAGAATGTTGCTGCTGCCCAACAGTTGATGTACTACCAGTAGTAATGTAAGCAGCAGAGAGTTATTATATGATGTTAAAAAGAGAGAAACGTTTTTTATTTTTTTCTTTTTTCTGCATTTGCAGGGTTTATTCTGAGTTTCCAAACCATCTAGTAGGAGCTTTATTATGTTTTTTTTTTCTTTCTTTTTTTTTTGTTTCCGTTTTGTTCAGTGGTGTGAAGCTGTTATTACCCACCCTTTTTTCATATGCTGTCATTTGTATGGGATACGTACATGTATTATCTTCTCTGATTTCTGTCTGTTACTGTAGCGATGATGAGTGCTTATGTTATTTAGAGGCAGTTTGGCAATTGGATATGAATCTTATGTCCCTCCCCATTATTTTTAAGTGTTTTTTCTTTTGGAAAAAAAAAAAACCTGTTTTCTTTCTGTTTTGTAGGGATGATGAAGTGTGCTTATGTTGTTAGAGGCAGTTTGGCGTTTGGATGCGCTTTAAGGACCTGTTTGGTTACGATTTTTTATTACCGAAAAACAAGAGCAATATTTGGGCCTATTGTTTTTTTTTTTTCCAACATGAACAACCATATTAAACATGAAATTCAGAAAATGATAACAGATTTTTGAGCGATTTAAAAAAAGAAAAGAGAATTAACAGTTTTCTGAGAAACATCATTTTAGTGTTTTTATTTGAGCATGTTTGATTTTTGTTTTTGAAAATAAAAAGAATACTGTTTTGAATTTAATGTTTTTTAGAACAAAAAAATTGGGAACTGAATATGGTTTTTGTGTTTTATTCGTTATCCTTCTTTTTCAGAACATAAAAAAAAAACAGTTTTCTACTGTCAATAATAGTTTTTAAAAACAGGTGGTTAACTGATCCAATATTCTGATATTGAAAAAAAGAAAAAGGAATATTGTATGTGCGTTTTATAGGGATGGATATTGCTCCCTGCACGAGCAGCTCAAAAGGTCATGTTGTCAACGGGATATTAATAAGTTAATTTTTTTGATAGGGAAAGAAAAAAAGGATATTAATTAGTCAATGGAGGTTACATTCTAATAGCTATATTCTAGTCTGACAAAGGTTTTTGTAAGCAATGACGAGTGACAAAGACTGGAGAAAACAAGAAATAGTGGGCTGACGGAACCTAAAATCCTAGGATTAATAAATATCTATTCATCTATTTAATATTTATATTTAATAAAGAAGGGGTCCGGATTATCCCTTCTTCTTATTTATTTTATAAAAAAGGGGTCAGGGTCAATGGAGGTCAACTAGTCATACACATCTCCATTTTTTTAAATGGTACCGTAGGATACCATTTCTTTAGAGTTTTGGGTAGGATGGCAATTCGGGTACAGAGGTAATGTTCATATCGTGTCAATGTACGAATTATATTAACATTTATTAATTCAAATCCAATATAAATAATAAACGTATCAATATTCATTAACCTAAACTCAATCAATTTATTATTTGTATTAGACATATCAGCATAAATATGATTTATTTAATTTAATTATTTAAAATAATAAGAATTATAATTAATCATCAATGTTTAAGATAAATAAGTTATTAAATTTAACATGTTTATTAATTTTATTATTTAAAATAATGTGAATTATAATTAATAATCTATATTTAATACAAATAACATATTAAATATGTTAATTAATTAATATAATAATTAAACAGGTCAATACGAATCAAATTCGTATTAAACAGGTCAATACGAATATGACCTATTTATTAAACGTGTTAAACGGATTAACACAAATATAACCCAAACACAATTATACTCAACCATAACCCGTAAAAATCATGTTAGGTTCGTGTCATGCCAAATTTTATCAACCCTAATTTTGGGTCAAAATAGCCTTGATTTTGAAAAGAATATTGCTTTGAACCCTTGTTACAAACGTATACGTTAAATGTAGCCCCCTTGGTTTCCAATTATGGTTTTATTTTTGTACTAAAACCATCTATGGTTTCTAAAATAGATTTTAAAATAAATAAAAAATTAAATATCTCCCTTAATTGGGATCAAAGAGGCTAGATTAAATAATAGTTTGGAAGAGGGCTAAAATCAATATATATATTTTTATTAAAAATGGCCATTTTGACACCAAACTCATTTCTTTAGATCACCGAACTGGAGGATTATAAGGGTCACTTTCAAAAAATCATTAGCATGATTCCAGAAAATGATATGAAATTCCCCATGGTGATGGATTAAAGGGATACAAAAACTGTTCCTCATTTGGTATTCAAGCTATCCGCAAACTCTACTACCTCAACATCCTCACTACCATTGTTAATGAACAACAGCTAAATTTAAAGCTAAGATCAATCTTTCTCTAACCTTGCAATGTACTGGTCGTAAAATTTCCCGGCCCGCTCGAGATCTCCGAGCTCGGTATAACAATCGGCGATTGCCCCATAAGCTTCTGTATTGCCGGAGTCCTCCCCTTCTCGCTTAGAGATGTCCAGAACCATGGAATGGTATTTGATGGCGTCTCGGTATTTACCTTGCCTTTGAAGTGAAGCCCCTGCAAGAAGCATGTTCAAATCAATACGGGCTAGGGAAAAAGAAAAGTTGGAATGGCATAAAAAATCTGGTATGGTTTGTTTATTCGTTTTTAAAAATCATTGGTTTCAAAATAAAAAACATGTTTGGTTCCCGCCATCGTTCGAAACATAAAAATACAAACACTAAATCAAGAGTAATGGGGCACATTTTCGTATATCACTGTAATATGCTTTTTTTGCTTTTTAAAACTCCGTTTTCGCAACAATTTTCAAAACGTAAACTAAACAAAGTTCTCAAACCTTCTAATGATTGTTTTCTCTTAGGTAGATTTTGCCGACTCGAAACTTACTGTTTTCTATTCTCAAAAACAAGGAAAACAAAAAGAACACAAAAATGGTGTTCTTCGTGTTTTCAAAAACTGTTCTCAATCCATAAGCCAATTCAACTCTTGAATGACAAACCCGACTCAACTCTTGAATCCTTTAACTGATTCAACACCTTGAATCTTAAAACCGATTCAACTCTTAAATGAACAGTTTTCAAAAACAGGAACCAAACAAGTTCTAACCTTCTAATGATTGTTTTCTCTTAGGTAGATTTTGCTGGCTCTAAACTCAATGGGTTCTCACAGTTTCAATACATGCCTATACAATTAGGAGGAGCTCATTTCGTATATAATTTTGAAAACTTGTGCTCCTAGCTAATGTGGGACGCCGTAATCGACTTTCCACGAAACAAAACGTTCTGGTTGTGTTCTCATAAGATTGCAGGGTCATTGGAAACACTAAGAAAAAATAGTTCTCACTAGTGAGTCGTTCCAACCTGTATAAATATTATCCATTGTGAACCTAAAAGACTTTCACGACTTCAAAATGTATCAACGTAGTTAGAAAGAAACATAAAGTCCCATGAAATTCTTCTCTTAATTGATATAGGATATTATGACAAAAAAAGGCAGTATAAAAGAAAAGATCAAAAAGAAATCTGTGAAGATGAGCATACATACTCAGCAAGGGAGAAGATTTTAATAAACATTAAGAATGCGATAAATGTTTCTCAAATAATTATAAGATGGCCAGTTATGGTAAGTTCTTCAAATTTTTTACCAGCTGGATGGTGATGCCCGAATCATTTCCATAAATTTGGACACTTTAATGGTACAAATAGCCAACCCCCGCCCCAGGTACTACTGAAAATCACATTACAATAATCCCTAACTTTGATGTCTTTTGGATTATTTTCTTTTTCTTTTGTTTTGATCAGGTTTTGCATTTAGATAAAGATTTCTCATCTTTCCTCTGATTTTTCGCTTGGTTTTGTTAACACTATTCGAGCTAAACATGGATGAAGACAAATAATGAAACAGGAAAGATGACAAACCTAAACCTCTTGCAGCCTTTTTCTCCTCAATAGGATCATTAAGTGTCCGAGCAAGCTCAAGAGCTGTCTTAAACTCTGTAAATGCTTTCCCTGGATTTTGGTTCCTCAGACAGTTCTTCCCAGCTTTCAAACAAGAAATCAACTCTTCCTTCTTGGGATCGATGATCACTTCATTCTCAGGTATTTTACTTCCAACAGGGGCATAACTCAGAGCGGGGGCATAAGACTCGATCTTAGCTTGCCTTCTCAGAGCTGCATTGATCTGGCGGAGTTGTTCATTCACCCGCTGCAGTTCTCCTCTCCTCTGTCGTGCAAGCAGTCCTGTGTCAAAAGTGGAATATTTGGGTTAACAATTAAAGTTGGACTATTAGGATCTTGTTTATCAAGATAAGCACACACCCACCAGGAATGTATATTGAATTTTTTAATACAATCCAATTGAATGGTATAGATGCCACTTGTGCCTCATCTCATACCTTATCACGGGATCACATTCAATTTCTGCCCCCTGGCTAGTAGGCTTTGAGAAGTTTGTTCGATCCAAAAAGATTGAGGTATAGGATACAACTTTCAGGCTAAACACCACAATTATTTAGTTGGATGTGCAGGTAACCCTGAGGTCTCAAATTGTTTTCTAAAACTCTTCCAGCACAATAGCAAGGAAAGAACTGAAAATCACAATGAAGTTAATGTTGAATTACCTCCGACAGTGGCTCCTATAAGGGCAACAAATGATAGCAGAGGCATGTTAAAAAATGAATTATCAGATTCACATGTTTCTGCCAGAGCTTCACAAGGTACGGTCAACATCAAGGCACTTGTGACAGCTACTGCGGTTGCTGGGAATCTGAGTACCACCTCTCCCTGCTCATGAGATATACTATAATCAGATTCTGGAACCATATGATGGTGAAAAAAAAATCAGAATCCAAGAGTAGCTTGATACATCCTAATGGATTGAAAATGAAGCATGTGAAATAACATGAAGCACCTACATGTTACTTGAGGATCAAACATTTAAAAAAAATTCAATGGACTTCCCTACTTTCTGCAATTACTTTCAGCCATGGAGATGCGACTTAGATAAAACTAAACTACAAAATTTTTATAAGATCAACATAGATAACTGATTACAATAGTGTTTATACAAGTATAATGCTCCTGGGATCCCTTCAGAATCATACTAAAAATAAATATAGAGTTTGAAACAGAAAAAAGAAAAGAAAGGCCAAACAACAGTTCCTGGATTTGGAAATCATCAAACTAACTTTACCAAAAAAAATATTTTGTTGAGATGAACAAGACATACTCTACTATAACTTGTTCCTATCATGAAAAAAGTGCAGCACCAAGACAAACATACGATCTATCTGTTAGAAAAATCTATAATTTGCATTTAAGGAATCCCATTCCTTAACATCTCAAACTATAAGATTTGATCAAATAAAGTAATTCAACACCCATGAGAAAGAAAAACCTAACAGCCATATGGATAACTCACCATCATACCTGATGAGCTGCCTTCGGTAATGGTGCCATCATCTAGTGGCACTTGATCAATATCACAAGTCCATCCTTGCTTAGTAATCTCAATATCCTGGAGCCCCAGACCAGGCTGCAATATGCTGCAAATCCCAGTTGATCGAGTGGAATTATCTCCAAAACATGACTGAAATTTTCCCACTTTGAATGGAAAAGCCAGCCTCCCTGAAATTTCAACTAAATGTTTGGCATTCTTAGATACATCTAAACTATACTACCAAACAAATAACACCTGAAACCAAGCATATCCAACAAGCTGGGCTTCTAAAATCAGATATCTTTTTTTTTCTTTTTCTCTTTCTTTTTTCTTTTCTTTTCAGTTTTAATTCCTTCTTTTTGAACTCTTCAAAGTGTTTTCAATTCCTCTAAGTATGTATATTTAACATTCCCCAAAAATGACACTCGATTGCCTATAATGTTACTAAGAACTGTTTTTGAAAACATTAAATAAATTTTATTGTGTTTCGGTTATTACGAATTTTTTGGTTAGTTTTTATAACAGAAAACAAGCTCTCGTTTCCGTTTCCAAAATCTAGTTAGGATTCCTCTTCCTTTAGTTGTTAGATGCAGCTAAGCACGACAGGAAAAATGTCAAATTTGGCATTAATTTCCCCTCCATTTTCCTATTTTCAGTTTTCTCGGCGACCAAGCAGAGCCATTGAATCAAATCGCTTAAAAAACTGAAAACATGCATTCATTAACAGCATCCGAACCTTAACACTGCAATTCGAAGTAGACACTTTGATGTGCTTCCTAAGTGCATTGATTTAAAGCAAACTTCAACAAAATATCGGAGAAAAATATCAGAAATACTGACCCGAAAATTCAGGCCTACCGGACGGCCGAGATCTCCCGCCAATTCTGCCGGAGTTCGGACCGGCGAGGATGCAGCAGCAACGTACCGCGACCGCCATTGCTTTGGATAAATGGTGATGTCTCGGTGGCTTTAACATGGAAGAAAACTTGGAAATTAAATGACCTTGAAGTTTCCTGAAATAACAAATATACCACTGGGCCTAAGGTGCCATTGTCGGGCCAGGCTCAGTGTTAATTGGGCTTCAACCCCCAGACGGGTTATGGACTTAAGGTGCCATCATGTCCACAATATTGGGCTGAAAAAATGGGTTTTTAGGCCCACGTTGTGATTCTGCTTTTGGAATTGTTGTTTACAGGGCCCACTTTATTCTAATTTTTTCTATTTCATTTTTCCACTAAGTGCTTGTTTAGTTCACTGGTACCGTAAATTACTACTTGATAAAATAATTGATTCAATATTAATTTACATATATATATATATATATATATATATATATATATATATATTATTATTTTTTTTTTAAATATCAATTTCATGAATTAAGAACAATAGAATATCACATCGGATCACATAAACTAAAATTTTAAAAACAATTAAGTATGACACAATATTCAGGTTAATAGCAAAAAATATAGCTAAATGCCTACATAAATGATAATCATAAGATGTTTATAATACTTCAGATTCAACATTTGATAAAGTATATTGATGAACTGAGATTTTATTGTTATTTCTATCTCAGCTGCACTCTTAAACATTCTATACCGCCTAAAAATGCCAACACAAAAAATTAACTAATTAAATTAATCATATACGATGATACAATCACACGCCATAACAAGTAGGTGAAATAAAAGGAAATTTGAATTAAACTAATACTCCAGTAGAATGTCCCAATTTACCACTTTATTAAGATATAAACCTAAATCGAAGTAACAAACTACGAGACGATGACAAACCACAAATAGAAAACATTCATCCTTTATAACTGGGATGAAAATAGATAACTTAAAGAACTAGGGTTTTCAATTAAGAGAAAGGGAATAAGGTTAATTTACATATATATATATATATATATATATATATATATATATATATATATAAGTAAAAAGATATAAAAGCAATGCACCGTATAAATATAAAAAATGGAAAAAAAAAATAAAAAAATAAAATGAAATCATACAAATTTTTAACCATAAACAAATACAAAAAGGTAATTCCAAATCTACATTTGAATAATCATTGAACTTCAAAACATTATTTTACATAAACAAAAAAATTGAAATTTGATATTTTAATAGAAGCTATCATAATAAGCTACCATAGTGTAATTTGTCCACATCATAATTTGTTTAACCCTTAATAAACAATTAGTAACTTTAGCCCTAATCAATTATCAGTAACTAATTATAAGCTTTTATCAAACAGCTCATAAGAGCTAAATTGATGGTGAACTAATCACCCCCTAAAAATATTTATTAATGCAAAAATAATTATTTTTATTGTTTGTTTGGTTAAAGAATAAGTTCGAATATCAAGATAAAGAAACGGCGTCGTTTCGCGGAGATGTCAAACAGTAGAAAGACGTCGTCAACATATTATCGTCAACCGAACTTCTAGGGTTTAAACCTCACAAACACTAATTCCCGCGCTTAAACTTCTGGGGTTTAAGCATCTGGGGCACACACCGTGTTTGGGAGGATTGGGCTCCGCATTTATATTCCATGGACGTCGAAATGGAGACGTCTCCGGGCAATTTCGACCCCGAAGATCTCAGCATTCGGGAGAAGTTTCGCAGATATGGGTTTGGATCTAACTTTGATTGGCTTTGGATTTTTGAACTTTCTTAATTGTCATCTGTTTGGTTTCTCGGAATTTTTATGTGAAACTTCATGATAGGTATGGAGGGCTGAAGTGGCTGTCGTATGAATTTAAGTTTATTTTATTTTCCTTCAATTTATCGGCATCTAAGCGGAACAGGGCACGTAGTTTCCTACAATTCCAAAACAATTGTTGGAAATGATCTACGTATTTCCATGGATTAGTCAACTCATTTTTACAGAGACTATCCAATTACATACCCTATTTGATAAGTAAAGACGAGCACAGTCATCTTGTACTCTTTAAAAACCTAGGTGGGTGTGATTATTTTTTCTTATTCTTGTTTATTTTTTCTTCAAAGCTGGTGGGAAAATAGAAGGAAATAGAAATTTTGAGTATTGGATTTTTAATTACCTGGGAGCTGAAGTATAGGTTGTATACCTTTGTTTTTAGTCAACCAAACAGTTTTCATTATTTATTTATTAATATGTAATAAAAGGGCTTGCATTAGAAGCACCCAAAAAACAGTGAAAACAGTACACATGAAGTATACAAACAACCAAAAGAAAAAAAAAACTAGACAATAAGAAGTAAAAAAATGGCCATCCCCCCACTGGACAAACAACCAATCTATAAAATCCATCATATGCAAAATACGATACTGTATATACACCCTAGCTCAATTCACAAAAAATATATAAGAAAAAAGATTTAATTGTTTGATTAGATTATTTTGTGTAACTGAAAAATTCTCCATACATTTCATCCAATAAAGTTCACATTAAGCATAACTGGGCAACTCTTCATGCATTATTGCTTTCTTTACAGATGAAAGAATCGTGCCAACCGAACAAATTCCTCCCAACTGAGGAATGCATAACCCACTAAACGCCAAAATGGGAGTAGATCAAGTTCCACAACATTCTAACCTTGCCATAAAAATCATTAGGCGTTTAGTGGTTTCCTCATATTTGCTCATGTAGTGCCCATTTAGGATATTCCATCCCCTCTTTCATGTCAGTAGAGAGTCAAGATTCTGCTCAAAGAAAAGCTTATCCTTGCTGAAGCCAAGACCTCCAATTAGTATTCCATGAAAGAGGATTTCTAGAATCCCTCATGTAGGAGCAATAAGGGCAAGTCAGAATGTCTTCCGCTTTTCTTTTTACAACCAAGGGTTAAAGTTTGCAGTAGCAAAGACTTCATTTCTCCCATCTTCCAATCATTCGGATGTCTTAAATGTGGGACTTCAGCTTCCACTTTTACGACCAATAGAGATGAGTGAGGGAAAGTTTCTTACAAGGTTTGGTCCTCACACCAGAAGCCTTTTCAAAACTCGATCATTCTCCCATTCCCTGCTATAAAGTGAGATCTGCATGTTACGCCCCCATTCATTTCTGATAGCTTTCCACGCCCCCTCACTCTAGCGTCGTCTTAGTCCTCTCAATACCTCCCCCTTCATGTACTCTAAACTTCCTGATGATAATTTATTTCCAAAGAGGCTCCATTTCTTTTGCAAATCTCTAACTCAATTTATCGGCAAGGTTTTATTTAGGGCCACAAGACTACAAATTCCTAGACCTACTTCCTTGTTATCTGCCCAAACCAAATGCTATACAACTGATAGGTTGAATCAAAGTCTCTATTGTTTGTTTTCGTTTTCGTTTTGTTTTGTTTTTTTGTGTAAAGTTTTCCTTCAATTAAACATGGTGGTAAGTTTGAAGAAGATGTAAAAATTAAGAGGAGAACAGGTCATAATGACAAAGTGATTTTGTGAGATTTATTAGTGGGCTATGGTGTTCTCTGTTGCTAGGGTCTCTTTGGAACTTCCAGGGATTAAGAAATTTTTGCTGGGATGGTCAGCTTCAAGGGAAAAAGACACAAGAAAGGTGTGCAAACTGGTTTCTTTCTACTTGTTTTGGACAATATGAAAAGAGAGGAACACGAGGCCCTTTAAAGGTTGATTTTTTTTCTTTTCTTTTTTTGGTAGATTCTGTTGGTCCTTTTAGATATTTTCTGGACCAATTAGTCTATGCTTCTGTTTTGTTGGCCTATTTCGGTTTCTTTGCTTTTTTTTTTTGATTGGTAAAAGGCAGTTTATAGTTTCTTTGCTTATTGTGTACTTGAGTTTGCTGATTACTGATCAAAAAAAAATTGTACTTGAGTTTGCTGATAAAAAAAAAAAAAAAAAAAACTTGAGAGCTGTACTTTTGTTGATAGAAGACGGGTTAAGAATTGGAGAACAGTCCCTCTTTGCATTTTTTGGATGGTTAGGAAGGAAGGAAAGAAATAGGAGATTCGTTGATAGTGAGGAAGTGTGTGATCAAAGGCTAAAAAATTAGAGTTATGGGCGATGGGCATTCTAACATGGTGGACTTTATAGATTGGTTGGCACTTGTTTGGAGGGGGGGGGGAGGACTCTTTTGTGTTTCCTTCTTTCTTTTTGCCATGTGTACTTTGTATACATCCTGTGTTCCCTTGTGTGCTTTTAGTACTTTTTAATACATTCACTTATGAAAAAACTTGAAAATTGCAATAAAGTTGCTTGTCTCATGACTTAACCCTTGTGATAAAAATCAGTAATGTCTACTAGAATGAACGACTTGGTCAAAATTCGTTTCATGCATTACTTATGTAGCATGCTTTTCATCCTTCTACCATGTTAAATCTGGGAAATGCCTTTTTCTAGCATATATGCTTCATGTGGGTACTGTATTTTCTCTGGGTTCTAGAGTTTGAAACTTTTTGTACCTCACTGTTTTCAGATACATGTTTCTACGTGTTAATTGTTTTCAGACACATCTGTGTTCATTTTCAATGCCCATATTAACACTTAAACACGTAATACATGCAGAAAAAGGCAGTCAGGCTCAAGCATCTCACCCTACCAAGAAAATTCAGTTCCAAAGTATAGTGGAACCAGGCTTTTGTTTGATGAACAAAGTATTCAGAGACAGCCTAATGCTGCTCTTTTTCTTGAAGATATTAAACTAGAAGTTGAGAGCTTTGAAGCTGATCACTCAGAAGGAACACCTGCTAGGGCACAATCTGCTTTTAAAAGGAGACCATCCATTGATAGTCATGGAATCTCAGATGTGGATGCTGGTATTGATCCTATCCGCAGAGTTGGAAGTCATTCATTGAAATCTTGCAAGCATGAAGATGACTTACTGGCAGATGCTGGAGAGGCAACCTTTGCTTTATTTGCATCTTTGCTTGATTCTGCTTTTCAAGGTGCACCAAAGTAGAATAACTTTTATTATATTACAGTATCAAATTTTAAGGTTTTTGTTCTCTTGGATCTTAAAATAGATTATTTATTTATGACTATATGATTAGCAATCAGGGTTTTGAGTTCCCACTAGCAATTTTTCTCTTTGAGCTTTCTCAGTCATAGAGAGTGTAGAGAGATGATGCATGGGAATGGTCGCCTGCAGCACAACAGATCTAATTGAGATAAAAAAAAAAGCATGGAATGGTATTCGCTTTTACCATTTGATGTTTCCTTATTTTCTTTTTTGTTTGTTTGTTTTTTTTAATAGGCAAATGGAAAGAAGGTATTTAAGAGGAGTATTTATCAAAAAAGAAGGTATTTAAGAGGAGCCTAACAAAAGAAGGGTGGAATTCAAATATACACAATGTATACATGCAGCACTAAAAACATTAACTGAAACAACAGTTAACCAACACAAAAGTAGATAAACATTTCTTTATACCTCTTGGCCTGGCTATCCAACCTGAGCCCTGGAAAAACAATCTGCAATGATTTCAACACAAATGGGAATTGATTTTCTCTCATCATCCTGAAACAAAAAATGCAGCTGTCTGTTTTGATAGTCCTATAAGGTTTCCCAACCCTTGGAGGTAATTGGTATTGACCTTCAATTCATTATAGCTTCACAAACCAATTAACTAAGAGCGTTAACTACAATGTAAACAAAAAGAGATAGTAGCCCACCTTGACACACACACACACACACATATAAAAGGAAACATTGCACAACACACATGAAGTATACAAAAAATGCCTAGTAGTGAAAAGAGATAGGAAAAACAAGACTTCTAATATACAAAATCTAACATAATTCTGGGATCCTCTATATACACTCTAATTCAATCCACAGAAGTATGCAAAAAACTGATTTGATTGCTTGGCATCATTAAAAGCTCTCCCATTTTTTCCATTTGTTTCCTGTGAGAGCCATGCTGATGCAAAGGGTTGCATTTGGAGAATGCATAACCTCCTTTAGCTTCTAGCAATAGAGGGAAAAGATAATATTTTATGATATTGAAAATGTAGTAATGATGGACTTTAGTTTCATTTTGACCTTTTTTAATTGTTTTTTCTTTAATCGCTCCAATTGTGTCAAAGTCATCATTTTTCCTTAACCTCCATAATATACTGTATATGAGCTTCATTATATATACTTTCTGGGTACTTTCTAGTTTTCCTTCTCCAATGAGATCTTATTACTTATAGCAATATGAACTTGGAAAGTTGGAGAATTTAGGAGCTTGAAGGGTGCATTCAGTGGCTTCACAGGAATCCTCAAAACTTAGTTTTGAATTAGCTTGTGGGGAGGAGGATCCTTGAACATGGGTTGAGATAATCTGCAAAGTAGCCAAGTAATTAGTCCAAGTTTATATGTTTTTTTTTCTCTGGCCATTAAGATTCATAATGAGGGTTATTATGGGCTCTCTGTTAGTGGAGGCACTGCTTGAAGTGGTTACATGAAAGAGAAGTTTCCTGAGTTGTAGATTCTTAGCTGTTCGTCAGGATCTTCTCATTGTTTAAATTTCATTATCCACAAAACATAAGGTAATGGTTTTGTGGTCTGTGACTGGTATCTTATGACAACTTCCATTTTACAGGGTTGTATTATCGGAGTCCCTGATCTGTGTGCAATTTGAGACATCTTCCCAGAAATGTTTCAGAGTCAATTAGGTATGCCTCATACTATTGGGTATATTTGTATTTTATAGCTTTGTACCTCTGGAATGCGTATATGCTGCCTGCACAGTGACATGGTTATTGTGAAATTTTCACTATATTTTGACTTTTTGTTTAATGCCAGTATGTTGTACACTTCCGTTTTGAAATCTTTTTCTGGCGCTGCTAAATGCTTTTAACCTTACATGTGAATATTCACCCCTATGTATACTCTACCTTGTTTTCTTATGTTGCACTATGCTTGGACTTTTTCTTCTTGCTAAGCTTCTGTTATTCTCAAAATTAAAAAGTTTTGATTACTTATCTAAAAAAGAAAAGAAAAGTTTTGATTGCTATCAGGTTTCTTTGAATTATTTTTTCTTTTTTATGGATAAAAAATTGATTGCCTGAGTACAGTGGATTCCAGTAAGTTCCACCCTTTAGGTTTTTTTGATGTTGTTAACATATAGAGTTGTAACTAGTTAGGAAACTTAACATATAGAGTTGTAACTAGTTAGGAATCCTAACATGTAGAGTTGTAACATATTAGAAAATATAACATGTAGAGTTGTAATAGATTAGGAAATATAGACTATCCACTCTGCTGTATATATCTGCGTATTGAATTGATGAAAAATACGCAGGAATTATTTCCTCCAATTCTTTTTTGGTTCTTTTCTACATGGTATCAGAGCCTAGGGTTCGAGTTTGAGAATTTTTTGGAGGAAATTTCGGCAATCTAGGGCTGTAGGAGGGGGTTACTTTTGAAACACCCACCTAGAGGGAGCGTGGAGTCTCACCCAGTCAGGCATGGGGGTTCGTAGGCCATAGACGAGCTAGGCTGCAAAATCGAGTCGGCGGGATTCGGCGCGTGAAGCTCACGCCTTTGTCCTTGGCCCGGATCCCGGGTTCCACACGCGCCGCGCGTGTGGGCGGCGATGGGATCTTGTTCGGCCAGGCTCCTCCTTGAGGTCATCGTCGCCAAGCCCGGGGCCTGCAGTGCCTTCGTTTCCCTTTGTTTGGTTACTTGGATCTGGTAGTTTTAGTCTTTTGTGTTAATGACCCTACTTTTTTCTAGGGTTTCTACTTGATTTTTCCAAAATTTGAGTTATGGGAGTGCTCTTTGCTCTTGATCTTCATCCTATGGTATCATAATGAGTGATTCAGAGGAGAAGAAACCGACACCTAAGCTCGAAGTGGTCTTGATGATGTCCAAAATCATGGAAGACAAACTGAATGGTCCCAACTATTTGGAATGGAACAAAACAATTTGAATATACGTTAGGAGCGTACGTATGGGCGGGATCCGCCAACTGATGATTCGAAAGAGCAATGGATGGAGGAGGATGCTCGTCTGTTCATCCAAATCCGTAATTCTATCGACAGTAAGGTATTGGGCCTCGTTAATCACTGTGAATTTGTTAAAGAGCTAATGGATTATTTGGAGTTTGTGTGTTTTTACGTGAAGGAATGTTTCTTGTATATTTGATGTGTGTAGCATTTTATCGATCAGAGCTTGGTCCCGATCACTCCACGAGAATTTTTATGGCTTTCAAAAGATACATGAAAAGCAATAATATATGCCCTTTAGTCAGTCTTGAAAGTTATTGAAGTCAATGAGAACGGATGGCGGTTATGGGGTTTCTTACCGCTCTCCCTTACAGTATGATTAAGCTAAGGCACAGATTTTGTCAGTCACGAGATATCATCTCTCAGGACCTTTAGAGGATTCTTCGCGAGGCATCATCCTCTTCGCTTCACTACCCTTATGCGAACCAAGCGATTGCACTTATTGAATGAGACCATTTGAGTCGGAGAGGCGATGAAATAGAAAGCGATGGTTTAGCGATATGACTAGGGCACGGATTACGGAGGTGTTGTTTTATTATTCTTGTCACTTAAGCAGCCATGTGATATGCGATTGTAAGAAATAGCCAGAATCAAAATGTCAGAGGAAATTCCCGGTCTGCTCATATAGCTACTACTGCGGGGCATCCGTCCCGGTCGAGTTGAGTTCTGCGTCGCGAGTGCTTCGGGTTCAATTGTATCGGGACTCATTGAGATCTCCATCTACTCCGTTCTTTGCTATTCTTGAGTGAATTCAGTAACGATAATCCTTGTGCTTAAATGCCCCAGAATGGGTGGAACTGACTCTGGAGCCACAGATCACATGACAGGTAACTCTAGTATTTTCTCTATCTTTCAATTACAACCTTCACCTTCCACTGTCACTTTAGCAGATGGATCACATTCATGTGTCCTTGGGTTAGGCACAATTGTGTCCACTCTATCTATTCCTTTGACATCAGTCTTGAGTTTACCTAATTTTTCTTTTAATTTGATGTTTGTTAGCAAGTTAACTCGGGCACTTAAGTGTTATATCTCATTCTTTCTTGATTTTTGTCTCTTTCAGGATCTTATGACGAAGCAGATTATTGGTAGAGGCCGTGAGTCTAGGGGTTTATATATCATTGATCCTACAGGTCCCAGAGACCTATTAGCGTTACAGAGTCACTACACCATTTTGAGACACACATTAGGTTGGGTCATCTTTATTTGCCATTATTATTAAAGAAATTGTGTTCTTAGTTTCGAGTTTACTATCCTTAGATTGTGAGTCTTTGTCAATTTGCAAAACATGTCGCGCCCAGTTGCAGATCTATGGTCGATGAATGAGCTAGTGCTTCTTTTGAGTTAGTCCATTCAGATGTGTGGGGTCCGTGCCTAGTTGTGTCCCCAACCGGGTTTCGATACTTTGTCACTTTTGTTGATGATTATTCACGAACCACTTGGTTATATTTAATGAAAAACCGCTTTGAGTTGTTTTACCGTTTCCATTACGCTTTTGTGCTGGGTCGTACTCAATTTCATGTTTATGTTCAAAATCGAGAAGTGATAATGTAAAGATATGTTTAGAACATTTTCGGTCCTTCGTAGCCTGACATGACATCCTTCATCGGACTTCTTGTGGTTGACACTCCTTAACCGAAATGGAGTTCTTGAGAGAAAGAATGGACACCTCCTCGAGCGCGGGCTTTATTATTTCGGATGCATGTGCTGGCTTGTTTTGAATAATCTTTGTTTCCTGACTGTTTTTTGATTAACTGGATTGCCTTGTCCCGGTCTTGGGTGGGCCGCACCGTATCACATCATTTTCCCAAATAAACCTCTATTCCTGACCAGGCTGGATATTTGGATGTACATGTTTTGTTCGAGATGTTCGTCCTCAGGTATCTAAACTTGACCATAAATCTTTAAAATGTATATTTCTTGGTTATTCAGGAGTCGAAGGGTATCGGTGTTCTTGCCCTAGTCGCCGTGGGGTACTTGGTTTTGCGGATGCTCGGGAGTTTTTGAGAATGTCCCTTTCTCTTCACCCCAGGCCCACACTAGTCGAGGGAGGCGGATGACCTTCCTAGTGTATACTATTGCCTCCCTGTGGCCCTCTATTCTGCTCCGATAAAGCTGACCCCTCTTATTCTGCCTCCCGGTAAAGCCTCCACATCACTCGGGTCTACACTCGGCGCGGAGACCCACGATCTACAGTCCTCCAGGCGCCGACATCGGATCAGTTCACGATGATGATCTCCCTATTGCTCTTCGTAAAGGTAGACGTCAGTGTGTTCATCCAATTTTCTCATTTTGCACCTATAACCAGTTGTCTTCTCAGTCCTGTTCTTTTATTTCTTCTTTGGACTTTATTTCGTTGCCTAACACACTTTTACCCACACAGGAAGCCTTGTCTCGCTCACGGGTGGCGTAGTCTTTATGATAGAGGAGATGGATGCTGCAGATAGGGAATGGTCTTTGGAATTTGGTGCGTTACCTCTTGGGAAGAAGCCATTGGATGTCGCTAGGTCTTTGAATTAAAGTTAATCAGATGGATTCGGTTACTTGATTGAAAGCTTACGACTTGTGGCGAAAGTGCGCTTAGACTTATGGTGTGGATGTGCATTACCTTTCTCCATTTGCAGATGACATATGTTCGGCTTTTTATTTCCATGGCTGCCACTCATAATTGGGATCTTCATCAGCTTGATATTAAGAACGCCTTTCTTCATGGCGATCTTCAGGAGGAGGTATATATGAAGCAACCTCTAGGGTTTGTTGCTCAGAGGGAGATTGGGAAGGTTTGTCGCCGGTCGTTATATGGCAGACGAGAGTCCTCGTGCTTAACCATTAAATTTAGCCAAGCGAGTTGATAAATTTGGCTTGCGAAGGAAATGCATCATTACATTCGGAGTCTTCCTATCGGGAACTCCAGTTTAGGTATCATTTAGTTGGTAGTGTATGTGGATGATATTGTTATCACTGGGAATGACTACCCCAGAGTCATCCCTTAAGTCCTTTCTTCACGGTCGGGTTTCATACAAAAGGACTAGGGATGCTTAGATATTTCTTGGAGTGTTGAAGTTATGCGGAAACATGGAATCTTCTTATCTCGAAAATATATTGCTTGATTTATTATGCGAGAGGCTTGAAAAGTGGGAGAAATGGCTTGTGTAGTTCACGCATGTTCCGAACTTACACCTTACTAGAGAAGGCGAGTTGTTGAGGATCTTGAGAGATATAGAAGACTAGTTGGGAAGCTAGAGCTACCTTCTGATAACTACGTCTTTGATATTGCGCCTTCGGTCAGGTGTTGTAGAGTCGATACGTGTCTTCCCATTTGTTGACAATTGGGCAGTTGTAGAACATATTCTATGTTACTTGAAAGAACTCGGGATAAGGTATTCATATAGTAATCATGGGCCTGATAGAGTTTGAATGCTTCACAGGATGTTGATTGGGCGGGGTCGAGGAAGATGGGAGATCCACATGCAGTTCTTGTGTTTTTGTTGATGGGAAATGCGGTCTCATGGAAGGAAGTAAACAGGGTTGTTCAGTTCAAGCGCGATCGAGAATATAGAGCAATGACGCAGTCAGTGTGTGAAATCATGTGGCCCATCAACTCTTGATGAAGTCGGCATTATGGCGTAGTCCCCTGACAAAACTTTGGTGTGATAACGGTAGCCCTTCATATTGCCTCAGTCCTGTATTCCATGAGCGAACTAAGCATCGCGAGATTAAGTGTCGACCGTTCGTGAGAAAATACAACTTGGTTTGATTTACGAGGATATGTGAAGACGGAGGAAACGGTTGGGTGATATTTTCTAAAATACAAGTGGGGATCGGGTTAGCTATTTATGTATGAGTTGGGGCGTGATTGTCATACTCCAACTTGAGGGGGAGTGTTAACATATAGAGTTGTAATTAGTTAGGAAACTTAACATATAGAGTTGTAACTAGTTAGAAATCCTTATATGTATAGTTGTAACATATTAGAAAATATAACATATAGAGTTGTAATAGATTAGGAAATATAGACTATCCCTCCTATATATGTTAATTCAATGAAAAAAATACACAAGGAATTCTTTCCTCCAATTCTCTCTTGGTTGTTTTCTACATATGTTAATACGGTGTTATTTATCTTTTTATTTTGGCCATTTGTTTAATGTTAGATATTGCAATTTTTAGTTATTGAAAGATGTGTATATAAGAGAGGACCAAATATATGAACAGAAATTCAACTTCTTGTAAGATCAGAAAATAACATGTATACCCATAGTAAAGAAAAACATTGCTATATGCACTCAGTAAGTTCCACCTAGAAGAACCATTGATTATTCTTTCTCTAAATACTCCTGCAATTTTAAAACAATCAAGTTGCTCCAAGTATTTTGCAAGGGAATTAAAATGTTCAATTCCAATAAAGTTAAATAGAACATTATCTAAACAAATTGACAGCAAAGAATCAACAATCCAGCCCCTTTTTTGTATCCCTTGCACATATTCATCTTTATGCTATTCGATTTCTGGATAAGTGCTAATCAATTATTAGAATTTTATGCATGGTTGTTGGGCTAGCTTCCATCATAGATAAATAAATCTCCATTTTTTTGATAAGCAAACTGGACAAGTATATTAACAAAAAAAGGGATAAATCTCCATAATCACTGATAGCTTGTTTTTAGGAAAGTTAATTATTGTAAAGTCACTAAATGCATTCTGCATTCATGCTTGTCTGTCTAAATTTTTCGATAAATTTGTATGCATAATGATGCTCAAGTAAATCACTGGAATGTTTAATTCTGAAAGTTCCTTGAAGAAAAATTAGATTGTGGGAGTATAAGAGGATCTGATGCATCCTCCCCTACTCTGATATCCTGTGAAAAATCTGGAACTGAAGGTGAAAGCTGTATACTTGACGTATGTCTTCCCTGATTCTCACTCTGTTGTGGTGTCTGTTGGAGGCTTGGAGCAAACATCCTTGTGGAAGCCCACTGCTCCTCTATTATCTGTTTGCGGCCTCATGCTTTCAATGTCCCAAAATTCAGGAAGAAGATTTCCTTGCTATTTTGTAAAAACGTAGCTGCCAATCTAGGGTTTTGCAATAAAGGAAAATTTATTTTTCATACTGTTAATTAGCTTCATTTTTCACATTTTAGAACTAAATCATCTTGCGCATACACTATCCTTTCTTCTATTAGGTTCTGGGTGGCTATTTGACTGCATTCTTGTATGCTACTTTTGTAGATATGGTTCCACATGGCATCGGGATGTGGGACAAACTGATGAGGCAGAAGGCTCCTGCTCTTGCTTGATGAGGCTGCTTCCTGAACTCTTCTGTGGCACCTATATGGAAAAGTGACAAGATTCTCTAACCCTCTTAAAGCTGTTAAGTTGGATTATGTATTCCTTATAATTTGTGAATAGATTTTTAGATAGTTTGATTTTTGTATCAGTGACTTTTGCGTATTGAATGCCAGTGTAATCTTGATTAGCTTATGGTTGTGATGGCTATAAGAAAAAAATGCTTATGTTAGAAAGATGATGTTTTTAGTTCATAAAAATGATGTATTACTTTGATACATTTATGGGAGGATCTGGGGGCTATCAGAGGCATGTGGGGAGATCCTTGGTGCATAGGGGGTGATTTTAATGTCCTAAGATTCCCGGGAGAAAGAAATAGGGAGGGAAGATAGACGAGAACCATGAGAAGATTCTCCCAAATTAAATGCTTCGACTAATGATTTTAGGAATGCTTGAATCCTTGATTCTAGTGCCTAAGACCCTTATGACTATAATCCCGAATCCAATTTAAAACCTATTTACCTTGTCGAGCAATAGGAAAATTGTTGTTCTTTGATGGAACTACCACCAGTATTTGGTATAAGGAATATTCAGTTACCTGGATTATGGATCTTTAAATGTTCGCTTCGCTGCCCTCGACTATCCACTACTCTTGTTTCAATCTGAAAACTTACCCAGATCTAAGTTGTCGGTATTATATTCGATCTCATTTGTGAATTTCGAGGATCGGGGTTCGGGGGAGGAGGTGGACTTGCCAAGAGCCCTGATGGACTCTACTTCTTGAATACATCTAGTTAGCCGAGGCGTTAAGTCTACTTTGTCTACTTCCTTTTTCTCTTCATCAAATAAAGATGTCATTTGGTTACATCATAGGTGTCTAGGTCATGTGCCTTTTTCCACATTAAAATTAATGTTTCCTACCTTGTTCAAGGGACTAGATATTCAACCTTTTCATTGCGATATTTGTGAGTGTGCAAAACATACTTGTGTATCCTTCCCTATTAGTAATAAAAAATCTTCTTCTCCTTTCTTTCTAATTCATAGTGACATGTGGGGACCATCCACCATTCCAAATATCTCAGGATCCAGGTTGTTTGTAACATTTATTGATGATTGTGCAAGAGTTTCTTGGATCTATTTGCTCAAAAATAAATATGATGTGAGTCATATTTTCCCTATTTTTTTGTACAATGGTTCAAAATCAATTTGGTACAAAAATCAAGAAAATATGCTCAGACAATGCTCGTGATTATTTCAATCAAATTTTGTCTCAGTGGTTTCAAAAGGAAGGCATCGTACATGAATCATCTTGTATCACCACTCCCACCCTGCTATGAGGGATGAATGACCGTCAACACTGTCTCTTTCGATACCAGCAACACAACAAATACAATCTCTAGGGAAATTTGTACTCATTAGCATATGTCGAAGCAGTGTCCTTCTAGAGTTTTGGGGTGCAAAAGTCCACTAGAAACCTTGTCTCAATTCTATCCGGACATTCGATCCTTCTTCAACCTTGCTCCGCGAGTTTTTGCGTACACATCCTTTGTCCATATTCACAATCATAATTAGGGAAAATTAGATCCTAGAGCTCTTAAGTGCGATTTTGTGGGGTACTCATCTACTCAAAAGGATATAAATGTTATCAACCACCCATTAGGAAACTTTATGTTTCAGTGAATGTTACTTTTGTTGAAAATAAGCCATACTTCTCCACTCCTTATCTTTAAGGGGAGTTATCTATACTTGAAGATGAGGAGTCAACCATACCACCACTAGAAATAATCCCCTTATTCGAAGATGAGGAGTTAGCCATACCACCACTAGAAATAATCCTCTCATCCGAGTCATTCAAATCAAAAGAAACCATTTAAGTGTTACTGATTTCCTTGGAACCAATTCCTATATCACAATATAAAGAGCGATGGGGAAAGGAAAACGGTCGAATCTTTGATCAATTTTGGTTTAGTTTAGAGTATCTGAGAGAAGGGACCCCATGCTTATATGAGAGCAAAAGCAGGTCTGCGAATAGGAGTCTTGGAAATGAGGTAACAATTATTGGATAGAACTCAACTCCTATTCTTGATCATGATCTACCTATAGCTTTGAGAAAAGGAACCCGTGAATGCATAAAAAGGCCACTATATCTATTGTCTCACTTTATGTCTTTCTAGAGATTTTCCTTCAATCATAAAAGCTTCCTTTCAACTTTAAGCACTATTCCTATTCCCAACTCATTATGCGAAATTATTATCAAGAGAATGGAGACTTGCTATGGAGAATTTGAAATGGATGCATTACAAAGAATACAAAACTTGGGAGTGGTTGATCTACTTGAAGTGATAAGAAACCGTGGGAACAGCAGTGGGTGTTTGATAAAATTTAAGAGTGATGACTCCCACAGAATAGTCTGAGGCAAGGCTGGTTGCAAAAGGGTATACTCAGATATATGGAGTGGATTATGAAGAAACATTTGCTCAAATGGAAAAGATGAATACAATAAGAATTTTACTATCCTTGGCTGTTAATTTTGATTAGGAATTGCAACAATATAATGTAAAAAATGCTTTCCTTCATAGTGAGTTAGAAGAAGAGATTTACGTGAGTATTCCACCAGGGTTCAATGGGAGTGATGGAAACAAGGTTTGTTGGTTAAATAAGGCACTATATGGGTTAAAACAGTCCCCATGTGCTTGGTTTGGAAGGTTTGCCAAAGTTATGATGACGAATGTTTACAAACAAAGCTAGGGAGATCATACACTTTTCATAAAACATTCAATTTCGAGAGTCTGCAACGTGGTGTATGTGGATGACATTATTGTGACATGGAATGAAGAGAAGGAGAAGAATACCTTGAAGTAGTGCCTAGCCAAGGAGTTTGAAATAAAAGAGTTAAGAAAATTGAAGTATTTCTTTGGAATTGAAGTGACTCGGTCCAAGCAAGGCATTTTCATTTCTCAACAGAAATATGTTATTGATCTTCTCATGGAAACAAGTATGATGGCTAGTAAATCAGTTGTGACTCCCATTGAACAAAATCATAGATTGAGTGAAGCACTTGGAGAGAAGAAAGTAGACTGAAAAATGTCTCAACGACTTGTTGGGAGACTCATTATCTTGCACATACTAGGCTAGACATAGCCTATTCAATGAGTGTAATCAGTCAATTCATGCATGATCTAAGAGATATTCATCTACAGGCAGCCTATCGAGTCCTCCATTACTTAAAGGCACATCCAGGAAAGAGAATCTTATTCAAGAAAACATCGGATATTGCTTTGGCAATATACACTAATGCAGATTTTGCAAGGTCTCCATTGGACAGATGGTTGGTCAACTACAGGCTGCTATACCTTTCTTTAGGGAAATCTAGTATCTTGGAGGAGTAAGAAGCAAAAATGTAGTAAATCTGGTCAAGTGTAGAGCAAGGTTTGTTTATGGTAGCCGAGGAGTATGTGGGTGTTGTGGAGTGAGAGATCATTTTGGAAGATTTGAAGGTTGATGGAGTAAGCCTATGAAACTCTATTGTGATAATAAATCGGCAATCAACATTGCTCATAATCGGTGTAGCATGATCAGATAAAACACATAGATGACATGCACTTATCGAAAAAGTTGGATAGTGGGTTAATTTGGCACTCCAATATGTTCCTACGGACATCGATTAGCGTTTGCTAACAAAGAATTTGTCTCGATAATATGTTTCATAAAAATATTAGCAAGATGGGAATGGAAGATCTATATTCACTAGCTTGAGGGGGAGTGTGAGAAATTATGTAAATAAGATATTTTAGGAAAGAATCAAGGTCAATAATTTGATTCTAGAATTAGCTATGGGAAGTGAATGATCAAATCCCAAAACTCAGGGAATTGGTTTTGAGAACTTCCTTTTTCAGTGTACAAAATATGTGTATATATAGTGTGTTATATAGGTTGTACAAATTTATTCAGAAATTAATAAAATTTCCAAATCAGTTTTGTTTTCTTCAAAAACACTTACTGAATAAGCAATATCCGAGTGAGTTATTGTAAGATAATTCAATTTCCCAACCAACCTTCTGTATCTCTTAGGGTCTTCAAATAGGTCTCCTTCCTTAGTGATCTGCACATTAGGAGTCATAGGAGCACTACACGGTTTGACACCCAATTTCCTTGTCTCAGATAACAAATCGAGCACATATTTCCGTTGAGATAACAAAATTCCCTGCTTAATTCTCATGACTTCAACACCCAATAAATACTACAACATTCCTAAATCCTTAGTGTGAAATTGATTGCGAAGAAAGGATTTAAGAGATAATATAAATTTGGAGTCACTCCCAGTGGTAGTGATATCGATACATCTGCTCTGCGTGCAAAATCATACGAGCCCGGATTTCTTATAGAAGATAGAGTGGTCGAGTTTGCCCGCATGTAAAATGTCTCAACTTTTTGATTGAATTTTTCAAACCAAGCGTGGGGACTCTGTTTCAAACCATACAAATATTTCTGAAGACGACACACCTTCTCTATCTCCCCCTGAGCAACAAACCTCGGAGGTTGCTCCATGTAAACCTCTTCCTGAAGATCTCCATGCAGAAAAACATTCTTGATATCAAGTTGATGCAAATTTGATCATAAAAACCTTGAGAGAAATAAACGGCGTATAGATGTCGGCTTAGCTACGAGGGAGAAAAATTATCGGAATGTCAGCATAAGTAGAGCTGGCCCTTAGCAACAAGATGGGTCTTCAATCTAGCAATAGACCCATCAAGATTAAACTTTACAGCAAACATCCAACGACAACCAATAGTCTTCTTTCTAGCAGGTAAAGGCACCAAGCCCCATGTACTATTGTCATCTAAAGCATACATTTCATCCACCATAGCACTACGCAAACCAGGGTGAGATAAAGCCTCATAGACAATGTTAGGAAGAGAGATAGAATCAAAAGATGCAATAAAGGAACTAGAGGAAGATGACAAATGGTTATAGGAAACAAACGATGAGATTGGGTGAGCACACGGCGTTTCTGCAGCTACGAAATCAGAAGATCATCATCTGGTGGATGATGATGAAGCGGTGATGTTGGATTAAGAGGCGGAGATTGGCGTCGAGAATATACTTGAGTAATGGGAGGCTTAATAGGAATGGGAGCTAGAGTAGGATCTGGTGAAGCTGGTGGGGCTAGTGGAATAGGTGAGGAAATAGTGCACATTAATAAATCATCACCCTCCCCTGACAAGTAACAGGAGAAGAAAGAGAAAATGGGGTGAACTCAAAGAATGTAACATCAGTAGACACAAAGTAGCATTCGAAGAGTGGAGATGATAATGCGCCTACCATACCCAGACTTCGAGAATATCACAGATGCACTTTGGAACTGGATCAGTTCGAGACATGATGACGGATATCTTGAATAAAGCATGTGCATCCAAATACCTTGGAATCAATAGAGAACAACATATTATTTGGAAACAACTGGTGGTAAGGAGTAGCCTAATTTAGGACTGATGATGGCATCCTATTAATCAAGAAACAGACAGTAGAGATTGCATTAGCCCGAGTGTTTGGAATAATATACGGAATAAAGAGCCCATGCGAGTCCTAAAGAAGATGTCTATTCTTTCTCATTGCCCCGATGCGAGGAAGTGTATCAACACAAGAGGTCTGATGGAGAATCTCATGTTGTAACTTGAAGGGTTGAAAAAGTTCCGACAAATATTTCTTGGCATTATCACTCCTCAATGTTTGAACAGGGACATGAAATTGAGTTTGAATTTCAGAACAAAAGGCACTAAAATGAGAAAAAAGCTTAGAAAGACTTTTCGTTAGATAAAACCAAGTGACGTGAGAGAAATCGTTAACAAAAGTAATGAAATACTTAAACCCAATGGGAGACATAAATGGACTAGGACCCCAAACATTTGAATGGACTAACTTAAAAGAAGTGGAAGCTCGTTTATTGACTCTAGGACTCAAATACTTAGTAAAGCAGCATGTGTACGACCACGAATCAATGAGGATAGACTAGAGGCGTGATATGGTTTCTTGTGAGAGAGAGAAAGATGACCGAGGCGATAATGCAATTCGAATGGGGTAACGACTCTAGAACAAGCAACATATTTTGGCATCTCTGTTTCAAGGATGTAGAGACCTCTAGACTTTCATCCTCTACCAATAATCCGCTTCGTCAAAAGATCCTGAATCAAACAATAATCAGGAAAGAATGAGATACTGCAATTAAGTGTACGAGTGAGTTTACTCACAAAAATTAAATTAAAAGAGAATTGTGGTAAACTCATAATAGAGGTTAAAGTAATTAGAGGAGTTTGATAGATTGTCACAGCAGGACACAAAATGTTGATCTATGCAAGGGAGTAACTTGATGAGGTAGAGAAGGTGAGACTAAAGCGTGAAGTAAACAAACTGAAATTACATCATGTGGTCGATTGGTCTAGAGTCGATGACCATGCTGGAGGAAGATGAAAGAAAACATGTGTTGGTTTTACCTAACTCGGCGAATGTAGTGATAGAAGTAGATCCGGGACTTAGTGATTTTTGGTAATGAATAGATTGAAAGCTTCAATTTTTATTCTACAACTTCCTACAATTCCAGCGTACATGTCCTGGATTATGGTAATAATGACACACAACTCCTCCTGAGGGTTTCTTGTTAATCATAGAAGCATATCTAATAATGATATCTGAAAATTTGAAAAATACCAAAAATAGGATCTTAACGGAAAAGGATACCTTTCCACGAAAAAACATCACACTGAATGGATTTGGTCCTAGTACCAGCTTACGTGAAACTCTTTGGATCTCCAGCAATCATGAAAAATCAAGAAACCCTAGAAAACAAGGGTAGCCAAACACAAAAGAGGGAAAAAGGCATTACTACAGGCCTTAGACTAAGAAGAAAAGTAGCTGGGGAGCTTTGTCGGCTGCCAATGACATCGGAGGTGAAATCCAGTGATCGAAATGTGCTCCATGCGCCCTCATGCGCTAGCTAGTGAGGAGGGAGAAAATGGTATGTGGCGGCATGTGGCGATGCATTCTTTGGAGGTCTCCTTTGCTAGTGGGTAGATCTGGTGATGACGATCTAGGTGGGAGGGTCATATGCCGGAGATGAGTAGCCGGAAAATCCGCTGGAGTTTTGTCATTGGCGATGAAGGTTTTTCTCGCAATTTTTTTCAAAAAATTTGCCCTTTTTTGAACAAATTCAAGCTCTAGGCCCTGATACCATGTAACCATAGATAGTTGAAGGAAAAATTGTGTATTTCATTGATCACAAATAACCTATTTATATACCAGACAATTCCTAAACCAAATAGGAAAGAATATGAAGTTTCCTAACTCTACATGTTTCTTTTTCCCAACTAGTTTATAATTCTACAATACTATAACAGATACCATGTTAAACAACCAACTGTTCTAGAAGTTCAAGCTTGTAGGATTTGGGTTTAATATGAATATCATGCTTTTTATTGGTATCAGAGCTTGATCTGACTGGAGGTATGGGTTCGAGACCTCTTTATGCAATTTTGAATATTTATTCCTTGTTTGTGTATTTGAAAGTCCGTAGTGGACTCTGTTTGGTTTGTTTGACTCTTCATGTGTGGGTATGGGGTTGCACGTGAGGGAGGATTTAAAGCCTGATATTCATATTAAACCCAAATCTTAAAAATTTGAGCTTTTAGGAGAGTTTGTCGTTTAACACACACAAACAAACATACATCTATATGTCAGTTTCTCTTGGTTTCCAGCATTATGAGCCACATCAATCCTATTGAGTGTAGTATCAAATTCATCCCTTATTTGTGTTCTTATATATTGTGCTGTTTTTCTAATTTAAAAGCAACTTCCCTAATAATTTTTTGAGTAATCTTTTGTGAAGGTAATTACACATATATGCTTTACTGCTATAGGGTATAGTCTAGTGTATAGTCTACCCTAGATTTTTGTGCATTCTCTAGGGTATGGTCTTTCGGGGTGGTAAGTTTTTTGTCGGCCCTTTCTTTTTGTATTTGCCTAGCTCCTCCCCTATATATGCCCTGTATACCTTGGGGGTGGTGCTTTGGCCCCTCATTTTTGTTAATAGATTGCTTATTTGCCTATCAAAAAAAGAAAAAAGATATGCTTTACCGCAATGCCAGATCAATTCCAGTAATTCACTTTTGATTTCTGTCGCAGTTTTTCTCATTTTGATTTCCAATTGACCCAATTTTCTTTCCTTTTGCTTGAATAACATGCAATTTTGTTTTGTTTTTGCTGTGGTTGTCTCCTATGATTAGTTTGATATTTATATGCATACAAGCATACGAATATATATTGCATTTTTTATTTTAATTTTGGTACTTCTCTCAGTTTTCGGTCCCTGTTTTCCTTTTGGAGCGTTGAATTTTGTGTGTGACAAACTTTTATTTTTGAACAGGAAATGAAGAACTTCCTGAAGAACTAATCCTGGTGATCCATCTTCTGTTGTAATAACTAAACATAAGGAAAACCAAAATCCTTGTCCATAAGATACAGTGCTTTATTAGGTTTTTCCTGTCTTTTGGAATTCAAAGATGGTACGCTCATTTACATCTATTGCTTCTGCCAGTCCCCAACGACTTCGCATCTGGAGGCTTGCCAGTTTGTTGCAAATGATCATGCAGCCCAACTATGTCTTAGGATAGTCCAGTGGCTAGAAGGTTTAGCCTCCAAAGCCCTTGATTTGGAAAACAAGGTAAAAAAATTGTTGCATTCTTTCTTTTGGTAAGTTTTAGTTATTTTAGTTCTCAATGTTATGCCCCTTTTCCTTTTGTTTTATTTTTTTCTTTAATGATATTGAATGTTTGGCAAACATTTTGAAGTTCCTCTTGAGCCCATGCCAAAGCTTTTTCATTGCTGGAAAAGTCAGTATGAGAGCTCTTAGTATCCTTGCTAAGATATTCTTGTGCGCTTACCTTTGGTGGGCCACTGGTAGCTAGGAATTAAAATGAGAGTGGGATTATTCCCTGTGATCCATTATGAGGCCCACTAATATATTTTCTCCTATTTTCCATGTTATAGTTGCTATTCTTTTCATTCTCTTCTTTTTTAATGGATTTCCAGTTAGGTCTCAAGTTTTTCTCAAGCTGATGAGATACATGCTTAAACTCAGATGAAACTTGGAGATTCACACATGCTTGAAATTACTAAATACATTTAACTTTTGAATTGATGCATTTGGAAATCAATTCTTGATTTTCTTGTGCCTTTTCCCCCGACAAGTTATATATTTTATTATCCCATTTTATCATGTAACTGCTCCCTTTTCATTAAAGCTAGCTTGCTTTGAAGCTTCACATTGTACCATGTGTCTTTCAATTTGTTTGACATGTCAATTAATTAATTCTTGTAGGTGCGGGGTTCTCATGTTGGTACATACCTTCCCAGCTCTGGAATTTGGCATCATACTCAACGGTTTCTTAAGAAAGGTGTCTCTAATTCAAGCACTGTCCATCACTTGGATTTCGATGCTTCAACACGTGAACATGCTACTCTGCTACCTGATGACAAAGTAATCTTGTATATGACTGAGATATTCCTACTAAGTTTGTTTGGATTTTATACATTCAATTCCTTCTGCAATGCTGCTGTTATTGGACCATGTTAATTTTGAAAATAATGTTGCTTGCATGTCTGTATGGCATGTGTGCAATGGAATATGAAAAGTTACACTATTGTTATAGCTTCAGGAAGGTAATTTTATATCAAATACTGTTAATCTTTTGGATCAGGATATCCCAATTGGAGACCATGCTCAACAAGTACCTGATGACAAAGCTTTTCTTTACATAACTGAAAGATCTACTTAGTTTGAACTTTGTACTTCAGTCTCCTTTTTGCTGCTTGGTTTTCTTACATCTCTGATTTTATTTTAGATTTCAGTAATTCTTTGTTAAAGGTTTTCTCAACCTGTTATCTGACCTAGGAGATTGGATTCCTAGCATCAATATTTTATTGGTTTAGATGTGGAGGAAGCTGAAAAATTAGAGTCGTCATTTTAAGAAGGGATGTTCAGTGCTTTGTTGTGCTGAATTGTGGACAAAGCTCTAGGCTTGAATGGGTTCTCTATATCCTTCTGGCTGGTTGGTTGGGATTTTGGGAACAAAGTCGTCATTTAAATATTTGATATTTCATGAGCCGTTTTTCAGAGAGTTTCATCAACTGGGAAGGTTTAGAAAAAGCTTCAATGTGATGGTTTTGGTGTTAATCCCAAAAGAAAAAGTCTGTAAAGATCTAAAAGACTTTAGACTTATAAGTTTGGTGGGTGGTTTGTATAATCTATAGTGAAAGTATTAGCCAATAGACTTGAGAAGGTAATGTGAAAAGAGATACCCGAGTTCCAGAATGCTTTCATGGAGGGAAGACAAATATTAAATGTGGTGCTTATAGCTTAAATGAGACCATTGACTTTATGCTTACTAAGATTCCTGCCGAATTATATGTAATCTTGACATTGTAAAGACATGATCACTTTAATTGGGCTTTTTTGCTATCAATTTTAAAACAAATGGACTTAGGCTAGAAATGAATCTGTCTGGGTGCCCTTTTCAAATCAGTTATGGCTTGGGAGAGTGGGGAAGAACTGTTCCGTTAAATGCTGTGACATGGAAAAGGCAAGATATGTCTGAAGGAGAGAGGCTCAATTTAATTTAAAGCCCATTTTCAACTTTACATATATTCTCTCCTTGTTTCGAATTTGGAATAGTCAGATTAAATTTAGAGAAGATTTACGAAGGTTTTCTCTAGGAATGTGGGGCTTTATGTCTAAAGCCCCACAGTTGGTAAGCTTCTTGTGGTTTTTGGCAACTGTTGTTTGTGTCTTATGCGATTTGGTGCAGTGTCTTGTTTGGGCTTTTGTTTTTAATAATATACCCACTTTATTTGGTAGGTAAATAAATTGTGTACATTACTAAAAAAAAATTGTAAGCTCATTTTATTTATCTATTAAAGAAAAAAAAAGAAAAAAAAATTGTATATACTCCTGTTCTGTAGTTTTCAAGTCTGAATTGCATTCTAGGTATTAGATTTTCAGATGAAATTTGTTATCATCCATTGAATTCACTACAGAAAGCTTATTTTGTTATTTCTTCCTGTTATTTTGTTGCATGTGTTTTTCCTGAAAATTTTAGATTTTGAATGTTTCAAGAAATACCCTTTCCTGGTTAAGCAACCTCATGCTTTTACTCCTACAGAAACAAGATGAATCTCTTCTAGAAGATGTCTGGACTCTGTTAAGGTCAGGAAGGCTGGAAGAGGCTTGTGACCTTTGCCGATCTGCTGGACAGGTATGTAATCTCTCAATATGGACCATCACTTTTTATCTCTTACATTGTCTTAATACATAATTTTTTCTGGTAGCCATGGCGAGCTGCAACTCTATGCCCATTTGGGGGATTGGACCAATTTCCTTCTATTGAAAGCTTGGTGAAGAATGGAAAGAATAGAACTCTGCAAGCCATTGAACTTGAAAGTGGCATTGGTAATCAGTGGCGCCTTTGGAAATGGGCTTGCTATTGTGCATCAGAGGTAGATTCAAAGAATTGAATACATCTCTAGCATATTTGCATTCATTTGTCTAGCTGAAATGAATTCTTATATCAAGACCATGAATAAAAGCCTGAAAACATTGTAATTAGTATATAAGTCATAAACCAGATGACTAATTTTATTATTTGAAAAATGTATTAGGTACTAGAGGTTATTAATTGATGTAGGCTTGAATGTTGAAACTGGTTTTCTCTGTTGTTTGCCTGCATCTATGTTGTCTAAGATCCCAAACATTCTTAACACAATAAGATTATTGATTGCAAGTTTTCTGCTGTATTTTGAAGAGAATTTCTGAGCAAGATGGTGGGAAATATGAAGCAGCTGTATATGCTGCACAGTGTAGTAACCTAAAGTGCATGCTTCCAATCTGTACAAACTGGGAGGTATGTCTTTCCCCCCCATTGATGCTAAAACCTTGAGTGTTGCTTACTTTCCTATTTTCATTTTTTTATTTAAACAATTTACTTTATGCTGTCTGTTAGCATTTCCCCAAAAATCCCAGGTGCTGAAAATATGAAATGCCTCATCACAGCATTTGAGCTCCTTTGCCCCTTCAATTGTATTTGTACCTAGCCTTAAGGCACTCTGGCTGCATGATTGTGGCTTTATACCAGTGCTTTCAAAAAGCATACTGATTTTTTCTTCATTTTCCTTTAAATATTACTTTAATATTGAATATTGTCTTTGAGATCTGACATCCCATAAGTATGCAGTCTGCATGCTGGGCAATGGCCAAATCATGGCTTGATGTTCAAGTGGATTTAGAATTAGCTCGCTTGCGACCTGGTGGAATTGATCATTTAAAAAATTATGGGGATATTGTTGATGGTAGTTCTGGAGATGGTGAGAGTGAGTCTCAGCTTTCTGTTGGACCAGAAAATTGGCCATTTCAAGTTCTGAATCAACAACCAAGGCAGCTTTCTGCTCTTCTTCAGAAACTTCATTCAGGGTATGCATATGACACTGATTTTGTTGATATTATTTTTCCACTGTGTTTTAAATGAAATTTTTTTTATAGATTATTTCCTCACAGTGATATCAATTGACATAAGACATTTCTATTTTTTCTGTGATCTAGTGACACAGTACATGAAGCAGTGACTCGAGGCTGTAAGGAGCAGCATCGACAAATTGAGGCAAGATTCTCTCTCAGGAAAAGACTAGTTATTTACCTATGTTATTACAAATTTTCACTGCTAGAGTGGGATCCACTGTCCAAAGAAATGTTATAGGTGCTGATGTAACATGGTTATTCCATTCTTTGAGGATAGTTGGTTGACAGCAGCCTCTACCACTGTCCAATACTACCCAACATAGTGATTTCATGATGGGGATATATGGACAAGCTATCTGCTTTAAGATTTTTATACTTAGAAAAGGAGACTCTCTCCAGGCATTACTAATCACAGCTGTGGTTAGATTGGGTGTACTTCGTTACTTGTCACAAAATGAAATAGGATACAAATAAAATTGGGTACCCCCAATCAAGTTCCTGTTTTGGTGATGAAAAAAGGATTGTCAAGTGGAAAGAATTGAAACTTCTCCTGCAAATGCCTTGACCAACCTGATCTCTTTGTCTGCCTAGAAGCCTGTTGTTTCCTACCATTTCTAAAAATATTGGTATGGTAGTACATGGAGTTGCTTAATGACTGACTATGTGCCTAGAAGCTCATTGTCATCCTGCCATTTTAAAAATATCTGTGTTTTAATAGTTGAAACTTCTCTTTCAATTAAAACCTATGTTTCTTTCCTTCTCAACTCCTCACAAGTGGAAAAAGACTAAAGAACGAAAAGAGAATACATTATTTAAAAAAATAAAAAATAAAATACCCTGTAAACTTAGTCTGTTTGCTGGCTACACTTTCTACAAGGATCTTGTACTATGTTGTGACCCTATATTTATCATATAAATGTATTGGTACCATGATTAATAACTGCTGTTTGTTTTTAATACCACTTATGCATTTACCTCCTGTGCTCATCCTATATGGTCGTGGGCCATACTGTTCACCCTTTTCACTTCCAAGTTTCTGTAAATTTATGCACATTTTTCATAAAGATGCACGCTTTGGTCTTTCTCATTTTGCTTACACTTTCTTTCGCTCCTTAACCTCGTTAATATCGATGATGAATCTAATGGTCAGATATTCCGCCTGATGACACCTCCTATGGTCATGGGATATCACCACGAAGGTGATCAAAACGCGTTCGTGCACAATGTTACTCATCCCCATCCTAACCTGGCGTTTTTGGTAGTCCGGTCTGCGGACGATTTGTGTTTCTTGATTTGATCCGTTCCTATTCATTAATATAATTGCTCCGAATGTTATGCAGTCTTTTCCTTTTATTTCTTGCGTATTGTGGGTCCAGGCATGCATATATATATAAGTCGATATGTAATGTAGTAGTTAGTTTTTCGTGAACCATAATAAAAATTAAAAGATTCTCCCTTTTCTCTCTTCTCATGGCAGTATCGAGTTAGAAGGAAAACCTAATTTTTAATTGGCCGTGTTTCCTTAAATTAAAGCATTCTCCTCAAGACCTCATTCTTCTTTCTTCAGCCGGATCAGCGCCGCGCGCCGACGGCACCGAGCAACTCTTCTCGGTAGAAACCTCGGTTCCCGGCGCCGCGAGGAGCCCGTCTGCGTCGGAGAAACCCGCTTTGGCGGCTTTCACGTGCGCCCGCGTGCCACTTTTCTCACGGCGGCTTGCGTTCCGCAGCGCCCGGCTCATGTGAAGCGCGGCCTTTCGATAGCGGATGATGTGTTTGCTCGCCTCCTCCGGCATCTCCCTCCCTCGAGACTTTGCCATCGATAGCGCGAGTATTCTTTTGTCTTAGTTTCTCAAACTAACGCGGGAGGCGGTGGCCAGCAGAGTAGAAGACAACGTCCTCACTGCACCTATTGCAATAAGGCTACACTCGTGATCGTTGTTATCAGTTACATGGACGGCCTTCTCGTACTACCCCTCCTTTACCTACTGTTACCTTAGCTAATGGTTCTCAAACTGTGGCTAAAGGTATTGGTTTGGCACATCCTCTTCCCTACCTCTCACTTTTGTCCTTTATACTCCTGAATGTCCCTTTAATCTTATTTCCATAAGCTTAAAATCACTCGTACTCTTAAGCGCTACAGTGGTGCGGTAAATTTGTGACACTTGGGGCCAGATGCAGGGGAAGGCTTGATTGGCATCGGACGTGGGGTGGGAGCCTTCTAAAATCATCTCTTGCGGCAGAACATGATGCTCCTCTCCTCATCCCACGGTCGTCTAGGCCGCTAGTCTTTAAAGAAGTTCGAGGAAGATGGTCACTGTTTTTCCACTTTGTCGTCACTTGCGTGTGAGTCCTGTCAGCTTGGGAAACATACTCGTGTCTCGTTCCTAAAGCGTTTGAATAATCGAGCAAAATCTCCTTTTGAACTTGTCCACACTGATGTTTGGGGTCCTTGTTGGATTGCGTCTACTTTAGGATTTCAGTATTTTGTCACTTTCATTGATGACTATTCTCGATGTACTTGGTTGTGCAATGAAAAATCGGTAGATTATATTCTATTTACGAAATTTTATGCTGAAATTGACCCGATTTGATATTTCTATTAAATTGTGTTCGTGGCTGACAATGCGGGGAATATTTTTACGCACACTTTATTTCATTTATGTCCCTGACATGGGATCCTTCATTTGTCTTCTTGTTGCTCATGTCCTTAACAAAATGGGAGTAGGCGAGGCGTAAGAATCGTAAATGCTATTAAGGCGGTCATTACTCTCCTCCTCCTTATCATGTTCCTTTTCGTTTTTGGGGGGGACAGCTTGTTCTTCTGACTTGTTATTTGATTAATACGATATGCCCATATCTGTGTTAAATAGTCAGTTCTCGTTCACTTCTTTTCCACACGACCAACCACTTTATTTCCTTCCTCCTCTTGTCTTTGGTTTGTACTTGCTTTGTTCATATTTCACTTGAGGCAGAGACAAGCTCGCCCAAAGCCATGAAATGTCACATCTTCTTGGCTACTCTCGACTTGAAGGGTTGCTCGTTTGTTATTCCCTCAGAGACTCATCGATACTTTCTCTCTCTTAATGTCACATTCTTTGAGGACTTCTTCTCCTCCTTGATCTCTTCTGTTACTTAAGTACTTACCCACTTCAGTCATCTCACTTTATGTTTGATGATGTCCCTTCTTGACCAGCCCAGGTTTAAATGTACGTCTGTGGTTAAGTTGTTCTCTCCCTTTTGCTGAGGCCCCTGCTGACTCACTTCCTATCCCTTCAGCTTCTCCTACCTCGGCTTTGCCTCTTGCTAATAACTTACCCATTGCTCTTCGGAAAGGTAATCGATCTACTAGCAATCCTCATCCTATTTACAATTTTTTGAGTTACCATCGATTATCTTCACCCTACTCTGCATTTGTTTCTGCTATATTCTCTGTTTCTCTTCCTAAGAATACCAATGAAGCTCTTTCCCATCCGGGCTAGTGACAGGCAATGGTAGATGAAATGGCTGCTCTGTGCTCAACTGACACTTGGGATCTTGTTGCTTTGCTATTTGGTAAGTTTCTAGTTGGTTGTCGTTGGGTTTACACAATTAAGGTTGGTCTTGATGGTCAGGTTGATCGCCTTAAGGCCCGCTTGGTTGCTAAAGGATATACTCAGGTTTATGGTTCTGATTATGGTGACACATTCTCCCCGGTTGCTAAGATTGCTTTTATCCGTCTCCTTCTCTCCATGCATGATAATGTGTTCTTGGCCACCTTTATCGGTTCGGATGTAAAATGCCTTCCTTCATGGTGATCTTCTTAGGAAGTTTATATGGAGCAACCACTGGTTTTGTTGCTTTCGAAGTGCAGTTTAGTGTGTAGGTTACGCCGTTCTCTATATGAAACTGAAACAATCTCCTCGGCGTAAGTTTTAATAAGATTTAATTTTTTGTTGTTTAAAAATTTGGCATGCTTTGCGATATCTTGAATATTCGATTTTTATCATCATAACTCTTCGGGGCAGTGTATTTATCTGATTGTTTATGTGGACGACATCGTCATTACATGTAGTGATCAGGATGGTATTCAGAAACTAAAGCAACACCTTTTCACCCACTTTCAGACTAAAGACTTGGGGAAACTCAAGAAGTCTTGCCCCAGGAATTGGAATGAAACACGATCCAGTCTGGTGTAGTCCTTTCCCAATGGAAGTATGTTAGACTGTAAACCGGTACACTCTTATGGATCCTGATGTCAAACTTGTACTAGAACAGGGGGAGTCTTTAGGAGATCCTCGGACATATCGATGACTCGTAGGTAAACTGAACTACCTCACCATTTCTTGGCCATACATTTCTTTTCCTGTGAGTGTTGTTGAGTACATTCCTCGATGCCATGTATTAGCCGTTGGGATGTTTGTCAATCAGCGTTATTGATATATCAAAGTACACCGGGCAGGTGTGTTGTCACGAGAATAGAGGTCATACCCGGGTTGTTGATTAAGCGGATCACCAGTTAAATTTGGCTCACCCATAGATAGACGTTCCACTTAAGGGTACTATGTTTTCATTGGTGGTAACCTAATATCCTGGAAGAGTAAGAAACAACTTGTAGTGGCCAGATCTAGCGCTGAAGCTGAGTATCGAGCTATGGCTCTGGCAACATGTATACCTTCTCCAAGAGTTGAGATTTGGAAAGGATGAACAGATGAAGCTCTATGTGATAACGAGGCTGCTTGCATATTGCATCGATCCAGGTCTTCCATGAAAGGACCAAACATATTGAAGTTGGCCCAGTCACTTCATTAAGAGAGGAAGATGGCATCGGGATGTATGGCTCACCCCAGTTTTGTCAATTCAAATTATCAACTAGCAGACATCTTTACTAAATCTTTCAGAGGTCCTAGAATTAAATACATTTGTAACAAACTTGGTGCATATGACATATATGCTCCAATTTGAGGGGGAGTGTTAGATATTGTACAGTCTTTTACTTTTATTTTCTTACGGTATTGTGGGTCCCATGAGCATGTATATATATATGTGCTTATATATATATATATATATATATATATATATATATAAGTCCAATATGTAATGTAGTAGTTAGTTTTTCGTGAATATAATAAAAATTAGGGATTCTCCCTTTTCTCTCTTCTTATGAACCTTCAAACTTTTGGACTCATGATGTGATGCCCCTATCCTGGAATTTATATCAATCAGCGATCATTATTAATCTGAACTTTCAAACTTTTGAATTAGTTTTGTGTATCCACATCCTAAAATTATATTGACCAGCTACCACATCTACTCATTTGAAAGTCATTTCATCATGAAAACATTGTTTGGCTGGGTGGTTCCTTGGGGTCTTCTGGCTCTGGTCATCTTCCTTGTTTGGCTGTTTTTAAGTGTAATTTGGGTTTTTCTTCTGTTGCCTTCTTGGAGGTTAGGTTTGCTTTCTTTGTACTCTTTTGAGTCACCACTTTGGCGGCTCCTTTCTTGAATGCACTTCAGTTTTTACTTATCAAAAAAAAAAAAAAAAATCATGAAAACATTGTTTGAAAGTGATGACTTCAAAAGAACATGAAAGATGTAGGTCTGTTACACATTGGTCACTGGTGAATATTCAGTTTTGGGTTGTTGATTGGCCTTGTTATTTTAATATGAAGGTGTTCTAGAAAAAATGAAATGGGCATGGTTAAGCAATTGTCCTTTGGTGAAAAGAAAAATTTTATTTAGTGTGAAAAATACCTTTGAGTTTTAGCTGAATTTTGTGCTCTTGCTGTCAGGCCTTATGGTGATCCTCAAATGATTCGTTTCGGTGCACATCTAGTGCTTGTGCTTAGATATTTACTTGCTGATCAAATGAAGGACGCTTTTAGAGAGAAAATTACGGTTGTTGGTGATCTCATTGTCCACATGTAAGTAATTTTCTTGCCTATCAAAACATATACAAACACAATATTTCAAACAATTATATTTAGCTGAAGGAATAAACTTGTTGTATTGATTTGAGAACTTCCTGGCTGAAACATTGTTCCATCACCTTTATCCATTCCTTGTGGAGAAGAGATGCCTTACCTACCTTCTGGATGTGTTTTTTTTTTCCTTTTTTTTTGATAAGCACCTATCTTGTGGATGTTGGACATAAGGTCTTGTTATTATATGGCGATAGGTCTCTTCAATGAAGATTTCTGCAGTTTAGAATGAAAGTCTTAGGATATCAAATACCAGATTTTTACATTATTCTTTCTGTTCATTTTCTAATTGTGAAATCCCATTTCAGGTATGCCATGTATTTGTTTTCAAAGCAACATGAGGAGTTGGTTGGAATATATGCTTCTCAGCTTGCACGGCACCGTTGTATTGAACTCTTTGTTCACATGATGGAACTAAGGCTGAATGCCAGGTAAGAGTTATCCATATTGAGCTTATACTTTGTATTTTTTTTTTTTTTTGATAAATATGTTTTGTATTTTATGTTTAACTTCTTCGCCTTCTTTGTTCTTTTTATTTGTTGTATTGGGATCTTTGTTTTCAGAATGCAACTTATTTATATGTAAGGAGATAGTATAAAGTGTAAAGGATTTTACAGCATCCTATCTTAACATTTTTTGATGGATAAATGAAGGGTCAAATATATTAACAAAAAGGAGTTTTAGACGGAAATAATTTTGTTGAAAAAAAAAATTATTAAATTAGTTGGAAACCAAACTAATTGCCAAAATAGTGCGTAATGCCACTGTCATGAACAATGGCAATTGAAAATATGAAATTCTCAAATGCCGCTGTCCATGACTGTTTGCAGTGGACTTCAAAGCGCAAAAGCATTTGTCATGAACGATAGCAATTGGAGAAACTGTCAAATCTTTGTTGTCATGGGCTTAAATATTGAAACTTATTATATTAAAGAACGTAAAGTCGACATAGATGGCGGCATTGACGGTATAATTCAATTCTTTGCTATCCATGCGAATTATGCACTACTTTTGTCTTTAGTCGGTTTCTAAACTATTTGACATTTTTCAAAAAATTATTTAGTCTAAAACTCAACAAAAGCCCGAAGACGGTGGCATCTGAGTCTCTGAAGTCTTGGGCTCAAGGAAGAATGACTAAGACCGAGGGCAGAAATTACCCTTCCCTCATCAGGCCACTGTCCCGAGTGATTAAGGGAAGAGATCTACATCATAGACTTGTTGGATAGTATAATCTACATACAGAAGAAAATTTCAATTTTTGAATAGAAGGATCCCCATGTTCAAAAACTATACTGTTTCTTTCCTTTCAAACTGACCAAAAAATGCATAATGGAGCCACCTTCCACACTTCAGCCTCTTTTTCCAAATAAAGGAACCATTCTGACCAAGTAAAGTCTCTTTTACTGTCTAAGGGAGGACTCAAGGCACTCCAAAAAGGGAGAATACCAACTCCCATGAGGTCCTGGCCTTAGGGAAATGGATTAGTAAATGGTTAATTGTCTCTTCTTAGTCAAGGCAAAAGAAGCATCTATTAGCAAAAAACCACACCCAACTCCTTCCCCCCCTCCTTTTTAGTTGATCCACAGTTAAAACTTTGTGCCATAACGCTTCGCAAATGAAAAAACCCACTTTTTGGATGAACTCGAGGGCTCCAAATGATGCAATGCAGGAAAAGGGCTGCATTACTCAAATCCAAAACGCCATAAAGAGACTTAACAGAGAAGAAACCATTTTTGTTTTCTTTCCATTACACCCTATCTTCCACAAGTGGGATCACCTGTCTTAACATATTTTTTATCTCCTATTTGCCGTTTCTTTTTCTTTTTGATCACCATTGACAGAGTAATAGGCAAGATGGTTCATTGTATTGTGTTTCCCTTATTTATTGAGAAACTATGAAATGCTTCATATTGCTATTTAGCCTAAGAGATAAAAATAGGCATTAGGTAAAATTTTTTTTTTTTTTTTTTAAAAAGAAGGAAGAGAATATGACTAGTTATTTCCTGAAGAATGGGTTCCTCTCTACTTCTTTTGGGTATCAGCATATGGCTAAAATATTTAGAACTAGGAGCTTTTAAGAAAAGAAACCGTTACCTTATCACCTTTTATTTGTCTTTACCAGAGGTATTTACATTTTATAATAATGTTCTTCTGCTTGTCGACAGTGTGCATGTCAAACATAAAATCTTCCTTTCTGCCATTGAGTACCTGCCGTTCTCTCCAGGGGATACCTCAAAGGCCAGTTTTGAAGAAATTATAGACAGGTACTTTTTCAGTTAAGTATTTTGACATATCATTGAACTAGAAAGTTTGTAAATCATGTGATTTCCAACATAGCTGGCACATTCAGTTATAATCTTCTTGAACAGTGTTCTGTCAAGATCTCGGGAAATCAAACTTGGTAAATTTGATAAGTCATCAGATGTTGCTGAACAGCACCGGCTGCAGAGTCTTCAAAAAGCTATGGCAATTCAGTGGCTTTGCTTTACACCCCCCTCTACAATTACTGATGCCAAGGCTGTGAGTGTGAAACTTCTTCTGCAGGCCCTGATACATAGGTAGTTCATTTTTCTGTCTTTTACAGTTTAAAACAGTATCAACTTGGATGATTAATGTTTATTGCATCTGAAAACTAACCTGGTTTCTGGTGATTAGTAAGGAATTCTGAAACTTATGATTTAGATTTAGGCTGAATTGAATTAAGAAACAGGTAATTTTTGTATCATTTTTATTGCGCTGACAGGGAAAAAAAGAAAAATGGTGCTTTTAGATTCAAAATGTTGTAAAAATTAGAAGTAAAGTCTTCTAAGATAAGGATAAGGTTAGAAAAGAGAAGAGGAAGAAGAAAGGGAAAAAAAGAAAGAGTAGAATGATATTGCCCTGTCTAACGTAACTTTCTCTTACCTATTAACTACATCTATAAAAATACCTCAAATAGCTAATATCTAAGACGACTAAATAACCCTTAGCATAAAAAATCAAATCTGAGGTTACTATTTCGAACAATAGAAAGAATATAGAGCTCAAGAAATAAGAGAACTTACTGATTCTTGGATCAGTAGACCTGCAAAGGAGGCTTAGGAGGTGGAACTACTATAATAGGAAGAGTATGAAAATGTAAGAATTGCAGCTCACGAGTAGATATGATATCCACAGACAAAAGAATAGGAAGAGTAGGAGACTGTAAAAATTGGCCCTGACGAGTAGATTTGAGATCCAAATACAATCTTCTGCTAGGGGGTGGGAAGAAAGGAGTGGACTCCAAAGCTTTTAGCATCAGTACCCATCAATTCTTAACTAACTTATAAAAAAAATCAAATCTTAACAAATGTTAGAGCAGAAGGAAAAGCTATAAAAGTAAATTTTCATTCCCTGTTGGGACCAAACGTGGAAACTTTCACATCCCCTACCCAATCTCTTGCTACTCGAGCCAGGTGTCAAGGGCATATTCATGCTATTATTGGTTTAACTTTATACTCCCTTTTTATGTATTGCCTGCTTTTGTCTGTATTACCCTTGTTTCCTGAAATCTTCTCTTAACATTACCATGAATTATGGTGCATGCTGATGATCATTCAATAATCATATGCTTTCTAGGCTGTAGTGGTTTCATAGTTTTAAAAGGTGGGCTTAAGGCCTGACCAGGCTCAAGGCATGACTACTCCCTAATTAGAGCTCCTCACTTTCCAAGATATGCGCCTTGTTGAAGAGGCATGCCTCATAGGCTTAAAATTTCTTTTTAAACACTTTTATTCTTGAAATTTGTAATTGTATATTTGAAATCTATATAAGTTCATTATTTTTTTATTGAATATTTCTTTTAAATGTTAGGAACTTAAATTTTTTTTTTTATTAATTCAGTTAGATTTTGTATCATATTTTATAAAATGGATGTGCACCCAAGGTTACATTTCATTTAACTTTGGTGCGTGCCTGTGTTGCACTTTGTGCCTAAGCTGCAAACTTTTGCTCTTAGGTGCACTTGTGCCTTTGAAACTTTGAGTGGGTTGATTTTTATTAGGGTGGTTGATTTTTTCTTTTCCATTCTATCTTGCTAGTATTTTGGCCTTAATTGTATATTGTGTGTATTTCATTGTGTTATTTTACAAATGCTTTTAGTATATTCTCCGAGCTTAGTTATCAAAACATAATGTGTTACACTTGTTTATTTCTTGCCCCTTTTCATCATTTCTTTTGTTGGCTTTGAAGATTGACCTTTTGTTGTTTGTGTAGCAACATATTGTTCAGGGAGTTTTCTCTAATTTCTATGTGGAGGGTCCCAGCAATGCCAATTGGTGCTCACACTTTACTGAGTTTCCTTGCTGAACCTTTGAAGCAGCCTCCAGAAACTCTTTATTCATTTGAGGAGTATAATGTTGTTGAGAGTTTAAAAGAATTTCAAGATTGGGTATGCTTCAGTTGGTGTCTATGTTTTACTCTTCCCTGCTAGTGTTTTTGTGTTATTTTTGTCTCTGATAAAATTAGTGTACATGCTAATATGTGTTTTTAAATAGAGTGAATACTACTCCTGTGATGCAACATATCGCAATTGGCTCAAAATTGAATCCGAGATTGCAGAGGTTCCCCCCCTTGAGCTCTCATTGGAGGAAAAGCAAAGAGCCATTGCAGCAGCCAATGAAACACTAGATTCATCAGTTATGTTGCTACTACGTAAGTTGGTTTAACCATACTCTTCTCATATATGGGAAAAAATACACTAAAACAATTAAGATGGATTTCTGGATTTGTCAAAATATCCTCTACTCGTATTATTCCTTCCGGGATGATGAATTTAGGTTTGTCGTGTATGTGTTCTTCCATTCATGAGTTTTCTGGATTGAATTATTATGATTTGACCTATTAATGGCTTAAATTTTTTGTACAGGAAAAGAAAATCCTTGGTTGGTTTCAGATGAGAATAATGTTTATGAATCTACTGAACCTGTATTTCTAGAATTGCATGCAACCGCAATGCTCTGCCTGCCATCTGGTGATTGTATGTGTCCAGATGCCACCATGTGCACCACATTAATGAGTGCACTGTACTCCTCAGTGAGTGAGGAAATTGTGTTGAGTCGCCAGTTAATGGTATGTTTATCTAGCACCAGTTATTGGTATGTTTATTTACTGTGTTCTGTTATGCCATGTATCAACAAAAGGCGCAAAAGGAAAAGAAATAAAAATCTTCGAGTGTCCACTAATTGAGGACAGCGTAATTGTTATATTACCTACTTTCACCTTTAACTCCAAGCATCTGACTGTGCTTGAGCAGAGTTACATCATTGAATAGGTAGAGCTCAAGACTGCATTCTTCCAAATGAAAATTTCTTTAATACAAATGAATCCCGAAAGATTGTTAAGCTATGTTCCTCTTAAAATGGCAGGTCTGTTTGCATTCAACAAATCCTTGTAGGTCCCACAGATGAAAAATCTGTTTCCTTTCCAGGTTCCATGTATGGTCAACCCTTTTTCATGAGGTTCAATGTCACAAGGACAGCAGATGGGTGAGGAAACATGAAATTTCCCATGCATGGAATCCAAAACATTTCTCATTTAATGTCTTTTTAAGGCATGTGCTGCTGTGGGATTGAGAATTGATGGTGGAAACCCTTTGGCATAGGGTTATATTGAACATCCATGAGATACATCCCAACGGTTGGGACACCGACATTTTTGTCCAATAGTTGCATCGTTGCACTTTGCAGGCCATTGTCCAGTTCATCTAGGATTTCACCATTAATATCTGTTTTCTGATGTGTAATTGGACGCAAATCTATTTTTAGGAAGATTTGTGTTAGGATGGGGAACGACCTTTGAGTTTGTCGATTTCCTAACCTATGCAGACTTGTGAGTTGGAAACTCCCCTGTACTTCCTATCCTTGGTGTTTCTTCTTCTTTTGGTTGGAGCTTTAATTTTCTTCATAACCTCACTAATTCGAATTGTGAAGAGAGAAAAGAGAGAATCCCTAATTTTATTATTTTCACAGAAAAAGAAGTCTCTACACTACATTACATATTGGACTTATATATATACACACTCATAGGACTCTGTCTGATAAGACAATAAAGGGAAAGGCATGCGATATCTAACGCTTTCACCAGTACAGGGCATATATGTCATATGCACGAAACACATTACAAATGTATTTAATTCTAGACCTACGAGAGATTTAGTAAAGATGTACGCTAGTTGATCATTTGAATTGACAAAACTAGTAGCCATACGTCGATCGCGATCTTCTCTCTAATGAAGTGGCGGTCGACTGATGTGTTTGGTCCTTTCATGGAAGCCCAGATTGGATGCGATATCTGGCGGCCTGGTTATCATAGATAGGTTTAATACGTTCATCCTTTCCAAATCGCTCTTGGAAGGTGTCTCAGCCATATGAGTTCACATGTTGCCAGGGCCATAGCTCGATACTCGGCTTCAGTGCTAGATCTAGCCACTACATGTTGTTTCTTACTCTTCAGGATATTAGGTTACCACCAATGAAAACACAGTACCCTGAAGTGGAACGTCTATATGTGAGTGAGCGACCCGATTTGCATCACGTGTAACCCGATAGCACAGGTGTATTATATTCTAGTACAACAGCGCCTTGGCACGGTGTACTTTTAATATATCGAAGAATGCGGATTCTGACATGATAAGCTGCTCGCATAATTGGCTTGTAGGGAATTGACTAAACACTAGGAAGGAAATGTGGCGAGGTAATGGTGAGATAGTTCGGCTTCACCTGCAGTCGTCGATATCTCGGGATGCAAGACTCCCCTGTCACAGTCTGAGTTTGACATTAGGATCCGTAGGGTGTCAGCTAGGTTTGATCCAACATACAGGTTTCTTCAAGATGTCTAAAAAGCATACTTTCGTTGGGAGAGGACTACGCGGAGGCGGATTGAAATTTATCTCGATTCGTACAAAGTACTTGAGTTCCCCCGAGTCTTTAGTTTGAAAGTGGGTGAAGATCATTGCTTTAGTTCCAGAATACCGTCACGATCAGCTGCGTAATGGCGATGCCGTCAGCGCCAAACAACGGATAAATGCAAGCGCCAGAAGAGTTATGATGATAAAAAACTAAATGGTCTGCTATACTATGAAGCATGTAAATTCTTGAACAACAGAACTAAAACGGTCAAACCATGCTCGAGGAGATTGTTTAAAGCCATATAGAAAGCGGCGTAACACTTTTACTAAACCCGGACTCCTGACGACAAAACCCGGCGGTTGCGCCCATATAAACCCTCGGCGAGATCACCGTGAAGAGCGTTTGTACCCAATGAAAAGCGGCGGGAACACATAGCGACCCGTGGAAGAGCGGGGCGAGCGAAACAATCTTGGCAGCGGGGAGAAGGTGTGCTATGTCGAGACCTGGCTGAGTATATCTTTTAGCGACGGCGACACGGCGATCAGCGACCATCGGGATGACCTTAGCTGTGTAGACCCAGCGTGACCAGCGGAAACTTGCGGCGGCAAAACAACAAGATCCCGAGTGCAGAGTGATTGACCGACCATTTTCATCTGCCATTTGCTTGTCGCCCGGCCGGATGGGGAAAGTGCCTCATTGGTGTTCTTAGGAAGAAAGCAGTGGAAATAGTAGAAACAAATCACGAGTAAAGGCGGAAGATAATCGATGGTAACTTCGAAAAATTGTAAATAGGATGAGGATTGCTAGAAGCGCGTTACCTTTCCGAAGCGATGGAGCAAGTTATCAGCAGGCGGAAGCGGGGGTGGGAAGCTGGAAGAGTGATCGTGGAGACTCGTGGAAGGGAAGAAAGGAACTTGGCGCTGACGGCGATGATAAACTTTGAAGGAGGCGAGAAAGATACATCCTTCAAATCCTAGGCGAAGAGATGAGTGGGAAAGATACATCATCAAATCTAGCGAAGAGATGATAGAAGTGGGTAAGATCAAGAATTCGGAAGAGACTCTGAGAGAAGAAGGGTAATCCGTATAGGTTGCGTGAGACACGCTGCAGAGAAAGTACGATGAGTCCGAGGGGAATAACAAACGATAACCCTCAAGCTCCGAGTGTGCCTAGGAAGATGACACGTTGGCTCGCCGAAGTTTGCTCTCATTCCGGAGGAGAATAAGGAACAAAGGCAAGGCAAACTAAAACACGAGAGGAAGGAAGAGGTCAGTCGTGAAAAGGAAGGGAATGAGGAATCGAGCATGTAATACGTATGAGGGCATACGACACAAAATAACAAGTCAGTAAGAACAACGCCCCCAAAACTATAAAAGGCATGAACATGATGGAGGAGGAGAAATATCACCAATAAGATGACTATTCTACGCTCAATACCCCATTTTGTCGAGGAGTATGAGCACAAAGAAGATCGACGGGCGATCCCATGCCGCATACAATGAAATGTATGCGCAAAATATTTCTGATTATCACCACGCACACCACAAACATCGAATCGGCAAAGAATATCGCGATAAATTTCCGAAAATAAATAATTCAAACATTATTAAAATAACTAAGTACATCGAGAATAGCGCCAATAATGAAAGTGACAAACACCGGAAAAGCCTAGTGCATCGCGCAGTCCGACAAGGACCCCAAAACATCGCACGTTAAGACGTTTCGATCAAACGCTGAACGACACGAGTATGTTTCCTGCCGACAGGACCACACGCAAGCGACGACAAAGTGGAAAACGAGCGACAATCTTCGGGAATCGGCACGGGGTGGCCCGGACGCACCGAAGCGAGGAGCCGGAGCACGGGGAGCCGCAACCGCAGATGATTGGCAGGTGAGGTGATAGAGGCCCCGGGAGACTCACATCCGGCACCGCCTTCCGCATCTTGGCCCCGCAGGCTGTCGCTGGGCGACGTAGTGGAATACTAACAAAGGTTAGCACGAGTGATTTTGATCGACAACAGATTAGCGGCATTCGAGGAAACACTGCCAGGTGGAAGGAGATGATAAACCGAATTTTTTGTCATACCGAGAACCATTAGTTAGCGCCGCAGGTGCGGTGGGCGGCAGAGCAAAGACTTTATTGTCAATGTGGATCTGGCTAACGGTCGTAATCCAGTGTCCACAGAAGATGGCGAAAGGGCAAAAGAAAATACCGCCCGCACAGAGGCAAACGGGTCGACTTGGGCCGCTTGATACCGGGCGATAGGCATCATGCTCACATCAAGCCGCGGGGAATAATTCAGATGTGCGTGGAGCTCGTAGTCCGGGCGGCCGAGACCGGGATCAAGATCACACGTAGCATGAGCCGGGTCCATGAACCGATAATCCATCACGAACATGGCCAAACTTATCGTGAATAGCTGAATGGAGACGCCACTTCTAATTCTGTACCATCACTTGCCTCCAGTAATAGTATGAGAAACTAACACGTAATCGGGAAGGGCTACCATGGCAAAGTCTCAGGTGGGAGATACTGTGAGAGGCGAAAGAAACACATCTATCCATTGACGACCGACGATCACTAAGTAATCCGATCTCTGTTACTTTGATTCGTACTGAAATAATGAGAGTAAGGACCATGAAGAACTTGTCAACTCACGCTGTCATCTAACGTCACTAGTAAGATATCAATGTCGTGAACCCTCCTTAAGAAGAAAATCACTAATATAGTCATAAATCCATGTCTTTGTTGTTTGCCATTAACAATAACAGGCCATCTTATAAAGGCGCGGATACTATCAGAACTAATCGATTCCAAAACTTGTAACATGTCTTGTAAGCTTGAATATTAGCAAAATTTTGATTCAACTGACTCCATGGCATAGTTGTGCATCTATTTCCAAAGGTAACTTGTCAACACTAGGTATAGTATCCCTCCCAAGGTGGCATGATCCTCATAAACCTCGTCTCAACCGAGTTCCACTGTAATGATCAGAGATAATTCTCACTACCAATCATTTTTTTCTAATGTGATAGCAGGGAGATCCAGATAAATGTGGCAAAACAGAATTTTTGCGCCATATCCACTTAACTGAGGATCAATCACGCTTCGATTGGAAGAGAGCCTAATAGGAGGCAAATCACTGGGCTGTGGGAGCTTGAAATCACGACTCAAGGAACTTGGAAATACAGCCGTGGAACCGAGATGAAGAAAAAGAGACCTCAAACCAGGGAGTAAGATGATCGAAGGCTGCTGAGGCAAATGGGCAAAAGGTGATAAGGAGGGGCTGGTGGACCGCCGAAGGGAGGAAGGCACGGTGCGCCCACTACCTCAGATGTGAGTCCCCGTCACCTAAAGGATTATCGCCATTATGCGACTCACGGCCCTGCCATGTGGCTGCAACAGGCACGTGACGCGTGAAGAGCAGCCCGCAATGCCACCCTGGGTAGACAACTGCTCGAAATCAGGGTTTTCTACGAGAAGAGTCGCCGAAAGCCGCCGGCATGGGCTATAGCCGAGATCTAATGAAACATCATCAATTTAAAAAAGAAACAGGTTTTCCCTGCTCAACATGTAAAGAGAAAAGAGAATCCCTAATTTGTTGCTTCAATGTAAAAATAAGTCTCTACACTACATTACATATCGACTTATATATATGCACACTCACAGACCCACAATACAAGAAGATAATAAAGGAAAAGACCGTATAATATCTAACACTAACACATGACCAAAAGCCTCATGTCCATTCTCAAACACTGTTCATTTATCAAATTGTAATAGAAGGGCCTACCATCCTCGAAATCGCTTCAGCTTGCCACAAAATACTCTAAGCATTTAAGCATCATGCCATCCATGATCACCCCTAAAGATAACTCAACTGACCTCACCTGAGAAACCCATGTATTTCTTTCCATTTAGCATTCAATCTTCTCAGGTGTATGTAGAAAGATAAATATATAGTGGTAGGTATATATATATATATATATATATATATATATATATATATATATATATACTTCGAAGCGCCCTGGGTAGTGTGCTTACGCTTGATCACAAAATAGGTTTACTTCTTACAATGATGTTTTTGTGAAGAGGAAGAAGAAATTATAGATTACTTGCTTATTCATCGGGTCAACACCGTTGCAGATCTTTTTCGCCATTGGTCAGCCGTTTTCTCACCGTCACAAACTCTCTTCGTTTGGCAAGGATCTCAAGTGGGCAAAAAACGCAAGAGAATCTGGATGGCTGCCCCTCTTTGTTTATTTTCGACTTTGGCTGAGCTGGTCATGGCGCTTAATGAAACCCCCTCTTCTCACATAATGAAGCCTACTTTTGCGGCCATGGTCACAAAAGAAACTTCAGACATACGATAACAATCGATTCTTGGTGATTTAATTGGTTTGAGTATAGATGTGGTTTTTTGAGTTCCCTTTTGTTTACCTCGAGTGTACTATTTGGGAGCTTTTTGCTCTTTTTGATCAATATATTGTTTTTTACCGATCAATATGTATGTATGTATGTATGTATGTATGTATGTATGTATGTATTGTTTATTTATATATGTCTATAATTTTCTCATGTGCTCAGGATCTGAAATTTTGTTATGTGATAGGTAAATGTTACCATCTCTCCAAGGGACAATTATTGCATTGAGGTTGTTGTTCGCTGCTTGGCAGTAGAAGGTGATGGACTTGGTTCACATCAACTCTGTGATGGTGGTGTTATTGGTACTGTGATGGCAGCTGGCTTCAAAGGTAAAGAACTATAATGCATTTTTTTCTCAAGAAATTTCTTCTAATATGCGCTCCTGCTGCTTATGATCATGTAATAATCATCATGCCTCAGCGCACAAGATACTGGCCTTCTCTCTCACCAAACACGTTAAACTTGATAATATAGGTAACATTGTTGATTTAACGTTCAACAATTTTCAAGATGTTCGCTTTTTAAATACAATTATTTGTTTAGCCTTAAAAGTTCTCATCAGGTGAAATATTCGTGATTTTCCAATGTTAAGAAGAGATAAGAATATACACTACTGCGGGATTTATTAACTAGAGCAATAAAATGCAATCTTATCCCGACCAGCCTTCGTTATTTTTTCTCATCTAACTACTATTTAAAAATTAACAGCATGCATGGAACAAACCCACCCGCATTTATTTCTATCTATTTTTTTAATTTGCTCATTTGCTTTTTTATTTTTATTATATTAAAATTAATATTTTTCATAAAATAAAATATGAATTTTTATAAATTATTTATTAAAAACATTATAATAATAATTATTATTTATATTAAAGTATAAAAATAAAATAATAAAAAATTATTTTTAAACATAATCTGACTCAGGCTTATTATTGCTTATTTTGAATACATGGTTCATATCGCTCATCTCATCTGTCACTAAACACGTATTTCTTTTCGCCACTTTATTTTAAACGACCCTAAATGCAAGCCACTCGACTTTCAAGATTTTCGTAAAAAACTCGTCCCTGGAGTCATTGACAACTTATCACCCAGAAAATCGGAAAAATTTCCGCTTGTCTCAAAATTCGACGAAACTTTTCTGGGTCACTAGATTTTCATGAGACGAATTCTAATCTGCGCTGCTCGCTTTCATTAACCGAGATCTAGAATTTTCTTGTGCTTCTGAACCCTGCGACAATTTATTATTTTTATTAACATTTTGCATTATTTTGAAATTTTCAATTTTCTGCCTTACAGAGAGTAACAATACCTGAACCCGTCTCAGATTTGAGAAAATAAACCCAAACCCGTTAAAAACCCGATTAAAATTAAATTAAACCTATGCCATTAAGAGCGGCGGGACGGGAACCCAAAATAACTGGCCCCGCCACATCCCTACTCACTACCTAATATTAAAAAACCAACAACTTAATACTTAATGTTCTTAAGTACTATTCGCATTAATCTCAAAAAAAATTATATTCAGCATTAAGTAAAAAAAACAAACACCACCTTAGTCCAAAGCTGATATAGATTGGAATCTGTAACACCCCATATGGATTATGGAAAGTTTGAGGTAAAGTATGAAGATAATAAAATGAGGAAAAATGAAATGAAAATGCATAGGTTTTTCAATAAACTTCTCATCTTATTTATCTTGGTATGTTCCAAGGCAAACCAAATAAAAGAATTTGAAATTTCTTCCTATCCTTTTTCATTATTCAAATAATTCCATCATCCAAATGAAGGAATTGCTTAGGTAATCTTTTCTAATTCTTCTTCTTGTCCTAGAGATGAATATGGGAATAACTTGGTTGGAATAATGTTTATTCAATTGACATTATGCACCCAATTCCATGTATTTTGTTGGACGGCATGATTCCCTACCTTGAGTAATTGTGCTTACATATCACACATCTATCTTAATAGTTAGAAATTAGTAAGATTGGGTAGGATGGCCAAGCAGGTTCAATAGTAGTAACATGAGAGAATGGAAACCCCCCACCAAAAGAAAAAAGTGCATTGATTTGGAGTGCAGCTCCCATGGTTATGTTTTGGGCTATCTGGAAAGAAAGGAATAAAATTATCTTTGAAGACGCTACTTTTTCCTCTCTAAGATTGAAACTTTATGTTGACCTCTCTCTTTTCACTTGGGCTGGTTTCATTCCAAATGTGGATTTATCTCTTTTGTTAGATTGCTTTTGTATAGTTCCTATGGCTATGCCTGGGATGTTGTCCTTTTGGGCTGGTTTGTATGTCTCTTTCTTGCTCCTAGCCTTTTTTTGTTGGTCCTAGGGGCCTCTCCTGTATACGTCGTCCTGTATACTCTTTTTTTTGTCAATATATTGCTCTTTATTAATAAAAGAAAAAAGTGCATTGAATGACATGAAACTAAAAGTCCAAAAAAAAAAAAAAAATCTGACTTATGTTGGGTTATAGAAGAAAGTGTACAATTAAACACAGAGGTATTATTTTTGATACCATAGACTAAGTCATGAGTAATCGTTATCTAATGCAGGGGAACTTGCACGGTTTCAAGCTGGAGTTACATTAGAGATCTCCCGGTTAGATGCTTGGTATTCAAGTAACGATGCTTCCCTTGAAGGGCCAGCTACATATATTGTGCAAGGCCTTTGTCGTAGGTGCTGTCTTCCAGAACTCATTCTTCGATGTATGCAGGTAAGCTTCTCCTTTTGGAAGCAATAAGTTGCTTGATGTTAATTTCAACTCTTTATGCTAATGCCATTCCCTTTGATAATATATGCAAAATCCCAACTTCTCATTAATCATGGATTTATCATTTTTTTTTTCATAATCATCTCCTTTTACATTTGCAGGTTTCTGTCTCACTAGTCCAGTCAAGTGATCCACCTGAAAATCATGATGAGTTGATTGAACTAGTTGCCTGCCCTGAAACGGGATTTCTCCATTTGTTTAGTCAGCATCAGTTGCAGGTAAAAATCATTGTTTGGTTCCATGAAAACATCCTAGAATAGCTGTTATTCATGAGGAAAAGAAAAGGCATCAATCAACACATACACATACACACGCACACGCACACGCACACGCACACGCACACGCAGGGTCCCCAATATTTTTGACCGAAGCTTCCTTTGCCCTTCATAAGTCATGTGTTAGGGCTTCAACTATCTGATACTCACTGGATCCTCTCTCTCTTTCTCTCTCTCCCTCTCTCTCTTTCTGTCTGTCTGGTTATTTTTTACCCTTCCTTCCAGGGAGCACCTTTGCCTTGGCTAATATACTTTTTTCCCTTGAAAATTGGTGGTTTTCCTCCTATTACTACCTCTTTTTCTCCCAAATTTCTTCAAAGCATCCCTACTGGTCATGAACTTGTGGTGATTCAAACAATATTTAACACATTGGCTAACGTTTTCTTTTGTAAATCTCCTTTGGTTGGGGACCAAGTTGTTTTTAGAGGATGGTCCAACGACGTTATTTCATTTCAATGATTGGATAAGTGTTAATTGAGGGGGGGTTTTTTGTCTTACTCCTTTTTTATGGATGTTTTTTGTGAGAGGGTAAGGTTGGTCTTCTTTATGCCTTTTGGGCAGCTACTTTAGCGTCTCTTTCATATACGTATCTTTACTGATAAAAAAAGCACCTTTAGGCTTTGTTTGGAACCCAGAAAGTACTAAGGAAAAAAAATATAAAGGAAAAATGGAAGGAAAGAAAATCTGGTGGAAAATAGAAACTAGGTTTAATCATACCCATTTTATTTGTTTCTCTATATAATATAAGAACTAAGAAATTTAAAAATATGTAAAATTTTGAGGAAATTTTATTGTATTTTATTTTCTTTTCTTTTATATTTTCCCACGATGTAACCAAACATGAGAAAATCATTTTCCTTGCGATTTTTTTTTCTTTCCCCTAGTACTTTCCTGGTTCCGAACGGAGACTTCGGCTTTGCTTGCTTGTTCACTTGATACAATTAGATTCAGCTGACAATATCTGGATTCCTCTTTTCTTGCCCAGGAATTTCTTTTACTAGAGAGGGAATACTCAATATACAAAATGGAGCTTCAGGAGAAGACTCTGATTGAATCCTAGTATTGGTGTGGTAGCCAAACAGGCCTCTAGAAGGTAGTATCTATTTCCTTGATACAATGCTGGCAAGTTTGTAAAATGGGTTTAGAATTGAATTTATTCAAAATGCTGATAGGGCTGTAATTACTCAAGAGGATGTCAAGTTCAAAAGGCATATTTGTTTTTGTTTTTTGTTTTTTTTTTTTTTACGGGACTCGAACCCGAGACCCCTCCTTGCTTGCCTTTTTGATGGGCAAGGAATATTTGTTTTGAATGAGTCATTTCTAGGGTGGTCTTTGATTCCATAGAATTCTAACATGACATCCATTTTCTTGTCTGGGCTGAAAATAGGAGCCTGTTTGGGAGTTAAACTTTTTTTATTTTAAATATTTTATTATATGATTTTTTTTTTTTTGTATATAGGTGTGTGAAAGCAAATTTTTCCTTAATTTCATATTTACATAAAACTAAAAATAAGTATTCCAACAGGGATTTGGTAAAACTTTATATATTTATAGAATTGATACCCAAGTGTTCTAGGAAATAATTAATCCGTAATTAAAATCTACTCACTTTTTTAGTAAAATAAAAAGAAAATTTTGTTTCTTTTTTCTAATCCATAAAATTATTATTTATTAAGCTTTTTATAGGCTTATGTCACATTTTTCTTCATAAAATCAATGATACGTATTTCGGCATCAAAGTAATATTTGTAATTTAAAAACTCCAAGGCCTTTTCTTGAGGTAATAGACCCAATAGAGAAGTAAAATTGGGGTGGGTTGATGGGAATATGTATGCGTCACTATAGCCTTGAATCGGACAATATTGAACGGAAAGTTCGGTAGTTTATAAATGGTATCTTAACCTAATCTTTAGTTGGAAGTGTGCCAGCAATGGTGTTGGGTTTCAAGAGGGTGAATTGTAATGTCTCTCATCGATTGAAAAGTGAAAGGTGAACATATTGTTGTACGTAGAACATATTATGGCACTATCCGAGGTATTTCTGTGAGTCCTCGAAATGGTATGATACCGAAAAGAATTTGTATTCAAACATTAATTGGTCGTGTATTAGCAAATGATATATATGTGGGCCCACGATGATCGCATTGAACAAGATATCGGAATGGGCTCATTAATCGATTCATAACCTTTCAAGCAGAGACAATATCGATTAGAACCCCCTTTACTTGTAAGAGCACATCTTGGATCTATCAACTATGTTATGGTCGGAGTCCTACTCATGGCGACCTCCGTATATGGACTTGAAATCAATACATATGCCATATTTCAATGAAGTAGTTTCCATTCAAGAAGCAAAACCAGATGGATTAAAAGTGAAAACCGCTGCTGGCCATTGCAACTTTGAATCGAACAGTTCCAATTTAAGTTTGGTATTTGTTAGAATTCGAGACTCAAAGATTATAATACATTTTCTTTTCTTTTATCATTTTGTTAAGAGAAAAATAATTTTATTGATTCAAACTATTAATAATTAAAATTACTAAAAATCATAGAAGATGAAATAACATCCAGGTTAGTATTATAATTAATCGGCTCAAAGTCTATGTATTTGATAGTTGGGTCTATACATTTGATATTATTATTATAACTAAAATACCTATGATTGCAGTTTTTATCGTTGATCAAATATATTTTAATCGTTCTTATTGCTCTCACACAAATATAAGCCGGATCACGAAGATGACAAACAAGCGCCACAACAAGATGATGATGACTACACTCTATACCAAGACGACAACAACTAAAACACAAAAAAACAAATGAAAATCACACGGTTCATCCTACATAAAAGGAACATCATTTGTACGCCAAATGGATAATTGACATCATACTACTACTTTGGATGTGAATTTACTCCATCATAATTAATTATGAAAATTAGAACATTTATTTGATTATTTGTATGAAATATTAATGCTTTTCAAAATTAATTATGAAAATTGGAACATTTATTTGATTATTTGTATGAAGTATTAATGTTTTATTAGTTTATTTACTTAAATGTGACGATTAATGAGTGACAAAGTATCATACATAGAGGGAAAATTATGTTTTTCTACAAATATTATTAAAATCGGAATCAAGTTTTTGTTTTACAATGTTCAGTATCCTGTCAGAAAATAATAATTAATTTTCAAGTCAAAATGTAATGATTACCAAAGAATACCGCAAAATACCCTTATAGCACATCCAACCTCCTATAGTAACAAAAGTAAAAAAAAAAACTAATTTTTTTTCGTGTTGTTCGTTTATCTTGGCTCTTCTCCTCCCCTTGTCCAATTCGCTTCCTCTTCCTTCCTCTTCTCCCCTTCATCTTCCTTTCATCTCTTTAACTCTTATAAAAGTGAGAGAAAATAATGAATTTTTTTGGATAATATTAAATATATTAGTTTTATTTTTATATTTTCAATATTAAAATTTTAAATATACTATATTACATTTTTTATTTTTTATTTGATTTTTAAACCGAACGGAATGCAATTGAATTAAATTATTTTAATTGATTATTATCTATAACCAAATCGAACCAATTTTATCAGTTGTATATTTCACCATCTAAGCCGCTTTTAATTATTAAAAATCGATCATAATCTGCTTCTAAGCATAATTTTATATTAAAAATCGAACTAGATAAACCGTACACAACCCTACTAATTATCATCAGTTTTGTCATGGTAGTATCGAGTAGTACCCTAGTTTATTATGATAAGATTCCACATGTCAGGGTAGTACAAGGTAGTACCCCGCCTACACAGTAGAATCTCAGTATATTATAATAGTACCATTACAAAGCTAATGGTAACTAGTGGCCTAAACTTGTTGGAACATATATTATTATGGTAGTTACCACCATATTACAAACATATAAAAATATCGTATTATATTATACATGAGTTTGCTTCTCTCGATTCCTATTGTTATGGTAGTGTGCTCCCAATCTGCTATGGTAGTACTACTAGTATGTTATAGTAGTACCATTACAAAGTTGATGGTAAATAGTGGCCTAAACTTGTTATAACACATTATTATGGTAGTACCACCATATTACAAATATATGAAAATATTGTACATACTATTATGAGTTTGTTTATGGTTCCTACATTATATAGTGACGTGTAAGAGACTTCAGCTTCAAGTACAGAGTAATCAATATGCTATGGTAGTACCATTACAAAAACTTAAGCAGTAATTAGTGATCTAACTTGTTAATATTCGGCTATTGTGGTAGTACCACCATATTACTAACATATAAAAAAAATCATTGATTGTACAACAACCACTATGTTGTGGTAGTACCCTCAATAATGATGTCAAATGCAATAAAAATGAATGGAAACTTATTATACAAAAAAGAAAAATAACATAAAAGGTAGTTATATTTCTGAAATTGAAGCACCATTACATAAAATGGTAACATGAGTGTATTAAGCGTTTATTACTATTACATACAATTTGAACTTGACATGAAAAAATGCGATTACATCTCAAATATCAACTAAATAATCTCGCTTTGGAAGCTTTCCGAATTTGCTTGTATTCTTCATTACTTTTATACATGATCAAGGTGAAACATGTCTTTAACAACGGTATTGCATTTGAGACTTAAACGAAAAACAATAGATTAATTATAAAACTCAAGAAAAATTCAATTTTTCTCAACAAGGGTAAAACGGTAATTTTATTTGAAAACTGGAAATTTTCTAGAGCTCGGATGACGAAACGGATTTCATCGTTGAATTTGTCTCGTGAAATCTAAGAATCTCGCGAATTTCCACGTGACCTGGGGATACTAAAATTTCATCGCTGAGACATCGTTGGTCGCAGCGACATGCATAGCATGCTGATGCCATACGGCAATTCCAGTGGAGCCGACACAAATAAATACGAGTCATGTACAGACTACATGCTGAACGACCATACTGAACCACGTGGTCAAATGAGAAATTACGAAGTTAAAAAATGAAAGAAAAATTAAGAAATTAAGAAATGTATGAAAATGACATGTGGTATGGAGGAAAGTGGGGGGAAGTTTCCCCCACTTTTTGAGCAATTTTGGAGAAAAAGAAAGAGATGAGAAAATGAGAGAAAAGAGAAAAATGAAAGGGAAAGTAAATGGGATAGGAACAAATAAGGAGAGACAATTCGGTGGGATAGGATAAGACCAAAAGAGAAAATAAATAAAAGGGAAACAAGAGGAAAGCTAAGAAAAAGGAGAGGAAAAAAAATCGAATATAAGGGAAGTAAACGGAGAGAGAAAGAGAGAGAGAGAGAGAAGATTTTCCACAAGCCACTATCCGGGTATTAGTGTCGATCCACGCATCGTGAAAATGACACGCACCAAAATCTAGAGTTTTAGAAAGATCTATGAGATAAGAGAATTTCCCACTTTGAATATTTTTAAATTTAAAAGTCACAGAATGAAGACAGGCCATGTAAATAAGGATTTTAAATTTCGCATTTCGTAATTCAAATATTGGAAATTTTGGGATCGCCTGCGCAACCCTGACCGTGTCGAGGGTTTGCCTTGATCCCTGGATTGATATCTTCTGGGTTTTGTCATGGTTTTGGTATCACAATGACCAGTTTAATTTAATAGAACCAAAAATGGTTCATGGTCGTGAAGGGACCAAGAGGTGCCCTGTTTTATATGGGTCCGAGATTTGGGTCATTTTGTGTATATTGTTGGAAAAATAATAATATGTTGTTATGTGTAAAAATCATGTTAATATGTGCTTGCGTGATGTATTAACATGAAAATTCAGGATGTAATGAAAATTATACTGCAGGAATATAATGGTCCGGAATTATAAATACGCGATGAGTATGACATAGCATTAAATGATATAAATGCAATTCATATGCACAGTAACATCGCATCAAGTCGGGTGTGTGTGCATGGTGTTGGTTATTCACTATTTTTAGTGAATGTGTGGTGAGCTTGAAAATGGGACAACGTCCAAAATCGACTCAGCTATGAAACAATAATAATACTAAATCATGCACTGGGGTGAAGCGATGCAGATCGCCCCTAGATGAAAGACCCAAATTTTGTTCTCGATCGCATATGTATCCAACAATAAACGAACGCTCAAGTAGTGCCGAAGGCGCGCTGCCTGCATGGTATCCCCGAAAATTTGCAACCCAAATAAACATACGAGATTTGATAAAATTCAAATGAATATTGGAGAGTTATCTAATGGGTTAAGTCATTGGGTGAGACACCACCCATGTGTTTTCACACTCATGTCAAGAGCGGCGGCCTGGCCGAGACTCAAAGCACATGAGGCGTCTCATCTCATAACATGACAATAAAAATATTCCATATAGGATTGCATTATTTATATAGAATATGATTTGATGTTTTATGTACGCCATTGCATGTGCATTTTAGGTGGGGAGTAGACCTTGTAGGAAATTTAATACTGGTCATTGCTCATCCCGTCGTGGGACCCCCCTTTCAGGTACTGTGTGAGGCATAGTGGAGGCATCTACGAATGTGAATTACGGCGATCATACGTGGTACAAGCAACATTTTAAAGTGTTTTGTATAAAAGGATTTTTATAAAATTCTTTTATAGTAAGAGGGTTGTGATTGGATCCATACGGACTGTAATTATTCATTTTCTTTTCATATTTTAGATGTAAATATGAATGAATGAGTCCCGGTAAAGAGACGTGTGAAAGTGATGCCGAGTAACTTGGTGTCTATGGGTAGTTGGTATCGGTTTGGTATCAAGACTTAGGTGCAAGATGACCTAAGACATAAATTCCACGGGTTGACGGGTTGTCAACGGGACCCCCGAAAATCGGGGCATCACATTAATGAACCAATTCAACCAAGAATTAATGCATATAGTTTAAACACTTTTGATATATAACATACTGGGTCTATAGCAAATGTCAATACTGTCCCATTCCAATGCTCTATGTATTTGATGAAAAATAAATCATAATCATTTCTATAAACAAAATGTAGAACAATTTTGGTGAAATAAGAAGTGCAAATTTTGAACATATGGGAAGTGAGGTGAAACAATGTAATGTACATATAAAATAATTAACATTATAATCAATTATATGTATGTATGGGGTGTTTGCAAAAGTTATGCTAGTTCCGGTTAGTACCCCTACCCCTAGTATTGATTGATAACAATATAATGTACATGTAAAAACAATAACAATGTAATTTATAGGTTGGTAATAATTGTTTCTAATTTTTAATGGTAGTACCAATTATTACCCCCAATATGTTATGATAATATTGCTAGTATGTTATGGTAATACCTTAGTATGTTATGCTAGTACCACCTATATGTAGTGGTAGTATAACTTCCAAATATGTAGTGATAATACCTCCATCCATTGCTAGTTCTACTAGTAAGTTATGACGGTACCCCTAGTATAGTATTAGTATCGAGTAGTACATTATATATAATACATTATATTTGGTTTTTTTTTTTTCAATTTGGATATTTTCTCATTATGGTAATACCAGGTAGTACCCCATAATGTTAAGGACAGACCAGTATGTTCCTCATTATGGTAGAAAATTTCAAGATGCTATGGTGGTACCTATAGTATGTTATGGTAGTACTAATGCAACAAACGAATGCCAAACCAATTACAAAAATAAATAAAAAGTGTTTGTTAAGGTAGTACCGATATCACAAACCTTGCTTGCCTAACTTACAATTCGACCAACGATTCATCGGCGATAAGACTTGCAGAGTACCCCCCAAAGACGTATACTTACAGCACGAACATTATATTACGACGCGCAGATTCATTCATAACATGATTATTGGTAAACCTATATACGGTCGTACCACCAGTAAGTTATGGTGGTACCCTCATTATAGTATGGTAGTACCAGGTTATACATTATATATAAGCTCACATACTCATACATAAAAAAGTTTCCCATGTTTTTTACGAATCTTGCTAAACAAAGGTAGCTCCTTTATATAAAAAAAAACAAACAAAGAACATCTAAAAGTAATAAAGGTAACTCTTTTATATGAAAAAACAAACAAAGAACACTCTGAAACTAATAAAGATAACTCTTTTATCTAAAAATCTGAACATAGAACATCCGAAAACTAATAAAGTTAACTTATTTATTGACAAAAAACGAACAAAAACACCAAAAAAATGCAAAACACGAATGTATATATAAAAAATCAAACTTGAGAACATAAACTTACAATTTACGAATATGAGCAACTTCATTTTCTTGCAAACGAGGGATGGTTGCTTGCAAAACACAAGATAGATAAAATGAGGAGAGGGGAAACTTTAGCAAAACGAGAATGAGAGTTAAAGAGATGGAAGGAAGATGAAGGGGAGAAGAGGAAGGAAGATGAAGCGACCAAATGATGTCACACCCGACCTGTGTCCTAATTCGACGGCGGATCAACCAAAGTTCTGGGCGCGAGACTATATAATCGACTTTTAATTGCTTTTTTTTTTAGAGCTGAACTTGTACCTATGGGTACATAAATAATTTCTATAATAACAAAAATCATTTACATATACAAAAGAACTACCACCGGAGTGGTGTCCATCAAAATCTATACACATATACTGAGTCCCATTTACATATAAAAACTGCATTTTTACATTTACAAATCGGGAGCTACGGACATATCGTGGATGAACCCCTACCAAGGTCGCCCAAATGGTAACATAAGATCGCAGATGTCCCTCCTTCACCTACACGCGACAGAACCCGCGCTGTTTTTACGCTTAGTGGGAAACGTATCTTATAACTTATACTGGTACACAAGCATTTATACTGAATCATAATAACCATATAATAGTAACATATATCAAAATCTTCATGAATTCATATAACACATTTACATACATAATTATCCTTGTAACCAACTTATGCTTGTTCGCATCTCTCGATACCTGTGATCGAACTTATACTACAAGAATCTTATACTTACTCAGAACTTACACTTATGACAGACTTATTCTTATTCCGATTTCCAGTAGGACACATATTTATACTTATCTCCCGTAGGACACATACTTATACTTATCTCCCGTAGGACGCATACTTATATAGATTTCCTCGTATGCGATACTGAGCTTATACATATACTTATACTTATCTCCCGTAGGACACATCCTTATGCTTATCACCTTCCGTCTGACATACTTATGCTTATCTCTGAAGGACACATACTTATTCGCATTTCTCAAAGGACATATATATTCCGACTTATACTTATACTGGCCTTATGGATCTTATACTTGTATTACAGAGCATATACTTGTATATCTGGATCTTATAATCAGACATACAGCTTATTCTGTATTTCATCTTATACTTGTATTACTTTAACTTATTCTTTGTGACTTCTAACTCATATCATATTATACATGTAGGTTTTATCCTTTCGCATTCGTGATCATTATCTCGTTTCAGATACTTCCATGTGTCTTGTCTTTTACAGGTTGTAACTCATATTCTGCATGTATGACTGGGACGATCATATTCGAGTAAACTTATACGATGCACGGCAAGCCAACATCAACATTTTTCAAATATATAAGGTATTTTTCAATCAGATCACATGATGCATATCGTGATATAAACAGTCCATTATCAACCATGCCTTTATACAATGTCTATGTAATGTATAAGATACCTGTTCAAATACTCTTCTCGAATCATTTTCTTTCTTTTTCGTGTTTCGATTTGTGATTTCAGATATGGCCATAGAGTCAACATTCACGACAGATTTAGTTGGTGAATTCTGTCCTGTTTGTCATTCAGTAGCAATGTGATCTCACATTTAACAATTATTTGCTACCTTCACGACGTAATTCGCCAGGAATCCCACATGTCAGTCGCTCCAATAATACAATTCAAATCAATTTATAACTTAACCACATTATGTGTTCATGACATATTGTTTTTCATGTTCATGTTTCAGTTCGTTTTTATATTTCATATCATATCTTACGCTTCGCGTAACACATCTATACATATCAGATTTCCTATATTTTTCCCCGTTTACGCCTCACTGTGATACGACATTTCATATACTTGTACAGTATGATGCCTATTATTCACACATCATTCATGTATTCTTGTTCCTCTATGAATATACTTTATTTAGAAATTAGAATCATTATAATTGAATCTTCCAAACTCAAGTTATGACATTTTCATGCCAAACTAGTCATTTTGCCCATATTACACTAGAGACATTTTGAAATACCCATTTTCAAGTGTCTTGACTCCATATTTGACACTGGTTCTTTGTACTCCTTTGAAGCTAAGGTGCTAACGGTTCTCCTCCAATTAGAATCACCCAAATCAGAGCACCGATACTCAAGATATGTCATAAACAACCGGGACTACTCTATGTTCAAAATGTAACTTAAATTAGCTTGAACATACCTACTTGAGTGAATTTCGCCACATAGAGTCGACCTAAGGTACCCTATTTGTGGTGTTTTGTTCTCCTTGAAGTATAGTTTAACTAGCCACTTGAATAACTCAATTATGATAAGAAATGACTAAGTTATGACCAAAATACTAACACTGGTCCAAAATAGAGCAATGGGTACCGATACTGCCTTTCCTACATTTGGGCATTCACGATCGTAACCAATATGGTACCCAGATTTACATCATGGCACTGCATCAACCCTCACAATGCCTAGAAATGGTGGTTTTTCTCCCATTTGTCCATATTTCAACCCAAACCAACTCAATACTAATACACACCTCAAAACCACTCCATATTCATCTCAGAATGGTGGCTAGAACTTACATACCCAAGCCCTAGGTAAAAGTCCAAAGAACTCCATACCAAAGTCCACTAAAGTCCAAAAACATGTAATTAAGGGGGATTCCATGCTTATATTAACCAAGCTGTAGCTTTTTCAAACTCAATTTCATACAATCTAAGGTTAGGATCAATTCCTAACTAAACCCTAGGTTTGGAACCCATAAGGATCCCTATCAAAGTCCAAAATACACATGATTCCATATTCAAAGTCAAAAATCATAGAAATCCTTACCATGGTCCAATTATACATAATCCCATACAAGATTCATAATTTCCATACAAAAATCCAAAGATCCATACTAAATGTTAGATTCCATACCTTTGAATCTTCCTTGAACTCCTCTTCCTTCTTCCTTCTTCTCTTCTCTTCTTCTTCTTCTTCTTCTTCTTCTTTTCCTTCTCTTCTCTTCTTCTCTTCTCCTATCCCTTTGAGCTCTCCCCTTCTTGTTTTGTAGACCAAAAGATATTTTGCCTAGTAACAAGGCCAAGGTTTCACCCTTATGCTAATTTACCTCTTCTTTCCCATTTTTTGAGTTAAGGCCATGTTTGGCCTTTTGCATTTTTAAATTCTTTTCTCTGGCTTTTGTGTATTTAGGACTTCCATTCTTTCTAATTTCTATTCCATCTTTTCCTCAAATCTATAAATTATATATAAAACTTATTGATTTATGCCTCTCATATCCTCAAGTGGTAAATGACTAATTTACCCTTTGCTCTCGTATTAATTTCCGGGTCTATCGTTTTATTTTCGAAAATTCCCATTTAACTTTTATTAAACCCTAAACATGTCCGAAAACGGTATATTTTGGGGTGTTACAAGATAAGGGGAGGGGAAGAGCCAAGGAAGAGGAAGAACATGAAAAAATTTAGTTTTTTTTTTTACTTTTGTTACTTTAGGAGGTTGGATGTCCTGTAAGGGTATTTTGGGATATTATTTGGTAATAACTATATTTTAACCTAAAAATTAATTATTTTTTCCGATAGGATACTAAATATTATAAAAGAAAAACTTGGTTTCGATTTTTATAATATTTGACAATTTTAGGAGACAAACATAATTTTCCCATACATATGTCACAAGTTTAATCTTTTTCCTAAAGAGGAAAGTAAAGCAAAAATATTGAAAGGTCACGGCACCTGCTAAAGAAACAGAGAGCCAAAGAGTCTTATTATAGACCCGCGCGTCCTCTCTCTCTATCTCTCTCTCTCTCTCTCTACATGTTGGACATCCTGCGATTTCTTCGAACAAATTCACTCGCCCGCTACATTTGAGGGGTTTTTGCAGAAGTTTTTTCAGGTTTTTCCTTATTTTCTCATGAGCCAAACAGTGTAGGATCTTAAGAACTCGAATCCTCATGGGGGTTTCATTCAAAATCTCAAAGACCGGTAGTAGGTTTCGCCCCAAGGCTGTCCTATCGGATACTCCCCTCGATGAGGGGGAGGAAGAGGAGATTGCGAAGGAGAATTCGCGAATTCCCGACCGGAATGGATCACTTTCGAATTCTACCAAGCGAAAGCTGGAGGTATTTCTTTTTTCTTCTTCGAAGTTGAAATTGTTTTGTTCTTCTTGGAAGCTTAAATTGATTTGTTTGGTTGCTGAGAGAAAGGTGTGAAAGAAAGGAAATGCAATGAGTTTGTTTACTTTTCTTTTTTAATGCTTGGAATTTGATAAAGATGAGAGCTTTAAACTCGATTGAGTGTCTCAGTTGAGGTAAGTTTACTTCGTTCGGAAACCAGGGCAACTTAAATCGTTAGATCATAAATTTCTTTTGTTAACCTCAAGTTTCTCAGCAACCAAGTGGATCACGAGTGTCGTTTCGGCTTAATGGTAGTTCTGTTCTGTTGCTACTTTACATTGTTAGCAGTTATTTCTTAAAACTTTTAATTCCTTTGATGGATAAGGAAAGTTATGCACAGAACAGAAGTAACATTTTTCGATTTAGATCCCTCATTTATGACCGGAGAACATGAAAGCTTTAACCTTATTAAGCACAATACAGCTGATTAGCTTAGAACATTGGATCCAGATTTTTCTTTGCTTTTCCTCTAGTTTTGTGCAATCAAACGAAGAAAGACTATTTGGTGATTTTGCAACTTCAGTTAAAGATGGTTTTGTTTGGTTATTGTAGTTTATTTTGTTAGTTTCTTTGTGAATTGTCACTAATTGGTTTAGTTAGTGATTTTTCCTATTGCTTATTTTTTATGGGTGATCAGATCATTATTTGATGATCGTTAGTGTGTGGCTAACGCCGGCATGTGCCCACCTCGAGTAATCCCATGAGACTTTGAAGTTTTTTTTTTTGTTTTATTTGATACCCCGAAGTTGACTGCTGGGTACATCCTCCAGGGTCCCTAAGGGGACTCAAATTAGTGACCATTAGAGAGTAAATCCAAAGGCGTTTTATGGAGTTTCCCTTATGCTATCTAGAGAAAAAAAAAAAGAAAAGAAATTAATTATGCATATAGAAGGAATGTAAAACTTATAAATGTGGAATTTTCTTTTTCATTCTATTATGCTTCGAGAAAATATGGAAAAGTAGAAGAAATTAGTGTTTTTGAATATTAATTAATTTGTATATAAGAAATCTGGAACCTCCATTCAACTAAGCCTAAAGGGAGTATCTGAATTTTGCAATTTTTTTAAGTTATGGTGTCCGAAATGGAGTATTTCATAAGTTCATAATTATTTTCTTTATTCTTTTTGGGGTTCTCCATTATCACAGCTACCAAGTACGGGGTTGATTCCTCCTCTTTTTGGGTTCTCTGTTCTCTCAATCAGTGGGTTGACTCCATCCTCCTCCTCCTCATCCTTCTTCTTTTTCTCCATCTCCTCCTCATCCTTCTTCTTCTTCTTTAAGTGACAGCATGTTTTCTTCCCTTTCTAGTGCATTTTCTAGTGCATTAAGGTGCTGGTAATTGATATACCTTGGATGGAAAACATGTTAGACTGTTGTTGTTGAGATATTATTAGGTTTGCTGATTAACTTGGTATGGTTATATCCTTTCTCTACGCTAATTTGGTTCTTGTTGTGATATAGGCTGACATCATAGAGGGGGATGAGGATGTTGCTGGTATCTTTGGTTCATCTATTTCTTCTGGTGGACTTCTTTTACCTTCAGGTATGAAATGACGATTAGTTTCAGGGGTCATCTCTAGATTGATTCTTTTGTTTATTTACGTATATATGTGGACATCCTAAGTGTGTTTTTTCTTTCTTTTCTTGTCAGATAATGAAGTTTCCTTCACATTGAACCTCTTTCCACATGGATATTTTATTGGGAAACCCTCAGAGGTTTGTCAAAAGCAATTATGAACATTTAGAAGTTTCTGCACCATTTTATAGTGTTTGGGAAAATTACACTCCCCTCACTTGCAGTTTAGCTATAATTGCATTGACCTACCTTCACTCTGCAGCCAGCTTCCATCATAAAGTGATGCGCTCTTTACTTTTTCATGAGTTATTCTTTTACCCACAAATAGGTCACCTTAGAACCTTCTTTTAAATAGATGAAATAAAATAAAATAAAAAGCTGAGGAAGAGGCATGCTTCAAAGTGGGTGTGGATGACATTGGAGCAGTGGAAGGTAAGGTAGGATTTTTCTAGCCATAAAAGCCCATTTAGGAGGAGTCAAGAAGAAAAAATAAAACAAATAAGCTTTGACCACAACCACCACAGCCACCCTATCCCTTCTCTGCTGCTCAAAAAGTGCTTATGCTTATTCACTGTTACTTCAGCAAGGTGTTTAGCCCAAAGATGCCTTCTGAATGGCTATTCCATTACTTCTTCTAATTAGAGGCAACAACTCCGTGGCTTGTGCACATGTTCCCATCGAAAGATGCTTGGCTTGCCATGAAAGTGGACTCTTTTGAAGGAACATAATGTATGCAAGTGGGGTTTGAGTGATGAACTCTCATCTAAATTTTTATAATATCCTTATAATATCCCAGGAAGCCTTTTTTTGGGTACTGCTTCCCTTTTGCTTTCGCTTTATTACACTGACCCACCCTTCATCTTCTGATTGGAGAACTGCATCATCTGGCTTCTATATTTTGATGAATTGTCCTGAGCCATTCTACAATCTACAACATAAATTAAAGAGCCTACTTTAACTAGTTTTCTTTTGTCAAGTCCTTAACAAAGTCCACTACCTTATTACTAAAACCCCTATTGCATAAATTGCATCACAACCAGTAACTGGGTTTTTTTTTAATGTCAGAATCTTCTGCCTCCGCCGTCTTTTTACCAAAAAACTTTATCAGTTAATATCCCCATGATCGTTTACACTGTATACTTCAGTACATCCTTCCATTAGGTGCTTTTGGTACATTGAAGATTTTTACCTATTATTACTTTGATCAAAGAAGAGCCATTGTCCATGTCAATGAATTATCATTTCTGTGAATGTTGTTACATATGTCAATAGGTAGGTAGGTAGGCATTGAAGATTTACCTGTTGACATATGTAACTATTTCACAGAAATGATAATTCATTGACTTGGTTAATGGCTCTTCTTTGATCAAAGCAATAATTTATTGTCGCTCTTCTTCTTTCCAATCCGATAAAGCTGATAGCTAGATTGACTGGTGAATGTGATTGATTGCATCTTTTTAGGCCTTGCTAATTGATTCTGCATTTTCTGAACTGTTTGATCAAGGGGGGTCTTCCTGGTTTAGCTAGAATTAAGGGGAAATTGAGAAAAAAGCCTGGAGGGTGCACTGTTCTAGCAGTGGTGCTGTATTGTTCAAGGTGGTGTTACGGGGAGGGAGCTAAAATATGGTGTTGATGTGTAGATACTTAAATTAGTGAGAGAAATAGGCAGTTGCATCTTCCTTAGATGGCAATGGCAATGAACAGATTTTGGGTAAGAGGGATGAGACTAACCCTCTGTCAATAATAGTGAGAAAGGAATTGAAGCAGGAAATAGAAATGGATGTGAAAGGCTGTGGCATAGCTCTCCCCAACACGCCACAACATCTCTACTTGACCACCATCCCACCCCTAAATGCATGCAACCAAAACTCTATTGGTTAGGTTAATTTAAATGTAATCTTTGAGAACAAGGAAAGGTCCATGCAATTGACCTAATCTGACAAGAGAAAGTGTAATAATTTCTAATGTACGTCTAAGTTCTATTTATGAATTTTCAGAATGACACCACACATCAGGCAATGCTTCATGATGCTTCAAAGTGGCTACATCCATATGATAGGACATCGGAGACTCTTTTCTCAGTAAGTGTCTTATGTATTATTTTGGTGAAAAATATTTTTTTTATTTCTTGCCATCCTATTTACCTCATGTGCCACTGCTAGAAGCCTGCTGTGTCAGTAGAAAGGAGAAGTTCTATGTTTGGTATCTTATGGTTGAGATATGTTCTGTATGCACAATTTTGAATCCAAACTTCCATCATACAGTTGAGATGAGATCAGTGAGTTGGGTGATGAAATTCCTATGTTAATTTTGATCATAAGCAAAAAAGGCACTCAATATTATTAGTTTATTTTTGTGTCTGGTTTTGACTCATTCTATGTAATAGATAATTTGTCTTGTGTTGTGCAAGTGGAGAAGTAAAACATGTTTTTCTCAAGAATTACTTTATCTTTTATTGTTTCTTGTCTCTAAATGATAAGATATCTTGGACTGCTTAAATTGGCTCCAATTCCTTGTCATCTGCATCATGAATGATTTTATACTTGCTCATCATTTTCTAATCGTTGCATAAGCTCTTCTTTTGCTAATTTCTTTTCCACTCAATTCATCTGTGTACTTGGAGGCAATTGAGTCTGGCAGGTTGCCTGGAGATATTCTGGATGATTTACCCTGCAAATATGTTAATGGGACGCTTCTGTGTGAGGTGAGTAATATTTATGTATGAATGTAAGAGATTTTATTTGGCTCAGACTGTTCAACAATAAGTAGACTATAAAAGAATTATTTTCATCTTAATCAGAAATAGATAAAGCAAGAAATTATTCTGGCTCAAACTTCCATTTCAGTACTACCTCTACTTCAAAGGGTATATTTAATTTTTAATGAGAAATATGGGCAAATATCACTGCATTACTTCTAATGGGACTTATATTTGGTTCTTTGGAAGTAATATCTCTACTTCTTTTGAAGTACTGCACTATATTTCTCTACTTACTGTACTGCTACTGCTTTTGTTATCCATCCTCCTTCCCACTACCATGGTGCACTGCCACTGTCAGACCACCATCTTCTGCATGCATGTTGTCTGCACTGAAAAGACTAAATTATGTGAACATGCCATCTGTACTTATTTTGCCTGTATCTCATACTGGGGATTTTACCGAGTTTTGTCCCAGAATAGTATTTTTAAAATAAAAAAAATACCGATCTAGTACAAATAATGAAAAAAATGCCCAAATTAGTGCTTAAAACCGTAGCTGGTGACTATGGTTTAAACTTCAAGCTTGAAACCGTAGTCACTAACTACGGTTTTAACTTACAAAAATTTAAAACCGTAGTCATCAACCACAGTTTTGATGAGGACACACTAGTTTGGGCATTATTTTGAAACATGTGTTAATTTGAGAATTTTTTTTTGAAAAATATTATTTTGGGACAAAACTCAATTTTACCTCTGTAGTTAGTCGCTGGTATCTCATATTTACTGTCTAGGTGGCTTTCATCCATTGATTCATTGCTTTCTTTTAACCTTTCTCATCTTCTGTTATAAAAAAAGTTTCATCGGATAGTAGGTTACAATCATCTAGTACAGCTTTCTTTTGTGGTTGCTAATTCTGCAACGTTTGGACCTTTCTAGGTGCGGGATTATCGAAAATCTGCATCTGAACCAGGATTCAATGTTCCATGTCCCGACGTGTTGCCTATTGTTAATAAAGTGCACCTTAGGATGTCCTTGGAGAATGTAGTTAAAGACATTCCACTGATCTCAGACAACTCCTGGACCTATGGTGATCTAATGGTAAGGATGATCCAGTCCTCTCTTCTGTGGCAAAAATTTATAACGTCTTTAAGACAACAATTTATGAAATATCTTTAATTTTTCTCTAGGAATTAGAGTCACGGATATTGAAAGCACTGCAACCACAACTTTGTTTGGATCCCTCTCCTAAGTTGGACAGACTCTGTGAAAAACCAGTTCCTGCCAAGGTATTGAAACTAACAGTTGGTTTTGTAATATTAGGTAGAAAAAGTTCATTCAATGTACCTGAATCTGCAACTTTATTTGCAGCTTAATTTGTCTCTCTGCAGCGCTCGGAGGAAGAGATTGAGGCAGATGCCAGAAGCTAACATTGCATCTAGTAATAAGATCCATGTGAATAAAATCGGCATGGATAGAGTGGGAGAAAGCTTAAATGGTAGGTTGGGAGATTCAGGACCCATGTCAGGTGAGGTGATGACGCAAAATGTGCATGAGAATGTGGCTGCTCATAATGTTGGTCCAGTCAATATTTTAACCTCAAGACCTAAAAGCATTTTACAAGATGCCTCTATTCCAGGATTGCCTTCACCATCACCCCGATCGAAGTATCAAGGCAGTGCTGGTAACTCAAAAATTATGCAGGATCATGGTTCAGGGTCAGTTGTGAATGCATCAGGAGCTTCTTCTTCTATGCAAGACACAATGATCTCATATACTGACAATGTGCATGGAAAACGAGAAAATCAAGATGGTCCGCTCTCACCTGTACCTGATATGCCTAAGAGACAAAGGCCTACTGCGGTTGGTCCTGAAGGTATTCAACAGCATCACCTAGTGTCCCATGTAGATGGCTTCCATGGATCAGATATACAATGGAAGAATGCGTTGTTACAGCATCAAATAACCGCAAGGGTAAATCCATATGCAAATACTGGCCTTCAAAAGTATCCTCAACAGGTGTTTGATGGGGTTTTAAACCAAGAGGCTGGATCAACCCCATTTGCTGAGACAGAGAAATTGGATAGGCCTGAACTGAATCGTGTTAAAAATGATATGCAAATGGGTGAAATAGAATCAAATCATCTGGACTCACAGCAGTCACGACTTCAACCAAGGTTGTCACAGCCGAACCCATTTATGAGATCCAATTCATTTCAGGCACCCTGGAATAATATGACTCAGCACATTGAGAAAGATCCAAGAAAGGAAAGGAAATTGGTGCACAGTCCCCGAATTTCTGCTCAGGCTTTGGTTCAATCTCCTTTATCGTCAAAATCTGGTGAATTTTCTAGTGGTTCATTAGGACCCCAGTTTGGACCAACTGCAACCACTGCTGCACTTGGAGCGTCGCAAAAGGATAAACCAGCAGTCACCTCGGTTCCTCCAGTTGTTGGCACCCCGTCTTTGACTTCCAGTGCTAATGATTCCATGCAACGTCAAAACCAGGTACAGATTGTTCCCAAGCGGAGATCAAATTCTCTCCCCAAGGCCCCTGCAGTCGGATCTCCAGCAAGTGTTAGTAATATGAGTGGTCCATCAAATGCCAACAGTCCTTCAGTCACAACGCCACCTTCAGCTGATCAAACCACGCTCGATAGATTCTCAAAGATTGAAATGGTGGCTATGAGGTATCGGCTTCATTGTAAAAAGAATAAGGTCGATGAGTACCCCATCAGAAAACCTTCATTTTCACCTCAGAAGCTCTCGGCTTGTCTCTCCATGGCTTCCCAGAACGAGGATTTGAAAGATGATACATGCACAATGCCATTATCGAAGTCACTTGCAGGTGGCAGCATGAATTGCTGCAAGCTTCGAGTTGTAAATTTCTTGCAGACTGAACGTGTACTTCAAGGTTTTGGTTTGAATTGTCTGATTTCCTGCCTTCCATGGCATTTTATTTTCTTGTCCCCCCTGCCTAATTATCCCACTTTTACCACTGTAGGAAACATTGTCTCAGTTGTTCCCCGGGGACGATCAAGGATGATCATGTCAGAGAAGGCGAATGATGGTAGTGTAGCAATTCATTATGGGGATGTAGTAGATGGGGATTTCCTGAGTGCAGAGGATTATGCTTCTACATTGCCAAATGCTGTGAGTTCTCATTCCACTTCTTGAAATGATGCTAATAAAAAATAAGAACAATCCACTTCTTGAAATTTATCTGGTGTTCTGTCCTGCTAGCCAGTTATATCTTTACAAAGGGATTTTAGGTTTTATTTTTTTGATGAAAAGAGACTACAAATAAGAAAGTCAACAAACATGATTAAAAGATGTTCCATGTTAAAAGCATAATATTCATATTAAACCAAAATCCTATAAACTTTGACTTTTAGGAGAGTTGGTTGTTTAATATGGTATCGGAACCAGGTTTGGCAAGAGGTCTTGGGTTCGAACCACCTATTGTTTTGTTTGGTTTGTTTGATTCTCCACATGTGGGTATGTGGCCGCACGTGAGGGAGGGTGTTAAAGAGCATGATATTCATATTAAACTAAAGTTTGAACCTCATTTTTATTTTCCTTCAATTTTTTCTCTTTATTTTCCTCTTTCCTTAGTATTTTCTGGTTTCCAAACAGAGAAACTCCCATATTCGACTTGCCTCCTTATGGGAAGGGATAGTTTTTGGACTGGGCTTAAAGACTGTAGCTTCATTGATTTTTACTCTAATTTTTGGACCTATCCTCACTCTGATTAATCTTAGCATTGCTGTCTTCTCTCTCTCTCTGTTGACTTCTGACTCTGATTAATTTATGTAACAGCATTTCGCGGACTTGCTCGCAGCGCAGTTTTGTTCGCTGGTATGTTTCTCAAAAATGGTTTCAGTCATAACTTAAAAGAAAAGAAATTTGGGGCCTGTTTGGTTCATGTTTTTAAAAACTGTTCTCGAGAAAAGTTTTTATAAACATAGAGAACACCGTTTTTTGTGTTATGTGAAAATTGTTTTTGTTTTCTTGATTTAGTGTTTTCTGTGTTTTTCTGAACAGTAAAAACTGGGAATCCAAGGGGCTGTTTGGTTCATGTTTTTGAAAATTGTTTTTGGAGAATGGTTTTTGAAAACACATAAAACATCAATGATGTTTTTTGAAAGCTGTTCTTGTTCTTTGAACATAGTGTTTTCTGTGTTTTTCAGAACAGAAAAAAAAAGGTGGAACCAAACATATTTTTTTTGTTTTCCTTGTTTTTGAAACTAGAATACAATTTTCAAAAAGCAGAAACCAAGGGCCTGTTTAGTTTCCGTCTTTGAAAGCACAAAGAAAACCAAAAAGGCGTTATCTGAAAACTCATCTTTGTTTTTTAAATTTAATGTTTTTTGTGTTATCTATGTTCATTAGAAAAAAACAAACTGGAAACCAAACATATTTTCCATGTTTTTCTTGTTCTCTTTGTTTTTCAAAACAGAAAACAGTTTTCAATAACAGAAACCAGACATGCCTCAAACGTGTTCTCCTTGTTTTTGAGAACATAAAACAGTTTTAAAAAACAGAAACAAAACAGACTCTTGGATTTTGAAGTGCAGGTTCTGTTTGCATTTTATTTAAACGTAGTCTGATTTTCTCGTGTAGATGGTCCGCCAAGGATATGATATCATCGAGGATCACGTCCAACCAAAGGCAGCTCGCTTGAATCTCGCCTCAAGCAATCAATCAAACGGTCCTGGAATAATCTCTCCTAACTGTTCTGCAGCTGAAATGCAGCAATATTCAGAAACAGCTTCAGCTCATCCTCACAACGAAGCCGCGAAACTGACAAATAGCCTCAATACAACCTTAAATTCATCCCAGAATCTTCTAGCAAACACAAGGATGCTACCTCCTGGAAACGCTCAAGCATTACAGATCTCTCAGGGACTCTTGCCTGGCGTTTCCATGGCTGCCAGGCCACAACAGCTCGATCAGCAACCGACACTTCAGCAGCAGCAGCAGCAGAATCCTCAATCTTTGATGCAGCAACAGCAGCAGCAGCAGCATCCTCAGTTCCAGAGATCATCGTCTCTTATGCTTCCGACGAATGCGCTCTCCCACCTGAACGCGATCGGACAGAATTCAAACATGCAGTTGGGTAATCACATGGTGAACAAGCCTTCTGCTCTTCAACTCCAGATGTTCCAGCAACAGCACCAACAGCAGCAGCAGCAGCAGCAGCAGCAACAACGGAAAATCCTGGGACTTGGAACAGCTGTGAGTATGGGAAACATGGGAAATATGGGAAACAATAATATTTCAGGCCTCCAAGGTTTGAACAATGTCATGGGCATGGGAGGTGCCAGAGGCATGGGAGGGACCGGGATTTCCGCGCCGATGGGAGCCATCTCCGGAATGGGCAATGTGGGTCAGAATCCGATGAGTCTGAATCAAGCTTCGAGCATTACCAATGCGCTTGGCCAGCAGTTTCGGAATCCACAGTTGGGCACGACGCAAGCTGCTGCCATGGCTAATAAGCTTAGAGTTCTGCAGAACCGGGCGATTGGCTCACAGGCGGGTATAGCTGGCATGACCGGAGCCAGACAGATGCATCCAGGTTCCAGTGGTCTGTCAATGCTGGGTCAGAATCTTCACCGTCCGATCAACCTCAATGCGCAGCTGACGGAATGGGGTCATGACCGCCTGTGGTGCTGATGGCGGGGATGAATCTTTACATGAGCCCGCAGCAGCAGCAGCAGCAACAACAACAACAACAGCAACAACAATTCCAGTTACAGCAGATGCATCAACAACATCAGCAGCAATTACAGCAACAGCAAATGCAGCTGCAGCAGCAACAACAGCAACAGCAGCTACAACAACAGCAGCAGCTGCACCAGCAAGAAACCACCTCGCCATTGCAGGCTGTCGTTTCGCCTCCTCAAGTCGGCTCTCCTTCAACCATGGCAATCCCGCAACCGCTGAACAACCAGCAGCAGCAGCAGCAGCAGGCTAGCCCGCAGCAGATGAACCAGCGAACCCCTATGAGCCCGCAGCAGATGAACCAGCGAACCCCGATGAGTCCACAGCAGATGAGCTCCGGTGCTGTCCACCCCATGAGCGCGGGCAATCCCGAGGCTTGTCCGGCCAGCCCACAGTTGAGCTCCCAGACCCTCGGCTCGGTCGGCAGTATAACGAATTCCCCTATGGATCTTCAAGCTGTGAACAAGAGCAACCTGTAAGCAATACATAGTTTCCATGGGGAGAGATCAAATTTTGTAATGTATTTATTGTTCATTAAAAATAAAAATTAGTGTTAAAGGACTTAAAACTTGACAGTATAGCCCATTCACATATTAAGCTACCTGCTTTGTGGATTGGAAATATATGAGATTGTCATTAGTTTTTAAGTAAGTGTGAGTATGCTGTTAGACTACTACTATTGATACAAATTGAGAATAATTTTCAATTTTTTTTGCTTCAGTTTGAAGCTGCAGTATAGCCCATTTCTTTATTCAAGGAACAAGAGGTCCAGTTTGGTTTTCAAAAGTCAAAACTATGGAACTGTTTGTTCTTGTTTTTGAAAATTGTTTTATATTCTTAAAAAACAAGGAAAACAAGAAAAACAGGAAGTATCTATTTGATCTCAGTTTTTTTTTTTTTTTTTTTTCTGAAAACACAAAGAACACTAAATTAAAAACAAGCAAGCTTTAGTAATTGTTGAACGCATAAGGTTTTCTTTAAGTGCTCATAAAATTTTTTTCAAGAGTAGTTTTCAAAAATAGGAACCAAAAAAACCTTATAATTTTCATTAATTTTCATTTAAGTGAGTTTCAAGAACAAAAACTTATTTGCATAATGGTACATGAAGCTTGTTATTTGCATACAATGGTAAATGAAGCATGCATGATCACTAACTGAGTTTCCTCAGGTCACGAGAGGCTGATTCACTCCATTAATCCTTCAAAGTCTACTTAATTAGTCGTGACAGATACAACCGAATCTCGAACATCCACGCTTATAAAATAAATGCTAACAAAGCATGAAGCATGCAGAAGGACATCAAGAAACCAATTTCCTTTATTAAGAGAAGAATCAAAGTATTCAATAGTGTATCTATTTTGTGCCGTACCGTTGTGGTACAGATTATTCAACCATACTTGTGCTGTATATAAATTTAACTCACAATAAGAAGTTACAACATAGATTGGAGTCTGTCTTGTTCAGTCCTCACATGCCTCCTACTGAGATCCTTCACACTGGAGCAGCCTGAGAGAGCCATGGTGATTTCAAGCTCATCCTTCAGCATTTGAACGACCTGCTCACCCCTGCGGTTCTCCCTGTGTACAGCCAGGCCATGATTAAGGTGGCCTTCCAATCTGCAAGAAGAACATTAACAAGATATGAAGAAGATTTGACCTAACGATAAGAGAAGCAGCAATGATACAACAAATATGATGAGCTTTAAATCCATTGTTCTAAGATATGATTGAACAGTTGGAGGAGAAAATCTTACAAAAACTGCCTGTGCACCAAGGGCTAGTGCCTTGAAGATGTCCGTTCCACGCCTTATTCCTCCATCAAAGAGAACGGGAACTTTCCCTCCAACTGCACAAACCACCTGGGGAGGACAAACAAGTATGCTTACTTTCTGTATCAGGTATCATTCTATTACTAATTGACAAACAAGTATTAGGTATGCTTCCTTGATATCAGGTATCGTTCTATTGCTAACTGACTCTGTCCTATTCGAACGGCATACTCCCTATCAGAAACTAAATTCAAAGAAAAAAAAAAAGGAAAACTAAATCCAGAGGGAAATGCTGTCAACAAGCATTTTTGTTTTCTGATGCCTGTACATGTTACAGGAAAAAGGCTTCAATGATGGCAGATTGTTATTAGTTCTTTTAATCTGAACCAAGAATGAACCTTGCCTCGTTAAGTAAGTAGCAGAGTGTAACCATATTATGAAGAGTGCCTATTTTTCCAATGTCTGAATTCATATTTATCACATGTTTGTAAATGCATAAGCTAACATATTTTCTTCCCGGCCTTGAACGAGCATGAAGCAGAAATAAATTGTAACTGAAGCTGAATACAAAATGAATTGTTAAATGTGAAGGCTTCCTTGTTAAGTTGACAGATTCTGAGTTTCTACTTTGAGGAATAAACTTACACATCAGTGCAGTTTTTCACAAATATATGATTATGAGAAATCCCTGAACATCCTTGATTTTTATTAGTTGCAATCAAGGAATAAAAATATTATTTTTAACACACCAGATTAAGTTTCTGAAAATGCAAAGGTATTCATTAAATATCAGTACTAATTGAGGAAAATGGTGAAATTAGCCAATCATGGAGCTTTATTCTAAAACATGATTGTATTGAAGTCCTGATAAGTCTTGTGGTAAATCGAATATACTGTATCTGCAACATAGAGCAATCCATGAAAGCAGAAAAAAAAAAAAATCACCTCTTCCAAGGCTGAAATTGTGGCGGGAACATAATCTAGTTGGCGAGCTCCATGATTGGAGATGATAATCCCAGAAACTCCGACTTCCACAGCTTTCATGGCTGCCAGTGGTCATATACAGAATCGACAATCTTTGTTCAACAAAGGGGAAATTGTAAAACAAGATATTGGACAACAAATATAATACCAGAAGGGGAAGTCCTCTCTCCTCCCACTCCCACCCCCCTGAAAGTAAGAAATAGGTTAAAAGGCAATAGAAGAATGCTTGATTAAACAAATGCATCCAAGTTTGTACTATTAAATGACCAACTCTCATAAAAGTTCGTTGGTTTGATTCGGAGCTTAATACTAATATCACGCCTTTTAACACCTCTCCTCATAAGGAGGCAACCATACCCGCACATGGAGAGTCAAACAAACCAAACAAAGTCCTTCACGGATTTTTAAATCAACAAGTGGGGAATAAATTGCAGAGAGAGGTCTCGAACCCAAAATTCTACCAGAAGCTTCGATGTTTAACGATCAACTCCCCTAAAAGCTCAAACTCAGAGGATTCGCTTAATATAAATATTATGCCTTTTAATATGTACTAGTGAAATGGTGCAAACATAATAAAAGAGAGCCATGAGGTTTACCATCTTCACGTATAGTAATCGACTCGACCGCAAGTTTGTGATCGATCTTAACCACTCTATATCCTGCAAAGTTCCCTGATGCACTGCTTTAGTGCTTTAAACCAATAGAAACTCAAGCAAATTACCTCAATATTTGGTGCATTTTAGCATCTACATTTTAAGTTCAAAACCATGGTTTAAGAGTCTACCCAACCAAAAGTAAGAGTGTTAATTGACCAACTCTCCTAAAAGCTTAAGCTTGTAGGATTTGGATTTAATATGAATGTCATGCTTTAACACCCTCCCTCACATGCATGCGGCCCCATACTCGTGCACGTGGAGAGTTAGAGTCCGTTATGCTTTCAAATCAACAAATGAGGATCATATATTCAAATTTGCAAGGAGAAGGTTCGAACCCAAGACTTCATGCAAAACCAAGCTTTGATACCATGTTAATCGACCAACTCTCCTAAAAGTTCAAGCTTGTAGAATTTTGATTTAATATGAATATCATGCTTCAACAAAGAGCACCTAGGATGTTCCTGCATCGACCTTTGTGTAATGTGGCAACATAACCAGAATATTCTACTATGAGTCAATGCGATAATTCACAATAACCTCCTGATTGGCATTTTTATGCAAGGAATAAAAAGTCAGGTTTATCAGCATATACCTTCCAAGACAAAGAATCGTCAAATATCTCTGATGCTAAAGCTTCAACATTCGAACCCTGGTCCTGAAAAATTAAAAAAACAGAATAAATTTTAAAAAATCATCATAATTTTTTTCTATGAATTAGCACAACATGATTGAAGTAACCAGGGAAACTAGTTAATGGTCATGATATAGATCAGATAACCCCATCAGATTGATTGTAAACTGTAATATGGCATAAAGCATAGTTTCTTAATTTTGGATCCAATATACAGTTTTGATATATTTCTCTACACATTTCATAAGATCAAGAGTATGAATGTTTTCAATGTGACCAAATGGCAAAGAGAAAGAGAAATAAAGAGAGGGAGAGCTTTTGCATCAGTATTTGTTTCAGCAAAATATATTATTTTCGTAAATATGGATCTAACATTGAAAGATACAAGCTTACACCATTTAAACCCAATGTGTGTTAAAGTAGCATATTCATATTAAAGTCCAAATCCTACAAGTTCGAGCTTTTAGTGTATTAGCCTTTTAATATTGCTTTTTAGAGAGTCGTCGTTTGGGGTCATGCAGATCAACCTGGATTAAGTAAGAAGAGGTCTCTGGGGTTCGGAAATACCTCTTTGCAATTTATTCCCATTTGTTGACAGAAAGTCCAATGGAGGACTTTGTTCGTTTATCACTCCAATGCAGTGTACTGTGGTCGCACACGGAGAGGATGTTAAAGCGTGACGATATCTGTTAAAACCCAAATCCTATGTTTTCCCAGCTTTTGCAAATACGCTTAACACGCTGCCCCGACAAAAGGAACTTTATGTGGCAATAAAAACTTCTCATCAAAGTGTAAAGTACGTGCTTTTCAAGTGGCATGTCATATGCATGTATGAAAGAAGAACTTCCTCAGGTGTAAGTGTATAATTAGCAGCATGAGACCTAATTGAAATCCTGGGCTTTGAGTCAAGCTGAAAAGGAAATGGCTAGGAATGGGGTGAGTCAAGGGTTTGAAAGTTCAGCAAGAGTTTCTATATTTTGTGTTAAGTAATTTTTCTTTTCTAAAAAAAGAGCTTAGCCCTTGCTCCTCATGGAAGCTATTTTCTAGTTTATGCAAAAGTTCTTGATGTTTAATAGTAGTTTCAGTTCCAAGCATACCCTTGAAGTCAAGTGGCTAAGAGGATTATATAAGAAGAAGAAGAAGAAGAGGAAGAAGAAGATCATGCATTACTTCTAGGAAAGTTTAAAATGCTCCTTTTCTAGTTTATGCAAAAAGTTCTCGATGTTTAATAATAGTTTCATAGTTCCAACTTCCAAGTACTACCCTTTGAAATCACAGCTAAGAAGAAGCTTATGCATTACTTCTACAAAAATTCAAAATGCTCTTTTCTAGTTTAGGCAAAAAGATCACAGCTAAGAAGAAGCTTCATGCATCTTTCTAATGAAACCCAAAATGCTCTTTTTCTAGTTTATGCAAAGTCTAATAGCATTACTTCTAGAAAATTTAAAATGCACAAAAACCCACTTCCAGAAAAATTTAAATGCATAAACCCACTTTACAGAGGCAACTTCAGTTGATAGGAGCTTCAAATTCCTTCAACCGAGGTGAAACCATTCTGCAAAAGTTTGGGAATAGATACTTCTCCATGTGATGAACTAGGTATTGCATATATAAAACTTGACTTTTATATTCAACATCAACATGGTTTTTTGAATCAAGTCAAATGTCAATAAGATAGAAAAGAGAATTTCTCTTATAGACTAAGCCAATATCTTATTCCATCAGGTTATGCACATCAGAGCACGACCAAGGGAACGAGTATGCACTAAATGGGAGACAGTATCGGAGAAGGAGATGATATTTCACCTGTTCTTTATGTCTGCCTCCCTTCGACCAAGTCTTGGAGTATCGGCAGTTAGAACAATAGCCTTGAATCCATTGCTTTCAGCTCTTTGTACTAACTGAGCTGATACATCCCTTCTCTTAAATACCTATTTGCAGATGGATAACAAATCCAACTTGAGATTACAAAAGTGGGATCATAAGATTCCAAGAACAGAAGGCAGAAACTGATGCTGCTAAAGAAAAATGGAAGTTCAAGGAAGGCAATTAATTCAGCTTGCTTAAGAGAAATGGTATACATATAATTGCAAGAATCGTATAGCATTGCAGCTCGAAGCAACTTCTTCGACAGTGCAGGTAGACATGAAGGATAACACCTGAAGTAAAGATAAAGAATAACTCAGTTGTCAAACATCCAACTAAGTTGATAACATAAAACCAACATATATTAGTACCATTATGGTGTTACATGCAGCTGCTGCTCTGGCTGTTGCAATCTCCCCTGAAACAAACACTAAATATTAGTGTCAAAATACAGCATATTATGTACATTTCAGGATAATTCTCTAGCAAGTGGTATTTAGACCTTCAGGGTGTGCCAGCTTATGCATAGCAGTAGGAGCAATCATAATCGGCGATGAAATATTGAAACCCAATACAGTGGTTGACATATCTATTTTGCGCACATCCACAAGAATTCTTGGCTGAAACCTGAAGCCATAAGTAAAGGATAGGACAGTGTGTCATTTTCTTAGCCACTTGAACAATAAGGGGTTAAGAACATTACGTGATTCTGCTAAATGCTTCTACATTCTCCCTTAGTGTGTGCTGGTCCTCAGCACCCCCAGAGAAGTAATCATAGTACATTTTGGAAGTGCTTTGTCTCGCCAGTTCTTTGAACTCATTGACATTGACTGGTTCAGCTGCCATCAGTACTGGGAAACATGGACATCAACAAACGTTTAGTTTTCCAACAGGTAGTCCTAGATGCAACTGCATAAAGCTCAAGTAACCATCATATGTGTTAAATGACCAACTCTCGTAAAAGGTTAAGCTTGTAGGATTTGAGTTTAATATGAATACCATGCCTTTAACACCCTCCTTCATGTGGAGAGTTAAACAAACCAAATAAAGTCTTTCATGGACTTTCAAATCAACAAATGGGGAATAAATTGAAGAGAGGTGGCTTGAACCTAGGACCTCTTACCAAACCAAGCTTTGATACGCTTGTAGGATTTGGGTTTAATATGAATACCAGTCCTTTAAGAATATGCATGAATTTCAAAAGTCTAAGAAGATACTCCACTCGAAAACCTTGATTCTGTACTTCCTACACAGAACCTTGTAAATTTGTTGTTCTTTTGGTATAAAAACTAATTTCTCTACACCATATAATCAAACTAGAATGAGATAAATTTAAGTTTCAAAGAAACTCAGACTTTATTTTCTTAGGAACTACAAATAAGGCATCAAAGCATAGAAAACTTAACACAAGAAGGTCTAGGAAAAAATAATATAAAACTATTGTCTAATTTAAACAATGGGGCCATGGTAAGAGACTCAAACATGTTTACTTTTAATTTATAACTCATTGAATCATCGCTAAATTGAATGAAATAATCACTATTTAGATTTATACATGCCCATGATATGTGATCTCTTAAAATGAAAAGTAGTTTGACTGCTCCTTAGACCTATAGGTAAACAAGTGAACCATCATACCAATGGTTGATTATTTGAATAACAATGTTACTTTACATAAGAGAATGCCTAACTCAATTAAAAATAAAAGAAAAAAGAAAATCGACTAAGAACAAGAAAGCAAAATCAAATTGTAATTAAATATTAAGAGAACCAAATAATATAATCAATCCCCGAGCCTGGTATAATCAAGTGTAGCCTTCAAAATTTAGAAATAATAGAAAATCACGACACTTTAATTACTCCGGGAAAATAAGTAGATAAAATCGAAACTGATATGAAAAAATAAGAAAGATGAAAAGGTAAAGAACCAGAAAACAAAAATATAAGCCTAAAATCGAGAACTCAGATCGATTTCTTAATGATAAGATAAACATGAAATAAAATAGAAAACCCCAAAAAAGAAAGAAATCTACAAAAGAAACCTAAAATGAAAAACCAAAAGGTAAGAAACCCCCCATTTGTCTTAATTGCTTAACAACCAAACTTCAAGATGACATGAGCAAATTACCGAGCAAAATTTTTGAAAAATCAAATGGGAAGCATAAAAAGATAAGAAATATGACCTGATTACCAAAAAAAGCCATGAAAATAAAGTAGGAAACTTAGAAAGATAAGAAACATGACCTAATTTACCAAAAATATTCACAAAGCCTAGCTAGAAACATAAAAAGAAAAAAAACTTCAAGATGACATAGGAAAATAAAAAGATAAGAAAAGTAATAAGGAAATTATCTTGAAAGCATAAAGATGTAAGCATGGAAAATAAGAATATCCATATGACAGTGTGGTGCATGTCAAGGATCTTTGCTTGTTAAGCTTATTTAATAGGAAACTACAAACTTATCTAGCCTAAGAATAGATTTTTAGAGGGTAACCCTATTTTTTAGTAGTGCATGGATGCTATCTATAAGCCTAATAATGTTGTTTAATTCAATTTTCCCCTCCTAGAATGAATCCTTGCTTTGTCACTGGGTGGAAGGCATTTAGACCTTTGGAAAGGGCTGGAAGGAAAGAGGAAAGCATTATGAAACCTTAAAAGTTCTTAAGAATGATAGGAATCCTCTAATGTCCCAAAAAATGCTATTGAGAGCTTCAGAAGAGTCATGGAGAGCTCAAAAGAGTTATTTGAGAGATTTCATCCCCAGCCCTGGGCCTTCAAGAGGTAAAGCGTTCAGGGGTTCGTGGGAGGGTCTAGGTTCATGCAAAGAGAGGCAATAATTTGTACTATCATAAAATGAAATTAAAAAAAAAGCAGTTAAGAAGAGAAAGAAATAAGAGTTACTTAAGAGTCTTCAAGAAGAGATAGCAAGCAGGCAGATCTTTACAGCGTGTTATGTAACACCTCAAATTATACCCTAAGAGTTATTACAATTTAGTTGGTATAATATGTTAAATTCAGATTTTCTAAATTCTAAGCCATAAGTGTTAAAAATGATATATAACTAGATTATTAAAGAAGCAAGGGATAATGGTAAATCGGTTAAATCGGGACTGAATGGACATTGCTAAAGCCTACAAGGTGCATGGTATATTATTGTTAAGTTGGTTTGTAATTGAATAAGGCAAGGAAACAAATAAAGAAAAAGGCAAAATGGAGCTTCAATCCTTACCTTAAGACAAACATCAGGTTCTAGGATCGGGAATCTCATTTTCGCTTAAGGAGGCTAGTATACACAGGAAGAAGAAGCCAATTTTGGTTTGATTATCTCCTTTGTCTTGGGTTCTCTTTGTTCAAGGGAGAAGGAAGGAAGAAAAGAAGATAAAGGGAAGCTTGGGTCAAGTCTTTCAAGATCAAGGTTCGGAAATTATCCTAACTCCCTCTTTGTCTATGTTTGGATTAGGGAAAACCTAACTCTCATTATAAAGGTATTTTGGTTGGTTCAAGTCAGTTTTGTGGTTGGTTTTGAGTTTATTTTGTTTTATATTTGAGTTTGTTCCTATGAAATAGGTAAAATGCCCACTCGCTTTCCCGCCAACATCTCTTCCTCAGCGGCACTCGCAGTAAAATAAGCTCCAAAATTCCCAGCTTCTCGCCTCACCTATGAGGGTCGCCAGCCAAGGGCGGTCTTTCGCTTTCAGTAAACCTCGAAGTCTTGTTCGTTCTAATTTTATGTTAATTCTAGAAACCATCAATCGATTAATGTAGATCCTAACAAGTGAATGAGAGGTTCGCATCAGATACGTTATATGTAAAATGTTCTCGAACTTGTTTTGGGGCAAACTTGGTTTTTCGCCTCTTAATCGCCAGGTTATCCAAATAAGAATGTGATTAAGAACAATATAATAAGCTCAATAATACATATCGCTCTGGCTCAAGATCGAATAGCAAATGAACAAAGACTTTCGACAATGCTACGATTCGCTAAGCATTCACGACACTTCGCTAATACAGACGACGCTCGCTTACCGCTCGACACTGGCCGCTCAATGTCGCAAGATTCTACGCTGCTACGAATCTTTGTTACACGGATGTGCACGCATCAAGGCTTCGACACCTCCGTTTAGTAATCGCGACCGCACCTTCGTGTGTACTTAATGTGTCGTGGTCCTCTCATTTATCAGCACGGCCTATGCAAGCAAATACTTATATGTCAGGTGGGTACTGGTCAATATGATATACGGTGATATGAAATCAAAGTAATCGCTTTGTTCCTGTAGAATGTACCCACGGCACCTCTCATGAAATTTCTATTAAGTAATTCCCACAGAGATGAAAACTCAAGCAGGCCATTGGCATTCGCGATTCACCGCGCCAACACAAGATTAGAAGTCTTTATGATGTCGGTCTTTGATTTTGTTTTTGTAATGTAAATGTAATATTTTGGTAATAGTGGAACTTGTGGAAGTATAAGCAAATGGGACTCCATTATATGTAAAGGACAATTTAAACACCACTATGGTGGTAGTTTTACAGTTTGATGTAGGTCTTTGATTTTGATTTTGTAATGTAAATGTAATATTTTTGCAATATGAACTCACAGGGAAGTACAAGCAAATGAGACTCCATTATATGTAAAGGACAATTTAAACACCACTACGGTGGTAGTTTTACAGTTTTAATGTGATTATGAATTTATGATTTGAAATGGGCCCACCAATGTCGGAAAATCAAAGCTAAGAAGTCCCAACCGCAGGATGTCCTCCGCCTACAAGGGGGGGTGTTACATATGACACCCCAAATCACGGGGGTCCGTTGACAACTTGTCAACCCGCATGGATGCTCTTAAGAACCCGACACCACTGACAGCCCCTTTCCAGACCTGTGATTTATCTGAGAATCGGCAGAAGTCCTTTGTACGGGAGCTTCACCCAAAATACAACCCCGTGAAATTTCACAAGAACCCGTCCCACATATACAACCACCACACCTGGGTCCACATACGAGTAAAACGGGCCACGCAGGCCCATTTATCTATATAACACACCTATATCACCAAAGCCACCAAGAGTTATTAACATCATTCTTAATACAAAACATTATATTAAAGCTAACATGTTCTAATATAATATACAAAACATGAATCAATGCCACAATCCGGCCCGCTTCATAATTCTGGCCTTTAAGGAGCACCGTCTGCTTGCACATGTCTCAGACCAAAGGGGTCCCACGACGGTGAGTTAACGCCCAAAAGAGATAAGTCCTATAAGGTCTATTCTCACCTAATGCACATGAATGGTCAAACAACCTACACACCAACCTAGATACGCAATCCTAGCACAAAATCCTATCATTTTCATGAATGAGACACGACTCATCATGCCCCATGTATCAAGTCCCCACCGACTCAATGTCCTCTCCCAGATGAACTCACGCGTGATAAAAACCTTTCTATTTTTTCTGATCACATCCAATGGATCATTTTATAAAGTCATTTTCATTTCTTTTCAAATCCAAAGGCTTTTTGACGATCCCTTATAAAATCATTTATTTCAAAACAAAAGCTTTTTGTTTTATAAACCCATACCCACCTGCTTTATCTCTTCAGCCGCTACTACGTGAATCATGCCTGTGTATATGCATTTGCGGCTATGGATTTTCGGGGTCTCACCTCCGGACGCCGCACGCCGACCGACATTTTCTCGTTTTCACCTACGAGGGTCATGCTCCACTGGTAAAGTTCCGTGTTTCACCCGAGGGGGTGTCTATCCCTACTTAAATCGCTTCAACACACTGGGTATTAATTTCATGCTATGCAACCGTGAGACTCAACTGACCTCATCCCATTTGACCGGTCTCACCATCGACACCAAACACGATGTCGATCACAACCATGCAAACCACTGGTGGATTCCACGACTCGGCCCAAAGCACGAAGTCCACAACCCATTCACCAAGGATGGTGAATGACAACGACTATGCACTCACACCCATACCATGCGATGTCCTCGTGCACCAGTGTAATGCAATTGTGCCATGGCACTCTAAGTCATGCCCAATGTATAAAGACCTCTACATGGGCACCCTATACCGTACACTACACCGTGTATCATGGACACTCATGTCTAATGCGCACAAAAGTCCATATATTCATTAAACGTTAATATACATGCGGGTCATAAAGTACTAACATTTATCACATCCATACAACACATCAAACAAGCATGCATCAACATCATTCCGACTACTACTTAGACAAGTAATGTCATACTCAAATCCCTAGGCTACATCATGGCGCATAATGCCCAATAAACTAGCCTACAACATGCCATGCAATAGCCATGTTCACACGAAAACACATCACAAACTCAATATGTTAGAGCACACATATTGACATCCAAGTATGACACTTCTTAACCAAGAAATGCCATTTCAATCAATCACACAAACACATGTTAACATTTCATCAAGTCACTACCTAGGCAAGTAATGACACACCTCATTTCCTAGGCTAATTCATGGAATATCATGCACCTAAGATAGCCTACAACTTGCCAAGTAATGGCCACTTCAGCACAGAACTCCTCACATCCACACAACCAATAATTAGCATACTTGTTGTAACAATCAATTTTTCAACAAGGATGTGAGCACCAATTGCCATTGAAAAACATATGGTCAGATTCTAGACTCTAAGAGCTTTCCATAGAGTCTAAGAACACCCCAAACTATTTCTGACGAGAAAGTTATATCATCCAAGTTGGAGGCCTTGTACGAACAAAGGATCACTATTGAACCGTGTGGGCCTACTGTTTTTTCGTCATTTTGGACCAAATATGAGTTCAAATCTTATCAAGCTATATGGATGGATTCTCTAGGACTCAGTGGTTTTCCTACAAAGTTCAAGAACACCTAAACGGCTCGGACGAGAAAGTTATGAAGGCTGTCCAAGTTGATGTCATGACAAACAAGGCAATAAGCAGCCGTGATGAAACCCACTTAATCAGACTTGGCTCCTTAAAGCCCAAGATTTTTCCTATCCAAACTCATCCTAGAAACAACCCTTTCAATCTAAACAAACCCACCCAAATTGAGTCCACAATTCAGCCATAAACATGGCACAAACCCGTCCCCAAACCTGCCCGAAATCAACTTAACAAAACAACTCCTAAATCACAAATACGATTTTTGTGTCTCTGAACACAACCAAACCACTCTTGTGGCCAACCAAGACCAAAACAAGATTTGAAGATAAGAAATAAACCCGAGAGGAGGTTCCCACCTCTCGAGTGAAGACGAAACTTTTTGGAGTCCCGAAGACCCGAGACCCACGGCCTTTCCGAACTTCCGCTGTCGACCTTCGACGAAAATTCTGATGCATATTCACGCGTCGCCTCTCGACGAGCATCCGACTTTAAGTCTTGACCAGACGGAACCGAGCCACGATCGTCAGAATTTTGTAGATACAGAGCTTCTCTCACTAGCTTTTCTTCTCCAAACACTAAATCTTCACGAAATTCATGTGGCTTGCACTCCACGCTGTACTCTAGCTCGAGCCGACTTAACTTAAATCTCGCCTCCCCCCCTGACTGATTCACCACCCACCTCAGAGATCGTAGAGAGAATGAGGAGTTTATCTCCTTTCTCTTTCTAACTCAACCCACCGCCTGCCCAAACAAAATGGCTTTTTCTTCCTTTTATCTAACTTAAATTGCTAAGTGTGTGGCCCTCATGGCGCCATTGCAGGTCACGTGATCCTCGCCGGATCCGTCTATCCCGAACAATTTATTTTCTGCTCCTGGGCTCAAGTCCAATTTATTTTAAAAGAACTTAATTTGCGTTACTTCCTAACTCCCGAGATTCTAGTAAAATTCTCTGTCCTGGAGTCACTGGGGACATCACACTCAAAATCGTGAAAATCCGACTGTTGAATTTAACTAAAAATTTTCTAGTAACTGATTTTGTAAAACGAATCCAATTACGCATCTGCAATACATCCAAGATCTAATTTTCTAAGTTTCGAGTCATTTTTAAAGAATTTATTATTTAATTTTATACTTTAGAAATTTTAAATTTTCTGTGGTTCTACATTACATGTTGTTCTCAATGCCACTTAATATGCATTTTAAGGTCTTCAACTCATATGCCGTCGCCTCACTTAGGTGTAGGCTTTGAGGAAAGCTTTAGCTCATACCGTGTTGAGTTATATATGTAATGGTGATGAAATTGCTCTCATACTCCTGTAATGAGCATAATAAGGGTTTTGATGCTGAAATTTTTTTTATTTTTTGATAGGCAAAAAGCAAGCTTCAATAAAAGCCAAAAAGACAAACCCAAAGTCTACAGGGAGTAAACAAGGGAAAGACGTAGGCCTAAACAAAAAATAGGGTAGAGAGCACAAACCGCTCACAACCAAGTTAGCTTCTAGTGATTGACCTATACCCACTCATGAGGGATGTAACCATAGAAACATCCTCACATTCGAAGTGTCTACCACAAAAGAGAGCTAGAGATACAACATTTCAATCTGTTGAAAGAAAAAGCTTCTTCTTCAAATACAATTCTATTCCTTTCTTTCCAAGTCTCCCAAAAGATAGTGGGCTGCCCACCACAAATTTTTGACGTTTTCGGGCGGATTGTCTCAACTCTGAATTAGATCTTTTACTCAAGAAGATGACTAAATGAATTCTAACACCGAGATGAGGTTAACCCATAAGTCCCAAATTGGTGGGCAGTGGATTAAAATATGATTCTAACCCTTCCTTATTTCTATAAAAGGGACATCTGCCGCTTAACCGTAACCCTCTCTTAATTGTCATACTGCTAATACTTTTCCCCACTAAAGCCTCCTAAAGCAAAACTCACTTTGAAGGCACATGTGGGTTCCAAATAATATCAGGGGCTTCCACGAGGGGCCTCCCTCCATCAGGCTACAATACCCTTTCATTGAGAACTGACCATTCTTATTCCCTTTCCACACTATTCTGTCCTTTTGCAGCGGGATAATAAGTTTATTATCCCAAATGTAGAGTGATCATCGTTACCCGGTGATGAGGGTGTTCGGACGGAGATGGTTCTCCATCGATTTCAAATCTTTTGAGCTTAAGGAGGAGGGGGAAGGGAGAAAGGATCAGGTGTATATTACAGAAAGGCGAGGAGGACGAAGCTCTTGATCCGCTCAAAAGGAAGGCATAAAGATATCTAAGGGTGGTCAGTCTTTCGTAAAGGAGATGGCAAGTATAACAGAGGACTGGAATGGAGGGAGAATGGAAGGAGATATGGCTCTTGAGTTAAGAAAAATGCCGAGGGCGATTCATTCTGCTCGGCTGCCGACCGACCTTAAGATGGTATCGCTTATCCTTTCCGTAAGGAAAAGGCCCGATACGTGGGTGGTCTATGTTGCAGGAAGCTCACGCTATGGGTACGGAAACAGAGGGGATAAGAGTAAGTCGCCAGCCAACCGCCTCAGAAGGCGTGAGACCGACGAAAAGGAAACCGGGCCCCATACAAGTATGGTGACAACGATCATCAAGAGAAGCCGTGATATGTTACGGCCGGATGTTAGCTGAGTATTTCAAAGAGGTGTCAGTCGCTAAAATATGAAGTGGTGGTGAATGGAAGTCACAAGAAGCTCGCATCCGCCCGCCCTAACCGGGTGCGGCTAAAAGAGCTTGGAGGTTGAAGGGGGTGTATTTTTTCAAAAACTAAGTCAGAAACTTTTCTGCGAGTTTCGAATCGGTGGAAGAGGCAAGATTTGGTTTGGAGAATGGTAGCGGTAATCTTCGTGGGGAAGTGGATGATTCAATGGTGGTCCCCTAAGAATGTGGTGCGAAGGGAGAACAAATTCAGATTCGGCCTGGGGTTAGAATTTTCTGTCAGCCTCTTACATCTCGCACGTAAGATATAATGAAAAATCGGGAGATCATGAGGTTTCGCAGCATGGATAAAAGAAACAACCCACGTGAAGACCTTCTAAGTGGGCAAGAATTCGTAAAAAAATAGTAGTCTCTGTAAAACCTTCTTCGCTTAATTCGTCATGGCGGAAGCTATGAACTTCACCAGCGGGAGATCCAACCAAGAGTAGTCGAGGTTTATCCTGTGTTAACAGAACCAAATGCCCTCAATGCATACGCTGAAGAAGACGATGGAGTCACGCGCCAAACGAATGCGGAGAGAAACAAAAGGAAAAGACTTCCCGCCCGAGAGATGCAAAGGTCGAGTCAAAAGAAGACTCGGGTCGAGATGTCAGCAAGCAGGCCAAAGATCAAACGCGTGTCGGGTTCCCATCAGGGGCCTAAGAAGAGCTACTGATCCCAAAAACCCTGGGACTGGCGAGTTAGCTATGAGTAAAACACACTGGAGCGTTACAAAAAGGTCTCTTAGTCCGCAAATGTGAGAAATGAAGCTCAAAACCCATACCCACGTCAAGAAAATCAAGGCAAAGCCCAAATGTTACAAGGTACAAGCCGAACCGTCACCGTGAGAAAGATGATAATCGGGGAGGAAGGAAGGGGCCGAAAAGACAACAAAGTTAAAGAGAGCACGGAGCCACCAGAGAAAAGTGCGCCATCGCGGGTGAAGAAAAGGAGCAAAGAAGAGGAAGAATCAAGTCCCAAGGCCAAGCGTAAAACGGAAATATATAAGCAAAAGTGGTCAGAACGAGGAGGGTAGGAGTACAAAACAAGTAAAAAGGAGCCAGACTGGGGAAAAAGGAAGATCTTCTATGATCTCGTTTCGGGAATCGATATCAGGTAAGCCCCCGAGAGAAACCTCTCCTCTCGCTATATATCAAGGCGCAGGTCGGGTGGTATAGAAGATAGGATGTTACGCAGGGAAAATTCAAGAGCACCACATCACCGTAATATGGGGTTTTAATGGAGCAAGATCATGGGTCCACAACCATGCGGGAAGAAAGTTTAAACCAAACTCTCATTCTCCCAATATTCCAGGAGATCAGCACAGGTTTGAGGTCACATGAACCGTGCACGCGGGGGCAGGAGTGAAGGTATAGGCGGAGGCCCTCGGGCAACACGCAGGGAAATGTGTCTACGATCGGTGGTGCGGAGGCACCTTACACGCACTCCAAGAGCAAAGCAGATATTCTGGGGCGATCAAGATCACAGCAACTGGTCGCCTACCGCCGAGCGGCTGGGGAGGTGGGCCAACCCAGAAAGTCCTACTGGGTCGGGTTTCGACGGGTGAGTAAAAGCCCAAGCTATCCTAACAGGCCTATTCTAGCTGGGCTAAATGTTTCTAATCTTAATTGCTTCAAGGCCAATTGGAGGAGAGGATTTTTACGAATCAAGCATCAAGAAGGTTTGTACCCGAGAGCAATAAAGTGTGTTCGAGGAATTCAACACTGAGGAGGGTAATAATACACATGGACGAGAAAGAAGATGTGATGCAAGAAGATCCTCATCCGACGCTAGACGCCGCTACTGACGAATAGGTACATGCTGATAACTCAACGATCCTTAACGACTGTCTTCTTTCCCATTGAAAGCACCACTACCCTGTATTTCTGCCTGGGCACCTACAGAAATGAAATACTGAATAATAGGATGCTGGAGATGAGGGCAGTGGGAAAGGGGGCGGATTACTAAGGTGACAATGGGCTTTGGGAGTGAGTCCTCGCAATGATCTAGAAGGAATAAAGAAGATATTTAAACTCGAGCCACTTACGACAAATGGGAAAGCGCTTGCTCGGGCTAAATTTAAGAACTTTAGTTTCCAACAAAGGGGCTCAAATGGAGATTCTGACGACGAGAATTTAAAGGGCTCAACAAAAATTGGTATGAGAAAGTAGCTGTCTGTCAAAGTGGACGGAACCTGAGTGGTGATCAAGAGCACCATTAATTACAAGGAAGGACAAACAAGAGGAGGAGGAGGAAGGGATAGTAAGACATACTGCTATAATGAAGCTCGTGGATTCTTTCGAATGTTGGGAGGGGTGAACTTATCCTAAAAAGAAAGATCAAGAACTTTATTAGAATTCAAAGAGTGGACATGATTCGGGCTTTCAAGAAACTAAGGTGCAAGAAATGAATATCAAATGGTTCGGGCAGCCCCTGGGAGGGGCGCCCGAACTCTGACCGCTTCCTGAACGCCGCGGTCCGCGGGGCATTTCTCCGATTGGGGATAAAAGACGACCGTGTCAGCGGATTCCATGTCGGGCACTTTTCAAATGGTCGTGTTTATTCAAACGAAAGAGGATGGTTTCAATGGGCTTTTTTCAGGGTAATGTCCAATGGCAAGAGTCTGAGAACCTTTTCGTGGGAAGAGCTTAGGATCTATAAAGGCCTGGACGATCCATGGTGCGTGGGCTGGTGATTTCAATGAGATTCTATCTCCCGATGAAAGATCGTACTGTGTACAGATTTCCAACCAATGAGAAGATATGTCGACATCCCCAACACCACCATAGATCTTTCCACGCGTGGCGGGCCTTACCCGAGAGGCCTAAATGGTAGGTCAGTCCCGTCAGACAGATTTTAGTCTCGTATGACGGAGAGTCATCACAAGAATGTGGATTTAAAGGTCGCCCGCCTGTGGCGCTAACACCACTTGGCCTGACACAAGGAGTAAGAACGGGCCCTTTCCGCTCGAACCATCGTGGTTAAATACGGGTATTTTAAAGAGACCTTGAAAGGTCAGGCAAAATCTTCTGGCTCCATGGTTCTTACAAATTCTTCATCTTCCGCAGTCGAAAGCCTAAAAGGTATTCAAGACTCGAACAGAAGTTTTCTGGCTTAAGGAAACTAATAAGAAGGATCATCTGAGGTGACTTATCGGATGATCTCGAGATGGCATGGATTTAACTGGAGCAGAAGCAGGAGCGGGTTAAATAAAGTCGACTTCAAACGCCGGGCCCTCGCAGAGGAGACTTCGAAGAACCGCAGAGACATGGTTGGCTGGGCGGGACGAACACTAGGTTCTTTTCATGTGACAAATAATGTCACATATGGTAAGTAATTTTGTTAATAGTATTCGTATCAAATGCGGTAGTTAGTAAAGGAGGCAAGAGATAAAAGATGGTTTAGTGGCGGCCTTCCGTAACTGGGTTTCTGGACCCTAGAGGCTTATCCTTCCTTCCCCGCAATCAATAGATCGGGTCCTGAGGAAGCCGATAGTTTGAGGGAAAGTTTTACCGTCGAGAAGAAATCGGTGCTATTTCGAATATCTTAACAGTGATAAGCAGTCCTCGGCCCGACGGTTTTCCAATTGCTTTTGATTTTTACTGGATTTATGTTATGAAGGTCCTGGTTTTTCAAGGAGTTTCATGATCGCAGAGGCATTTGTCATGAACTAATGCACTTTTAAAGACTCAAGAATGTAACTAGAGGATCAAGATTTAAGGCCAATAAGTCTTGTGGGCGGTTTATACAAGATTCTGGCAAAAGTTTTAGCTAACAGAATTAAGAGGGTTCTACACAAGGTGATTTCGAAGTCTCAAAATGCTTTTGTAAAAGACCGGCAGATTCTGGATGCAGAGTTGATTGCAAATGAATTAGTGGACTCAACCTTGAGAAGGAAGAAACAAGGGACAGTATGTGCTTAGATATCAAAAGCTACGATATGATCGATGGGAATTCCTGGACTGGGGTCACGGAAGGATGGGTTTTGCAATCGGTGGTTGCTTCGGATAAATGGTGCATATCCACAACCCTCCTTTCTGCCTCCTCATCAACTATCTCCAAATGGGCTTTTTCCAGCTCTATAAGATACGGCTGTTCTCCCTATCTCGTGTTACTGTATGAAGCTCGCTGCTTGATAAACCGAAGCATCAAGGTACTATCTTCTGGTAGTAGATTATATAGAGGGGGAGCCGGGTTATTTCCCACCTCCTATGCCGATACACACGCTATTTTCTCACAGGCTAACAAAGATCGCTAAAGTATCAATAGATTTTCATGTGGTTCAAGGCTATCAGACCGAATGAATTTTAAGAAAGCCACCATCTCTAATGGGTCCAGTGGATAAATGCGAGATGAAGCAATGAGTTGGTCAGAAATCGATCCCTTCCCATTCTACTGGGCCTTCCCTGTGCCAAGATAAGGCGATGCAGAATACGGGACTCGGAGCAAGAGAGATTTCAAAGAGGTTAGCCTACGGAAGATTCAAAAGATATCTCTTATAGGGCAGCTACGCCATCGAGGTCTTTGTCCGGGCCTTCCAATTTATCTCTCTCTTTTCCGAATGCCATGTGTTGCTCAGGCTAGATCGAAATGATCCAAAGGCAAGCTCAAGGAGCGATCAGATCAAAATTTTCGTAAGATGGTCCACAAGTGTGTATGGATAAGAGCAAAGGTGGCATCGATTAAAAGCTTCTCGATGATGGCGCTGCTCAAGAAGTGAGCTTTCAAGGTTTTGCCAACTAGGAACTCGCCGGGAGGCTATTTGGGCAAAGAATTGCGAGTCTAGTGGTGGCCGGCATACGTTGATATCAGAGGTGTTTTGGGTCCAGCGATGAAGGATATTAGGAAAGAATGGCCCAGCTTTTTCGTAACTCTATTCGCCTCTGGGGATGGTAAGAACTAACTCGAAGGATACAGCAGAGGGAGAAGGCCAGGTGTTAAGTATCCTGTGCTTTAATTTAGCCCCGAATAAGGAGGCCAAGGTGACACATGGATAGCATGGGAGGGGTCGGGAGGATGAACCTCTAATCTCTTTAAGAGCTCTCAATGATCGAGATCAAGAGATGGCTAGATTTCTTCAAACTCTTCACTACCACATTTTCCTCCGACCAACAGTGAAGACATGCTTCTACTAAAGGAAGTAAAGGTAAGAGTTTCATAAGGTCATGATAAAGTGTAGACTTATCCCCGCTTGTGATTTTTCCCTACTGGCGATCCGAACACCTGGGAGTGCCACAAAAATGGGAATTTTTCAGCCGATTTGTGCAAAATACTCACCCTGATAAACTTTAAACGCAGAGGTATGGCTTTCAAGCAACATGCTTCTGTGCAGGAGGACGAGGAGACCGGGATCACTAACAACGAAAAGTGCAAAATGTTGTGTGACTTGTTTCGTCGATGGCGGGATTAGCCGGGTGTTCCCACAAATGGGTCCTTCATACCCTTTAGCATGCAAGGTGTCGGGAAAGGCTGAAAATATGGACAGCACCCTCGTGTCTCTGGCTGACCTTCATGTTAGAAACGTGTGATGGCGTCAAACAGGCTACCACAAAACAAAGAGATTAAAATTAGTTTATTCTAATTATGGACTCGCTAACCTATATAGCAACGCTAATTCAAAACTGCTTTAGATTTCACTCGTCAGTGTGTAGGCTTTTGTTTGCCTGCTGAGACTGGTTACACGTCTCCGTGTAATTCCAAGTTTTTCCTTTTATAACACTTGATTTTTAATGATCAAAAAAAAAAAAAGTTTATTACTCGGTCGACCTATAAAAATCAACTGTCATCTCCTACCATTAAAGGCTCTGAAAATCCTGATTCCAAGCCCGGGCCTCCCGAAGACTCCACACGCCACCCACCTAGCTCATTCCCGGTAATATTGTAAAGAGTAGGAAGAGGCACAAAGGGCTGCCCCACCCGTACATCCTCCTGTAACTGGATCTTCTTCTTCCCAAGATAAAAACGCGAATCTTGTTTTAACCCTAGCAAATTTCGCATTTATACCTTTCCACAAACCTAAACCAGCATTGCCCCTAGGGGTTTTCGAAAACCAAACCCCTTCCTTAGTCCCATACTTCAAACTGATAACATTTTTCCAAGCCGAGTTATCCTCTTCACCAAATCTCCAAGCCCATTTACTTAACAAAGCTTTGTTCATGAGAAGTAGGCTTCTAATGCCTAAACCCCCCTTCGCTTTGCTTAAGCAGACCTGCTTCCAATTAATCAGATGAATCTTCCTCTCTAAAGCATTGCTCCCCTAAAGAAAATCCCTCTGAATTTTTTCAAGTCTAGATCTCACACCCTTAGGCATCTGAAGGAGGGACATTTGGTAAATTGGTGTTTGATAGTGTGCTCTAATGAGTGTGAGCCTTCCCTTTCGAGACGGGTCGCCTCTTCCATTACTGCTGGGGTCCGAACCATCTTCAACTCCATCCCACACCGAAATGTAGGCTTGTCGACATCCCAAGGAAGACCAAAAGGGTCAGGAAGTGCCCCCACATTGCAACCAAGCTCAAGGGCTAGCTGGTCTACATTTTCCACTGGCCCTACTGGCATAATGACACTCTTCTCCAAGTTTATTCTCAACCCAGAAAAAGCGTGGAACCACAACAAAATCCAGCAGAGGAAAGAAAGTTGATCTTCGGAGTCTTTGCAGAACACAAGAGTGTCATCAGCAAACAACATATGAGAAATTTGTAAAGTTTCCTCACTTCTTCCCACAAACTTATGGCCTGACAGGAAACCCTAGCGATAAGCTAACAAGAATGGAGAAACCCCATACCTAAGACAAACAAATACGGAGATAATGGTCCCCTTGTCTTAGCCCCTTGGAACTTAAAGAACCAAAGAGGGCTACCATTTACTAGGACTGAGAAGGAAGTGTTGGTAATAAGTACCATTTTATCCATGAAATCCACTTTATGCCAAAACCCATTTGTTGAAGAACCGTTAAGAGGAAATTCCAACTAATCTAGTCATAAGCTTTTTCGATATCCAACTTACAAAGGATGCCTATTTTCTTTTCCTTTACCATAGAATCTATGATCTCATTTGCTATTAAAGAAGACGAGAATCGCTCCCTCCACGAAGGCACCGAGCTTTACTTCACCAAATGTTCTCATCACCTTTAAATTGTTTGCTAAAACTTAAATTAACTTATGTTAAAGCTATTCATCACTAATAGGTCTAAAACTTTAGACTTCTACCTTAAATTTTGGCACCAAGACAATAAAAGTAGTGTTTAAACTACTTAATTCCAACTTTATGTGTCTCAAAAACCTTAAAACGCTTCAAAACATCCTCGCTATCCGTATTCTAGTTAGATTGCCAAAAGGCCACCGTATACCCATCCGGTCCTGGGGCTTTGTCTCCTTTCAAATCATTAAGAGCATTGGTCACTTCTGCCTCCGTGAATTGCAACTCCAAAGTTATCGCCCAAAGCATTAAGTCTGAGAAAGTGCAACCCTTCTGGGGCTCTGGCTTCTCCACTACCGTGAGTCTCGCAACATAGCTTCAAAAGCCTTTGCTATTCTTAGTCTCAGCTTGTCTCCCCAAAGGATAAATTGTCTACACTCTCATCTTAGTTATTGTATTTCTTCTTCCGTACAAAGAAATAGTAATTTAAGGTGGTAGAAAGAAGAAGTAAAATACGAAAAAGGTTTCTAGGGATGATAAATTCACAAGGGAATAATAGCCAGGAACTTCACAAGTGGTATAGAGAAAATTTTGTAAAAACTGTAACTAGGATTTTTCCACAAATGGCACCAAATCCGAAGCATAAAAGATAAGATTATATAAATGGTATCAACATGACATTGACTAATGATCTATTGCTGATCAAAGCTTTGCTAAAAAGGAAGATTATGGAGACATGTTCTATTATCCGGCTTAGACTGAAGTTTAAGGAGCAAAGATTCCATTTAATAGTAATTTGAAGATTAACATGAAGACCGTGGGTTGGCCTCTTGTTACTTTCAATAGCAATCGGCCCGTTACTTGCCATTCTCTCAATTATAAGCTCCTAAACTAAATCACAGCACTGTAAGCTTAGAAGCTTTAATGCTTTGGTGAGATAAGGTCCTGCAACATAACCAATTAGGTTGCTTACTTATAAGGCTGCCACAAATTGATACATGCAAAGCCACAAAGTTGGTTGCTCTAAGAGAGTTTTGTCCCAAAATAATACATTTTTTTTTAATTAATGTAATACATTTTGTATTATTGCTCAAATTGATATTAAAAAACCAGAGTTTCATTTAATTTATAGCCTTTAACTTCAATCTTAAAACTGTAGTCAATCACCAACTACGGTTTGATGAGGACACACTAGTTTGGGCATTTTTTTTTCAAAAACGTATTAGATTGGTATTTTTTTTTTTTTAAATGTATTATTTTGGGACAAAACTCTTAGTAAGAGGTAAAAGTTGGAGGGCTGTCAATTTAAGAGCTAAGATGTGAAATAGTAAGAGCAGAATCACCAAAGCAAGAGCACCAAGGCAAAAAAGACAAGATCGAACCACAAAGATTAGGGCTCCCCACATTTCAAACAACAAGAAACTAACCCAAATTGAAAATGAACATTTGAACTGCAACTCTAGATCAAAATTCATTCTACATTGTTGTCGATGTTCGATTAGATTGGTCTCTCATTGTTGGGTATGTGTAGGAAATGCCCATTACACATGAGGTTTGTTTATCACTCATTAAGAGGATTCTATAAGTAAGCATGTGGGGAAGTTCAGCTGTATCATTTTGAAGATTGAAAAGAAACTAAACAAATAAAATTAAAAAAGGGAAAAGAAAAATTCCCCATTCACTTGCAATAACACAATGCTTAAACAATTGCTTCCGATTCTTCCAAAATCACCTAACAGGCTAATGAACTACACTTTAACAGCCATCAAAGGCCAAAAACCACACCTTTTATTGATTGAAATACTCAAATCTACTTGAAGGATGAAAATTTTCAAACTAAAAACATGAGAACAGATGATAAATTATCTGGGCCATCAGACCAATACAAAATACAGCTATTTATATATACATGTTCAGATTCAAAAGAGAATCAAATAAATGCTGATACTCAGTTAAAAATATGTGTACAGAAAAATAGAAAAATGAGTAAATATAGTAATATACCTTTGATTCAGAGAGAGAGAGAGATTGAACAAAAAGACGAGATGCTACTGAAGAATTTCAAACGTCTTTGAATGATGCTGAAACTGATCACTTTTGTTCTTTTCACAGGGAACTCTGTTTGTCAGCATTTCAAGGGCATGATCGTCATTTCGGCGGACAATGCGGCCGTTATATTCGCAAAAGCAGTGAAAACGACGTCGTTTGGTATTGATTTCTCCGCAAGTGACTCGGAGTCAAAAGACGGAAAAGCCCCCATGGGCAGAACCTGGGGAAGAAGCAGGAGGAAGAGAAAATATCAGTTGCCTCCCCCTTAACGTTTCTGAATATCACTTTCTCCCTTCAGGTTTCTAGAAATATCAGTAACGGTCCCTTTTTTAGTGACCGTTTTCCAAAAAGTTCTCAACGGTTTTTCTGAATACAATTTTACAATAACAATTATGTAGTATTTTCTAAATTGAATATTTATTTGAGAATCTAGAGGATTCTCATCTCAACTTCTTTTTTCATATTTTCTATTAAATATTTTGCGATGATTTTATTTTTTTTATATTTGTTATAATATTTCAAAATAATAATTTAGAATTTACTAAAACTTAAAAAAAAAACAAAACATATACCAATAGTCTGGAAGTTCCTCTAAATTTAATATTATCTCCCAATATAATTCACTCTCATGTTTTTTTTCAAACATATCCTAAAGTTTTTTTCACAAAAAATATCAAAAATGAAAATGAAATATATATTAAGCAGGTTGGATATTTGCTTGAAAGGAAAAGTTAAACGATTTTTCTCATTGTTGTTTTTGGTGAAAATATAAAAATCAAATATAATAGAAAGAAATAGATAAAATGAGCTAAATAGACATATAAAATTAATTTATTACATTCAAATCTATTTTTTATTTTCCTTTAAATTTGTTTATTTTTCCACTTTTTCTCTTTATTTTATTTTCTTAGTGTTTTCCAAGTTTCAAACGAAGCATTAAAAATTAGTGGAAGAAAGTAGAAGTTGATATGTCATGAAATATGCAACGACCCAACTTTTCATCCAATATTGTTCGGTTTAAGGTTGTAGTAGCGCACACACAGCTTCCCACCAGTCTATCCCGATTTTGCTTCTCAATTGAGCATGTGCCTTTAAGAAAAAGGCTTTGATAGTGTTGAGTTAAAGTCTTATATATATGGACTTTAATCTTGTAAATTGATTGAAGTATGAGGGAAAATTTAAAAAAAAATAAAAATTAAGAGGATAAAAACGAAGAAAAAAATAAAAAAAAGAACAAAGATTGATCATTATTTTATATATATTTTCTGCATATTTTCACACATTTTATGTGATGTAATTTAGAAATTGATAAATTTTTTTATTTAATTTTAATTATTTTTTATTTTTTTATCTGTAAAACCAAACATAAAAATAATAATAATTTTCTAAACTATTTTTTTTTTCTGCATTGGATTTTCTGAAAATTAAATACAATTTATATCTTCCCCGAAGGACATTTATTTTTTCTTTTCCTACTGTTATTGGGCATCTTTGGTTACTATTTTTGAAAAGTGTTACATTAGTTTATAAATACAAGAAAATAATTTTTGTGTTCTTTGAAAACTATTTTTGTTATCTGAATTTAATGTTTTCTATGTTTTTGTGTTTATAAAATAAAAAAAAAATAGAAACCAACTTGTTTTTCTTGTTCTCATTGTTTTGAAAAAAAAAGTCGTACTTCTTTAAATATTTTAAATTTTGTACTTCTTTTTTCTTTGTTTTTTAAAAGTATTATGGTTGGAACCACAAATACATAACTTTATGAAATATTGATATTCAATAATATACCGCTGTCAGAAAAAATTAATTCAGTTCTTAAATTAATATTTTTATTAATACTGAAAAAATTATAACTGTCAATTATAATAAACCTGTAAATACTGTGTCAGGTTTGCCATCTCCCTGGTGGATTAAGGGAGATTTATTTTTGGGAAAAAAGCATTTTTTATTTATATATAAAAGAAGTTTATTTTGTTAATATTTTAAAATTTTAATAATTTAAATGAAAATATGCAATCATATATAAAAGAAAGATGTATCATGAGGAAGAATAGAATATGATTTATGTTATTTTCTATTTATTTATTTAAGTTTGTTTTATCATTATTTTTCAAAAAAGTTTGCAAATAATATCGTTTAAACTAAATCATTTTATATATTCATTATTAATATATATTTATATTTTATTTATTTTTGTTTGAAGAATGACAGTATTTATAAAATTATTTTTTTAACATTTTTTAAGGTTTTAGCATGTTTTGGCTTGTAACACATATGAGCTGGACGAAAGCTGACCCGAATATAAATGAGTTAGATTAACCTAAACCGTTTTGACCCATAACCCTAAATGGGTTGGACTAACCGGTTTACCAACTCTAATCTATTTTAATATTTTAGCTACTTTTTACGGAATGAATTCGCAACCTATTTTTTTGACCTGTGACCCAAGTGAGCTAGGCCAAATGACCGATTCAATGATTTCCGATTCCACCTTATTATGGTTCCATTCATGATTTCAGGCGAAAAGTTTCCATATTTTTCTTCAGGAACAAATCAACTAGGCCTAAATAATTAAATTAAAGGGTATATAAATATTTATAGGAATATCTTTCAAGAAAATATGGATAGCTAGGCTCAATGCCTTGTGGTTGGTTTGTTTATAAGATGAACAAAAAACGCCATATATAGAACATAATATTTGAAGAAATGAAGCTGCAAAATTAATAGAAGTTTAGCGCGAATTTTTTCTATATCTGCTGCTTTCTTCGCTTTTTCCTGGTCTAAAAGTTGCCTTATTTCTTATTTCACTTCTTCGCGCACACATTTGCGCCTCTTTGCACAGTGGGAACTGGAATATGATAGTGAAATTTAAAGAAAGATCCACCACTTCTATCACAAACCATGCATCAGACAATCGCACTACTTTATTCCTTCCATATGCTGCAATATTTCTATGCCGGATTCGCTCAACACATCACTATCCATCATATTAAATTGAACTATATAAACTATATTATTATACAATTCAAAATGAATTTATTTTCATATAAAACTACAAATCTTATAATATGTATGTAAGAATCTTATGAAAATCGCAATTTTCAAAAGGCAAAATCAGAATTTCTAGTAAAAATCCGAAATTTTTTACATCTCGATGACGAAACTGGGACTTCTCTCATGAAATCATCTCGCAAATTTACCATGTCAATTTTTGGATTCCGAGGTGGCTGATCACGCTGGCATTACGTACGTCTGGTTTACTTGCCACGGCAAAGGTGACGTTGGGACAAGACCTCAAGAGCGTGACACTCAGATGTTAACGACCATATCGAGCCACATGGGTATAAGATTATTCCATGGCTCATATTGGGTCACGTAGCATGGATGTCATAAAGGAAATAAAGAAATAAGGAATAAATGTAAGAAAATGGAAAGCCACACAAATTCGTCGATGGGAAGGTAGTTAACTTCCTCCCTTTGATCGATGCTCAATCTAAGGGAGAAAAAGAAAAGCAAAGAGAAAAGTGGAAGAGAACGAGAAGAAAAAGATGGGAAATGATGAGAAAAGGAAAAAGAAAGAAAGCAAAAATAAGTGAAAAGAGCTGAGAAGAAACAAAAAGAAAACAATTCAGAGGAAGAAAAGGAAAAGGATAGGAAAGGAGGAAAAGAAAAAGGGAAATGGAAAAAGGGAAAACAAAACGTGAAGGAGAAGGGGAAGAGGTAGTAGCCATTTTTTTTATTTTCTTTTAGAGAGAGAGCATCTTCTCTCTAAAACTCATTTAATCCGATCGCTTGATTTTCCCACAAAAGCAAAGTGGTTCTACACATCGAGGACTACATCGGGCACCGGTTTCAGAGTTTTCGACAACCCGTGAGGTAGGGTTTGGTCCCACTTGTTTTGCACTTTGTTTAAGTGTTTTGTGGTAAATGCTTTTGTTGGTTTGAGGCCGTGAGGTTGCTTTGATCGTCCCAAATCTTGGAAACCCAAGTGTGGAAATTTGGGAGCTCATTCGGGACAAATCCAAGGACTGTGGTAGGCCAAGCTTGGGGAAGTTTGTTTAATAATTCCATGTAAATAAATTGGTGCTGGTGTATATAGGCAATTGAGATAAATTAGGATTTGCTCAATTATATGAATATACCTGGCAGTGTATAGGCCATTGAGATAAATTACATTTACTCAATTATAAGTAATATAATTGTGAGTATAGGCCATCGAGATGAAATTGTGAATCGCTTCAAGTGAGCTAATTTGGGAAGGTTTGATCCATATTGTTGAATTATTACATGTGGTGTGAATCGCAAATTCAGAATCGCGCATACTAATATATCGTATATATATTTATAAACGGTTTTTCGGAATGACATAATGCATTTTCATATGCATCAAAAACCTAGAGATTAGGTGTTAAGGCGGTATTGATATGAATTTTCCTCAAAACGAACACGGTTGGGCAGCGAATTTCACATGATGATTTTCTGATAATCAAGTTGGTGATGAGCCAATAGATCATTTCGATGAGGACAATGATTGTTTTAAAGCTCACTCAACCAATTAGCCTCTGATGGTATCCCAGATTTACCACACTTAAGTAGTTTTCAGGAGACCCTAAAACCAGACTTCAGTATGAAGGATAAAATGGTACTTCGGGTCAAAATCGAAATTTTTCAGATCTCGATGACGAAATGGATTCACCGTTGGAATCGTCTCGTGAAATCTAGCTAACACGTCGAATTTCTTCGAATTCCGAGACACTTACTTCACATTTTCGATACACGTAGAGAGTATGACACTGCAGACTGCGAGGCCCAAGAGGCGCCACGTGTCACGGCCGGAAAGTCAAACATTGAGCTCAAGTAGGGCTCACATAAGACACATGGCATCATGCCATCGGTTGAATCCGTTGACATGCCGATAAGAATCTTAAGGTGTCCACGAGAAACGGACACGCGGCATTAGAGGACTTTTCACCAAGTCTTCCAACCTCACTCGGAGGAAGGGAAGAAAGAGAGAGATAAACGGAGAGATAGAGAAAGAGAGGTTTTAGAGAGAAGCTCTACCTTCTCTTAAGTTTCGACGACGGACCGGTTGAAGTGAGCAAGAGGGAGAGTCGGATCTCACAAGGAGAACTTCGTGGTCAAGATCGGTGACGGAGTTTTACAAACTCCGAAGTAGTTTTTCCTACTTGCTTTACTTTACAGATGCTGCAATGACGCGGATTGTTGAGGCCTGATGGTCGTGGATTTCGGGGTTCCAAAGATTTGACCGAGTGAATAAACTCGAATGGTTTGAACAGTCTACCGCATCGCTTCATGCTGATTTGTGCGAGCCGTTACCGTCACGAGAATAACATACCGATTGTGATTTTACAAGTACCAAGATGGACTGCCTGATTATGCCTTAGCCCATGTGAGTTAATCTTATGTTATTAATACCAATAACATGTTGTATGCGACTAATTTTGTTAATATACTTATTATGATATATTATATGTGTTAATGTTGTTGCCATCGATCGCACTTAGGCGAAGAACCCGCGAGGGAAATTCCAATTACCAAGACGTCACCCCACGTGGGACTTTTTTTTTTTAGGCAAATCAAGACGTACTTGGGAATGTAATTTTTCACATCTGTGGCCTTAGAAGAGAAGAAATGGCCAAGCCGGCCTTATCTCTTGCGGTTTTCAGAAAATTCGGACAAGAAACCCAGTTTGTATAAATTGTACTTTCAACACAATTGTAAACAAGTTCTTTTCAGATAAAATATACATTTTATTAGATGACAAGCAGAGCCAAAGCTGGCCATTTCAAGATTACGATTGTCTCATGACATGAGAGGCAGAGATTTACAGTCAGACGGCAGAATAATCTGGACAATTCTGCTCAATTACAAGTTTATTTTCTGAACAACAAGTTTTGTTTGAAAATGATATTTTTCTCTATACATAGTTTAGTGAGTTGCGAAGAGCTCTATGGCGACTGTAGGACATGGGACCCAGACATTTGTATCCAAGAGATCACGTATTTACTGGAAACAAGGTGGTTTAAATCGTGAGCATCGTATACGCACTTAAAGCGAGAAGAACCCATTTGCGGTGATTCCACCATCGGCTGATACCAACTCGTCATAACATTTTTCGTGTATTGTGGGTGTTCGAGAAGACTAATTCTCTCTTAGAGATCGATTTCAAGAAGTTCTGTCATATTACAAGCCGGATAATATGTATTAGAATTATAGATTTTAATATGTATTTGTATTAAGAGAATGTTATCTCAACCATGTAAGTATATTTAGTTGGGATATAGATTTTGTGAGTTGAACTATTAGAATATAGCTTGGTATATTTGATGAAAGTGTTGATGCAGGGGCTGGGCGACCATTTTTATTTCAGCGTATGCGCCTCTATGATACGAGACATATAGATTTTCCGTAGGCCGACTAAGAATACTGTGACTCAATATTACAATGTATACACATTAAACTAATATATAACTTAATTTAAAATATTAATAACATATAAGATTAATAATTTATTAATATATTATTACTAAATTAAACTAATCTAAAATATGAAAGCTTCATATAAAACTATAAATTTATAATATGTATACATAATATTAACTAATATGAGAATTTCATTTAAATATTAACTAACATGAAAAGTTAATTAATTAATATATTATTACTAAATTAACTAATTGGTTTTGTATATGAAAGTACTATATAAACTATCAAATTAAACTAATATAGTTATTTTAAAGAAGACATCACTATAATTAAATATATAAATCTAATATAAAACTATATTATTAAATTTATAATACTATATAAAACTAATATATTTCTATATTGTTAAATTTATAATATAATATGAAATTATAAAATAAAACTAATATATAGTTATTTTAAAGAAGACATTACTATTAAATTTATTATACTATATAAAACTATAGTATTATTTAAATATACTATATATGAATTTAATTTAAACTAATATATATTTCTATTTTATTAAATTTATAATCTAATATGAAATTATAAAATAAAACGAATATATAGTTATTTTAAAGAATGCAATACTATTAAATTTATATCATATAAAACTATAGTATTATTTAATAATATACTATAATATATTTGTCTTTAAACTAATTTATATTTATATTTTTTATTAAATTGATAACTAATATGAAATTACAAAATAAAACTAATATATAGTTATTTTAAAAAGTAGACATTACAATTATTATAATATATAAATTATAGTATTATTTTAATATATATTTATAAGTGATATTTACTCAATCAATATATTTCATTTTATTAAATTTATAATCTAATATGAAATTATAAAATAAAACTAATATATAGTTATTTTAAAGAAGTCATTACTATTAATTTATTTTACTATATAAAACCATAGTATTATTTAATAATATACTATATATGATATTTACCTTAAAATAATATAAAATTATATTGTTAAATTTATAATATAATAATATGAAATTATAAAATAAAGCTTAATATAGTTAACATAAATACAAAACATAAATGGAAACTATTAAGACACAAAACATAAATACAATAATGACAATTTAAAAGTAAATTAACCTTAAATACATACCTTACTTAATTAACCTTGTTGAAATTTGAAACTTACAAACCTTAAACACCAAAATTTCTACATTTTTTTGAGATATGTAACAAAGAATTTTTTTTTTTGAGTGAAATGAAAATTGGATATGAGTAGAAAGAATTTGTGATAAAATGGAATGATTTTGTGAGGTATTTATGTAATTTTTCGTCAAACAAGCCATTTGATGGTCAAAATATATTTGTAATTTAATTTAACCGTTGGATTTAATTTTTGGTGAAATCCGACTCATTATATATTCTTAAACTGGCTTGGATCAATCTTATAACCGCTGATCAAGTCGATTTCCAACCGGCCGTTGAATAAAAATATGCCTGTTGGATAGCATTTTAAATTCGATGAAATCTAACCTGCTGGATCAAAGCAGTATTCAAATATGGCTGGGCCGTGACTACCAAACTACCGTTTGGAATGCTTGAAAACCAGCGATTATAGTATTGAAAAATAAAGACAGCCCACTTCCGCTGTGCCCAAAGAAGAGGCAAACCCAATAAACACTCGCTCGGGCGCACCCCAAAACAAAAGGCTACCGCCGCCCCAAAGGCCAATAACATGGGTAATTGGAATGTCCACATTCTGCAAATCAGACTAAATCTCGCCAATAAGTAAGTAGGATAACTCTAATAGCATCTTATTCTCAGAATCCAAACTAAATCTCAACAAAGATCGAAAATGATAACGATTTATAAACAAATTTTATCCTCAGATCAACCTGATCTCACCAATAGCGAAGCGATAATTTCAACAAACTCGGGTCTTAATATCCCTTATTAAACTGGAGACGACAGATAATATCTCATCCAAATTTTAGTTAATCCTTATTACCATCCAATTCGGAAAACATACGCTATATATATCAAAGCATCCCTTGGTGAAAGGTAATGCAAAACATTCGCCTCTAAGCAAGATATATCTTTTTTCTCACTGCCACCTAGCGAAGGCCCTCACGACCCTTCTCTTTCTTGTCTTTGCAGATGAGTGCCACATCCAGAGCCTGGTCGACCAAATCCCAACAAAGAATCCTATCTCGCGACACTAAACCCCGGGTTCGCGATCACCAATAACCCGCTTAATACAAGTGGATGCCCAAGTTACCCGCCGACGCCACTTTGCAAAATCGTTGTAGCCTCCCTTAGATGTGAGCTCTACCCAGCATAATAATTGTGATAAACCGTCCTAAACAAATTAATATATCATCACATGAGTAAAACGACTCACTAGCTCCATAAACAAGACTTCATAACAATATCAGAAACATACAACTATGTCCAATAGTTTTAAGAGTTAATAATTTACTCTTATACAACACATATATCAAAATTAGGGAATTCTAATACATGTAGAAAATCATCAAAGCCACAACCCAGCTTTCTTCACAACCTCAATCTCTAGGACGAGCCGTCCCCTCGTACGCCCTTCTTGCACCAGAAATAATATCCTCGATTGCGCTGAAAGCACGCCGTAGTGGAATCACCCTGCGGGCTACTCTCCACCTATGTAGTAATGTCTGGGGGAATAAACACACATTCAAGCAAATGCATGATCCTACTTGAATGTCTAACTCATCAACTCATACCCGAGTTCTCACCAACTCCCTCACACTCGCCTAAGCCTTGTATGAGGATTCTTATATTTATTTGTTTGTGGACAACCCTCCGATGTATATATATCAATTAGGTCGTCTCCGACGATTGATATTATTTATGGACTACCCTCCGATGTATATCAATAGGGCTGTCTCCGACGATTGATATTATGTTTGGACTACCCTCCGATATTTAATATTTTTAGACAACCCTCCGAACCATTCACTCAAGAATTACCTCATGCACTCACTCCTATCGTCCTAGGGTGCCCTAGTGCATATGGAATGAATGATGCTAATTCCATTTCAATTCAATAACACATGCAAATATATAATCATGCATATATTCACATAATTTAAATCACACAAACATGTCATGTAATTTCACCATCAACTACATCAAAATTAGCTCACGCGGCTAATGATCAAACACGAGCAATCTGGGATTTGAATTACTTCACCCAAACACATTATTTCACGAAATTATTTTAGAACAACACTATTCTCGAATAGTGAAACCTCACATTATTCTAAATTCACCAATCGTCGGCTCACTTCAGGAACCCGAATTTCACGGCAATTTCCGGCCTCATACAAACTAATACATGATTTCAAGCATAATTTACGCTATTAAAGACCCAAACAGTCCCTCATGGTTACGGACTGCTCACATTTGGTTCAATAAATTAAATCAATTCAGTCCCAAGCTTTGGAATCGATCAAACGGCCGTTCAAGGCCTCAAGCCAACCAAAACATTGTAAAACACTTAAATAAAGTGTAAAACCCAAGTAGGGAGAAACCCCTACCTCAAGGAGTTTGTCTAAACCTCTAAATCCGCACCTACGGCCCCCTCTCCGCAGAGCGCCTTTCCTTCTTGTCCTGAAGACCGACTACATCGATCGCTACGATATTTTAGAGGTTTCTCTCTAAAGAAAATCTCAAAAAAATGGCTACTCGCGATTTCTCTCTCGTTAATGTTTTCTCCTTTGAGGTTAGAGATGGTCACTATTCATTTTTCGCATTATCCTCATTTAAACAATTTCTAAAATGACCATTATGTCATTCTTTCCCAGCTTTGTCATTCCTACTTCTATCTCGACCATCCATTTTCACTCATTTCTCTACCTTATGCCACTTATGGCACATGAGTACTTATTATATGTGATTTTCAAGCAGATCAAAATCATTCCATCAAGACCCGAATCCGATGCCTCAAAACGCGGCCAACCCTCACCAGTCTCTCGAATTCTACGAAATTTTACGCACCAGCTGATTTCTCGCGAGACGATTCTAAATCTATGAAGAACCCATCAACAACCCCAGATTCCAGAAGAAAATTTTGATTATTAATACGATTTATTATTTCAAATGAAATTCCCGTCTTATATTCTCCCCTCCTTAAAAGGATTTCGTCCCAAAATTCTGGACAATCACAACAAAACACATGCATATGCAACATGCACTCTACCATGCATGTAAATTAGTCATTTAAATTTTAAACGACTAAATCACGTACCTTCATCCCTAAACAAGCAGCGGATAGGGGCCATGATCGTGTCCTTCGCTTCCACGCCGACCCTCCACCCATACACCATATTCCCTCACTAGCCTCACGGCCTTAAGGGCCGCAAAACCTAATCACATTTATCCAAGGCCGCATACCGGTCCTTCTCGAACCACTCGCTGTCAACCCTGACCGTCCCTAATCCACCACATGAGCCGGATCCTCGAGTATACTCCTAGCATGGAGACGTGAAATACCTCGTGGACACCGACATGCCGCGGCACGCCAACCTATGACTAAATGTTGTCTACCCTCTTGAATATCTCGAAGTATCCACCAACTGCCGATAACTTTCCTCGCACGAACTCGACCACTCATCTCTTAGGCATCACCTTCAAGAAGAGACATGATCCCCAACTCAACTCTAAGGGTCGACGTCGCACATCAGCATAACTCTTCTGCCGGCTCTGAGCCATGAGAAGACGTCGTCGTATCAAGCTCACCTTCCTGAGGTGTCTCTAATCAAATCGTGACAAGTGATGGAGCCTCTCCCACCTCCGTCCAACATAACTGATCTACATGGCCTCCCACAATGCCTCATGGTGCCATCCGTATACTACCGATAACTATCACAGGCGACCACTAAGGGAAAATGCTCCTCTACTCTATGACCCGTGACACATGTCAGCAGCCTTGTCCTCTCTAACACCTGTATATAATCTACACAACGTGTAACCTTACACAATCCATACTTTATGTGTAAACGCTAACCTTCCTAAGGTCACAATCGCTGACAATCCAATAGACCGTCAACCTAGTTCATGTCACGTATGACATCCTTATACCGAGCCCTTGCCGGCTCAACAACACCCAATGCAATTGCCAAAGGGGTATCCAATCCTCGAGTCACTCATGACTCCTATCTCTCAACTCTAAGTCTACGTGGTAACCCGACCGTGTTTTCATCTTGATTAACTTAACTCTTCGGCTTACACTTCGAGCCTCTTACATTCATACAGAAATTTAGGGATATCTCCCCGGGTCTCTTACACCCTAACTCTAGGATTCTCACCTTAGGGCATTAACGACCCCCTTTTTGCTTTGCCCAACACAATTTAATTACTCTTCACTTCCTGATTCGAACTATGAGTCTTCATTGGACGTAGTCCCAAAGACAAACTCAACCCACACTCACCAAGAGTGGTGAATGACCGTACCGTGCACACGAACGCAATCATGCCATACTGTGACACCTAATCTCGGGGTCCACCAAGAGCAAAATCTCGGAGATCTCTCACTCATAATCCTGACCTATCATGTCAACTCTCACCCTACATCCTAGGGAAGAACATCTATTTCTGGCTTCTCTAAAGGCCTTAACCTCTAAGCCCAATTCCAAGGTCGGCCTGCATGACAACCCTGGCTTAAGGTCCCACTATGACAACCTCGATGGTCACAACTCATCCATGTCAAACATGACATCAACAACCTATAGGTCTACCACCCTAAGGTCCACTACGCTTCCGCTGTGCAACTCTGATATGTCCCTGACTTCGACCCACACTCTGGCCCCTCTGGCCTATTTCCAGGTTAATTGGAAGTGCTTCGGGAGTAGCACCCCGAACCGAAACTAGTTCCTCGACCGCACTAGGTGTGGAGGAATGAACCGATACTGTGCTCACAAATGAACTGGATCGCATTGTCCCAAAATCTCGGGATCCCCGTCTCTGGGGTGGCAATCCCGCCTCATGCCCAATCCTGCCTAGTCCCGAAACTCAGCGTGTCTTCTCGCCTTCCCGAACTAGAAGAAGGTTGATCCTCCTCTTGCTACCAACAATTTATCCCGAGTGTTCCGAGCATCCCCTCGATCTCTCTATGGTCGTGGTCGTCCCAACTCATGAAGTACATGTCCCGTAGGCAAATCCTACGATCCCGGTCAATGGACAACTTCAACCATTCTCGACTTCCTGTAATACCCACTAATCCCAAGAAACCACGATCTCAGATTGATGCATTCGTCCCTCCCAACCCACGTCATTCAACCTCTCTAGGTCGACTAATACTCCCGCGCCGACACCACGTGTCCCAAAAACCACCTCAATAAGCCAAAACTCGTGACCTCATCGAACTTCATGACAAATATGGTCTCAACAACTCAAACGATCCTCGCGTATACCATGTTCACTCCGACCGGGAGTAGATCAAGATGTCATCCACGAAGACTACGACAACCGATCCAAATAGGTTGGAATATCCTATGCATGAGATCCATGAACTGGCGCATTCATCAACCGGCTGGCATCACCGTGAACTCGTAAAGTGCCCATAATCGCCCTAAACGCTGTCTTAGGATATCTCGTATCCCTAACCTCACCCGATGGTAACTAGTGCGGTCTATCTGAGTAGACTCGCGGGCCTTCTCAACCGACAAACAAATCGGCCAACTTTCTGCACGTATTGATTCTGATCGTGAACCCTGCCTAACTGGTTTGCAATCAATGCACAAGGGTTCAGCCCTTCTTCTTCGCAAATTGAACCTGAGCGCCCATGGTGGAAGTGCTCTATTTCCATCGAACCCTTCTGTCTGCAGAGGCCAGATCCCAGTTCCTCAGAATCTCAACCGTGCCATCCCCATGCGTGAGTCATAGAGATGGTGATGTACCAGGTGTAATCTGACACAAGTCTACAACCTCTCGCTGGGTAATCCCTAGCTCGTCCTAAAACATCCACATACCGCAAACTACCGGTGATAGACGGTCCGGCCCTCCGTCCCTGTGGTAAGGCTCAAGTAGCCAACCCGCTTAACCGTCCTCGACACTGGACTCAGATACCGCATGGGAAAAAAATATCATGTCATTCCTTGAAATACCACACGAAAATTGGCCAGGTGTGTAGCAGAACCCTCCTACGCCTCACAATCGGAGCACCCACCTTGTAAGTCACACCAATCCATCCCCAAGATGACATCGAACTCTGACATGTCCATGATCCTCAGGTCCACTTTAAGTAGAGTCCTCGAGATCTCCAGCTCACAACCTCAACATATCATCCCTATTCTCGCCCTAATCCCTAGGGGAGAACTCACATACAAAGGCTCCTCTAAGGTCTCAAGAGGTCCTTGCCCATTTCCAAAGCATATTTGGGCCTCACTCTCTAGCCGAACACATCTTAGTCTAATCTTGGTAGTGTCGGTGTAATCCCATAGCCTCTAACACTTTCGACCAGGAGGAACCAATGGTCTCGCTACTGACGGACTTCCCTCTCCTCAGGAAGGCCTGAGATGATGCTACTCTAAAACTCGAGGTTACTAGTGTAACACCTGGCCCCGAGAGTGTACAAAAGACATGCTAACAGAGGGTGTATAAGAGTACCAAGTGTCACATCGTATATTTGAGACTAAAGTAGGAAATGATAATTTATGGAACCCGGGATGGTGTATGAGAATAAGGGTACAATTGTCATTAAGCAAAAATGATATGAAAAGAAAAAATCAAATTAGAGATGGGCCACAATACAAATAAAATAAGTTATAATTGCAATATTAAAGAGATGGAGACTAAATTGCAATTACGAAAAAGTTGATATTATAAAAGAGGGAAATAAAACCAAAATTTCATTTTGGTCTCAAAGTTTGCCCTAGCAAACCCGTAGGAGGAGAAGGAGAGAGCCAAGAGGGGGAAGAAGAGGAAGAGAAGGAAGAAGAAGGAGGAGGAGAAGAAGAAGATCAAGGTATGTTTATCTTAGAATCAAGTGTATTTGGATTCCTAGGACTTTGGTATGGAGATTAGTTGTCTCTTTCGTCTAGGTTTTAAGTAAGATCACATAAACTCAATTGTCAGGGGTTATGAGTAAAACCCCACTGGGAGAAAATAAACATGGAATCACCAAAATATGTGGTTTTAAAAGAATTGCGGACCAGTTGCTCTTGGAATTGCACCTAGGGTTTGTGGCTCGAGGCTCTGCCACCACCAAGAGTTATGGAGTTGTTTGAGATGAATTCCATGTAAATTCGAGGTGTTATGAATTATAGAAGTCAGATGAAGTTAATTAGCAAAAGTGGCAAAACAGTAAAATCTCAAAATTTAAGGTGTACCGGTAAAGATGTAATGTGGGTGCACCCAAGACACTTCACTAGAGCCAACATGTACCAAGATGCCCAATATGTGTACCAATACATAAACAGAATGCAATGACAAAATCATATGTCCAGTGGTGTACCTACACATGTAAGCCCAAACGCCCAGAATGCTATGTTTTGTGTAATTGGGTCTCGACTGTGATTAATCACAGCTTTTAGGAACCTATTAAATGATTAAGATAGGTCTCGAATAAGATTAACTCTCGATGAAAAACGTAACACTCATTTCTACGATATTCGCTGAAAGTGTGAATAAGTCTAGGAAGTGCCAAGACACACTGCTGGTGCAATACTACGCCACGTTCCGCCGATGTGTAGCAAGCAAAAGTGTAGGTAAAAAGGTGGAACTGCTCTCAAGTTTAGCAAAGAGGTGAGTGTTCTAAACTCATTTTCCAAATACTATTGTATTATTATTATTATTATAAACTGTTTTACACTGGTATTTCATGGTTTTGAGTTCAAACCATTTTCAAGAAGCAAGCAATGAATTAGAAATCAAGCAAATGGTTTTGAATAATTAAACCATTTTTCAAGCAAGCAAACAAGTAAATGGTTTTTGAATAATTAAACCATTTTTCAAGCAAGCAAGCAAGCAAGCAAGCAAATGGTTTTAAATTGTAAAACCATTTTTCAAAAAGCAAGCAAATGGTTTGAAATTGTAAAACCATTTTTCAAAAAGCAAGCATGCAAGCAAGCAAAGAATATTTGCGAAAAACAGGCCTTCCCTAGTTCTAAGCAAGCAAACCGATAAGAGGTATTCGCACGGCACCTGGGTGGTACAGGATCTCATACATGCATTGTAGTTTTGCCCGGCTCAAGAAACTTAGGTCTTACATCATGCATTTAAAGGAGACCGTGGGCATGCATGCTGTGAGTATATAAGGTTAAGAGCTCTAACTAAATGGTGTGATGGCGACACGAGGTCAATTCCACCATATTCACCGAAAAAGGTGATGCGACAGTTGTCCTTCCAATCGCACCTGCCGATAATGTGCTCCTGTTCACTAGGGTACAACAGCTAAAAATAGCCTCCAAAGTGGGTTGATGTTTTATAACACATGATATACAATCTTTGAAAATCAACCATTGGTTCACTCTGGCCGCCTCAGCTCAGAGTTTTAAAGCAAACCACTGCTTAAGCCCTCGCGATTTCAAACGACGCTGAGCTAAGCTCCTGGGATTTAAAGCAAACGGTTGAGCCCAGTCTCGTTTTATTTTCAAAGCATGTCGAGCCAAGCTCCCATTTTTATGAAAAAGTTTGAGAAACTTTTGAAGCAAAAGTTTAGAAAGGTTTTAAGAAACTTTCAAGCAAGATAAAGCAAGCAAGCAAGAGAAATTTTGAGAAGTTTTATACACTTCTAAGAAAGCAAGCAATAAGAGATTTATAAGCTTTTAAAGAAAAGTAAAGCAAAGCAAGCAAGCAAGCAAGTATTAAAAATTTTATAAACTTTTAAAAGTAAGCAAGTACAGAAAAGTTTTAGAAAACTTTTAAAGCAAGCAAAGCAAAGTAAAGCTTCTGGAAAATATTGTAAAAGAGAGTTTTACATTTTTGAGATGTTTTACGGAAAAACAAAACATTTTATAAAAGCATACACTCACTGAGCCTGCTTAGCCTATTATTTTTATTTTAAAAACTATTTTCCAAGTACAGGTACGCAAGACGCTGGAGCACAATAGGATTTCTCCTGACATTGTACAAGTGTTGTAATTAAGAATATTATGTAAGGAAAAGACTTTGAATATGTATATGGAACATATGTATGTACATAGTTTAGTATTGTGAAAATGTGTTGGTAGTTGCCTATATTTGGGAGAGTAGTGTAGCTGATGTATACAGATTTGGAATTATACTATATGCAAACACGCTGGTTTTTCCAATGCCAAGATTTCATCAACCCAAGTTTAAATAAAGAAAATTTTATAGGAGGTTTTAGCAAGCACACGACTTCGCTTCATTAGAGTTTCCTAGTCGTTAAAGGTAATCACTGGGATTTATGGAGGCACGCAGACACCCACTGCTAAGGGTAGGGGTGTGTCAACATGGTATCAGAGCATATTGTATACAATAACCTGGGACATGAGGAGAGATGATACCAAGCAAGTTCGTATCAGAGCATATTGTATACAATAACCTAGGACATGAGGAGAGATGATACCAAGCAAGTTGGTATCAGAGCATAAGTATTGGCAACCATGCATGTTTAAGTTCAAAGTACATACATATGAAGTGATTCAAAGTATTAAATAGTTGATTTTTGGTAATTACAAAGACTATGTCGTAGAAGAGACGTAGAGGTCAGTCCTAGGAGAGTCGCTCCAGCAGCTTCGAGTGTCCCGGGCACATGAGAGGAATGAGCACGTAGGCAGGTTCCACTCACCGCCTATGAATCACCTCCGCCAGAGGGTCATGTCAGCCATCTCGCCACCGAGGAGCCTAAATGCCAGATTGCTTACTGGCAGAGCAAGTGGCACAGAATGCACAGATAGTAGCCATAGCGACCGTCGCCAGGGCCAAGTGAGCCTCCATCGCACCCAGAGAGGTTATGGAAGAACCTGGAGGTCGATAGAGAGAGTACAAAACTAGGGGCGCCAAGCTATGATGGTAATGGTGATCCGTATGTACTGGCATGGGCTAGACAGAGAATAAAGTGTATGGAGTTATGGGCTACTAACGGATGAGCAAAGGGTCTTGTTTTCCAGCTTTTCTCGATGGAAGATGTACAAGGATTGGTGGGATGCCGTAGAGGAGGTATCCGATGGTATAGCATGGACCACCCTAGCAAGAGTTCACCGACAGTTCATTCCTCGTGAGAGCCATAAGGATTCAAAATCGAGGAGTTCTTTCAAGTTAGAATTAAGAACATGTCGCTGTCAAAATATGAGAAGAAGTTCTAAATTAGTTAGATTGGTTCCCTATGTTCGTATAGTCCTGGCGTAAAAGGTTTTTATCGTGACTACAAGATCGGGACGGCGTATCTAATGGTCCCTCGTAATAGATTGGGACTTAGTCGAGGCCGTCTCAGAGTCGAAAGCAAGCACCATGCCCATGTATCGAAAGTAGATAGGAAAGTAAGAGGTAAGAGGAGTGCACCAGCACTCCCACGTAGCTCGATGTGACAAAGAGGAAAGAAAGCAAGGGGCAAGAGGTTGCAGAGGCCGAGGTGTAAATGAGGAGCCATCTTCAGTCAGATCAACGAGGCTCTGGGCCGCTAGCAAGGCATCTAGAGCATTCCGCCCATCTGTCATAGGTGTCAGAAACGACACCATGGGAAGTGTAGAAGACAAGATGTGGTGTTTCCACTAAGGGCCAGCAGCCATTTCATTAGGAGCGGCTCCCCACCGGGACAAGGGCGAGACACGTAGCCGCCTAGCTACCCCACTGCAGATGAGCACTCATGCCGTCTGGGAGAGGTTTCCCTGCTAGGCCAGCACACCGCAAGTAGAGGTGGTCATGGTAAGGCAGGCAAGGCCCTGTGGATATGCATGTGAGCCTCTCGCACTTCGTGCCGCAGTATATGATGTGACTCGAAGAAGATGCGTATGCAAATTCTAGATGTGGTCACCGGTTTTATTTCATCCTTGATCATGATGCATATACATTAGTGGACCTGTGAGTTACGTGATCTACTTGCATCGGGCTTCATTCTTAGATCGTTTTCAGAGAGACCCACCATTGGGAGGTCGTACGGGAGTTTCCTTTCCATCCGAGATCCATTACTGTGTGACAGAGTAGTCGAGATATTAGAGTTCGATTGAGGGGCAGGAGTTCCAGCGGGATCTTGTAGCCTTGATATGAGGGATTTCATGTGGTTCTCAGATAGATTGGTTATCTCCATGAGCCACATTGCATCAAGGGCAAAAAGAAGCAGTTGCATAGGCCAGGTGAGTTCTTGAGTAAAGTTCGGGAGGATTACGAGAGTTATCTTCCGATGATCTCCGCCTAAGACAAGACAGAATGCCGCGCAAAGGATGTCAAAGTTATCTAGCTTATGTGGTGAGACAGGAAGGAGGGACTATATTGATGAGAATCCATTGTTAGAGATTTCCATGTATTTCCGATGATATTACAGGATTACCTCCAGAGAGAGGTGGAGTTCACCATTGATTTGATTCCAGGGACTGAGCCCATTTCCATTCCTCCTTATAGGATGGCTCCTGCAGAGTTAAGGGAGCTTAAGGCTCAATTAGAAGAATTGTTAAGTAAGGGATTCATTCGACCGAGTATATCCCCTACTTCGGGAGCTCCTGGGCTCTCTTCGTGGAAAAAGAAAGACGGGAGTCAAGGCCATAGTTTAGGATTACGTGTACCGAACAGAAAGTATCATCCGTAATCAAGATTCACTCCTAGGATCGATGAGTTACTCGATCAACTCATGATCTTTGGTATACTCTAAGATAGACTTTGAGGTTGCGGTATCACGCTGAGGGGCGCAGGAGAGTGCGATGTACCTAAGACTCATGATTCAGACACGCTACCGCATTATGAGTTCTCGGGTGATGCCCTTTGGCTCACTTAATGCCCGCGCCGTTTATGGATTTGATGAACCGAGCATTCCAACTGCATTTTGGATAGGTCTGGGCTATAGTTTTATTGATGATATCCTACAGTATTTCAAAGTAGTTCGAGGAACATTTTGAGCACCTGGGATTGTATTATGTGACTCTAAGGGAGACACACAAGCTTATATGCCAAGTCGATAAGTGTCATTGCCTGACAAGGTGGCATCTTAGTCATGTGATTTCAGCCGAGGTGGGAGTGTAGATCCCTTAAAAATGGTATAGCAAGCAGAGCTTCCTCGGGTTTACAAGTATTACAGAAGCTCACGAGGGTTCTCCAAGATAGCAAACTCTAATCGACTAAGCCGACAAGGAAAGATTGTTAAGTATGATTCTAGATGTCATTGAAAAGAGTTTCCGAGGAGTTGAAGAGCGATTGACTTTTCAAATTTCAATTCTAGCCTTCTTACCCAATGGAAAGATGGATTCAGAGTTTATAGTGGATGCTTCTCAAGCAAGGTCTTGGTTGTGTTTTTGATGCGTAATGACAGGGTGATTGCATATGCTCAGATAAATAAAGAAGATGAGGAGAATTTGACTTCACACTAATTTAATTTGTGAGCTAGCAACAACAGGTTTGCTTTAAAATATGGAGACATTACTTTATATGGTGTTCTTGGTGATCTTACGATTATAAAAAGTCTTTATCATATTTTCACCCAAAAGAGTTAAACCTCGAGGCAAAGAAGATGGCTCTGTGCTGATTAAGACCACGAATCACTATCGAGTACCATCCAGAAAAGCTACGTCGTGAAGGTGATGCCTCGAAAGTAGGCTTAATTTCAAATGAAGTTCTTTGTCTCACATGAGATCAAGTTATCTTCCACTCACAGGATCCGAGAGCCAGGTGATATCGAGGTCGAGGGATTCGTGGAGCCTGTTAGCCACGCTTTCATGTTGGGACACTCAGCGGACTGTAGATTCTGCAGTGGCTATCACAGATCCACAAGATGATTAAGCTAAGGGAAGAGATAGAAAAGGAAAGAAAAAACAGAGTTTTAGACCGTAGATGATGGTACTGATAAATAAATAATGTAGAACGTGGTGGGTGCTGTAGTATGGCGAATCGAAGAGAGACATTACGGAAGAAGCACATTCATCTGCGTATGCTATGCATCTAGGCAGTACTAAGATGTACAAGACTTTGAAAGAACATTACTGGTGGAATGGGATGAAGAAAGAGATCGCAAGTTTCGTTTCTAGGTGCTTAACTCCGTCACGGTAAGCGCAGAGCATCAGCGCTCGCAAAGATACACATTCCTATTCTAAAGGTGATACGCCGGAAAAGACTACTATGGATTTGTAACAGGTCTTCCACTAATTCGTAGGCAACATGATGCGATATGGGTAATAAATGATCGTTTGACAAAGTCTGCTCATTTTCTGCGCACGTTAAAGATTCATCGAAAATTCGGGTCAATCAGATGTAGATGATGAGACTTCATGGGGTTCCGGGGCCTGACAAGGTCAAATCGAGACCCCAGTTCACATCCGTGTTTTGGGGCCTAGCTTACAACAACAAGTAGGTACCTCGCCTACACTTCAGCACATCATTTCATCCTTAGACGGATGGCCAGCTAGAGAGGATTATTCAGACGCAGGATATGCCGAGAGCTCAGGTAATGGAATTCAAAGGAAGTCAGATACTCACTGCACTAATGGAGTTTGCCTACAACAATAAATTTCATCGGGCCAAGATAGAAATGGCTCCATTCGAGGCACCATATGGTAGGAAATGTAGAACCTGCCAGCCGGGATGAGGTTGTGAAAGAAGACTAGTAGCCCCGGACCAAGACAGATCACTTCGAGAAAGTGAAAGTCGTTCGTATAACCTGAAGATAGCAAGAGATGCATGTAAAAGTTATGCGCACAACCGGTCGAGACTGCAGCGCTGAGTAGGTGACCGAAGTCTTTTTGAAGATTTACCTTGGAAAGGTGTGTTGAGATTCGGGAGACGTGCTTAGTCCATGTATATCGACCTATGAGATTATGAGCAAAGTGGGGGCCACAGGACGCCCCAAACTCGGGGGTCCGTTGACTACCCGTCAACCCGCGGAACACTCGTGAATGTCGGGTGACCCGACATTTCTCATGAAAATCGGGAAGAGTCTCCTTTGTACGGGGAGCTCTACCCAAATACAAAACCTGCATATACCTATCCCAAACAGTGCGATATATCCAATATATCCAATATATCCAATCACATGAGTAATACGACCACTTGGGCCCACAAACGATACTCATAATACATACTAACTATGAATCCAACTATATAATTAAATAGTTACAAGAGTTAATATTTTCATTTATACAATATGATATATTAAAATTAGACATTTCACACATGTATATCATCAACCAAAGCCACAACCCGATTCTCTGAACCCAACTGTGAAGACATCCCCGCACGCCCCTATACCTCAGAAATAATATCCTCGACAGGTGAGCCAATGCCCGTAGTGGAATCGCCCTAAGTGGGCTACTCCACCTTAAGTGCGCTAATGTTCCAAAAATAAACATACATTCAAGCAAATGCATGATCCTACTTGAATGTCTACATGACCAACTCAGATCCCGAGTCCTCACCGACTCTCTCACACTCGCCTAAGCCTCGTATGAGAATTATTGTTTTGTTAGTGGACAACCCTCCGATGTATATATATCAATTGGGCTGCTCCGACGATTGATATATTATTTGTTTGTGGACTACCCTCCGATGAATATCAATCGTCTGCCTCCATGATTGATATTTTTAATTTGACTACCCTCCGACAATAATATTTTTAGACAACCCTCCTAACCATTTTCTCTGGGACTCATCTCATGTAATTCACCTTATAGTCCTGGGGGAGGTTCAGTGGCATATGGAATGCATGTATGCCAATTCCACGCCTAATCACATGCAAATATGTAAACATGCACATATCCACATAATATCCAATCACACAATCATGTCATGTAATTAATCAATTCATACATCAAAATTACCACTTGTGCTAATGATCAAACACTATACCCGACCTCGAATCACCGACCATACACGCTGCACAAAATATATTTTGAGAACACTGTTTTGGGAATAGTGAAACCCTCGGTTACTATTCCCGAAAAATCACAATTCATCGATTCACTTTGTGAACCCGCATTTCACGGCCATTCCCTACCTTTTTCATATCAAGCATACATTTAATGCATAATTTCACACAAGCAGCCACTAAATTTCTGGACTGTCACGGACAGTAAAAAAATTCTAAAAAAATTTCCAACAATTTGGTCCCAAGTTTTGGGACCGATCAGACGGCCCTCACTCGCCACTGACTCAAACATTCGTAAAAGTACTGAAGATAATAAAACCCCAAGTAGGAGAAACCCTACCTCTCGGGGTTTGTCAAAAACTCATAAATCCGTGTCCACGATAGGCCACCGTGAGCAAGCTCTTCTGTCCCAAACCTTCGACTAGTCGGATCAAGGATATTTAAGAGAGTTTCTCTCTCAAAAGAATCTACTCGCTTCCAGCCTAACGGATCCCATTTGTTTCATGTCAACCCTAAATTGTGGAGATACACCAGTATTTTTTTTGTTTTGCGCATTTAATCAAATTTCAAAATTGCCAATTTGTCCATCTTTTTCCGGTGCTTTGACACTCTAAGACTATCTCTAGCCATCCATTTTCATCATTTCACTATACCACTTATGTCACATGAGTACTCTGTTATATGTAATTTTCACGATCAGAAATTGCCACGACACCCAAAACCGTGATGATACTTCGAAAAATGTAAAATTCGACATTGTCTCTAAATCACAATTTTACGTATAGCTAGATTTCGAGACGATTCCAATCTGGAAACTGCTTCATCATCCAAGATCTAGAGAATAAATCTTGCATTTTTAACCAAATTACAATTTCAGAACCGAAATTACGTATTTTTCCATTTTTCCGTAAATTGGAATTTCTGCCCACATTCTCCTCTAAAGGAATTTCGTCCCCGAAATTCGACAATCACAATCACTCACAAGCCTATGCAACGCACTCTCCCATGCATGTAAACAACATTTAAATCTTAAACGACTCAAACCACGTGACCTTCATCCCTAAATAAGAAGGATAGGTGGCCCGCATCGTGTCCCTTTCTCGCACCCCACGTGACCTCCACTCCATAGTGCCTCCATAGTACCCTCACTAGCCTCACGGTCTTGCGTCGCAAAACCTGATCACGGCTATCAACAATGCACACTGGTCCCTCCTCGAAGGTCCCATCCGTGTCAACCTCAATCTGTCCCCAATCCACCACATGAGCTGGATCTGGAGTATACTTCCGAAGCATGGAGACGTGAAATACCTCGACACTGACATGTCGGGCTAAGAACGCCAACCGCACGCTACTTGCGCTCTATCCTCGAGTATCTCGAAGGCCCACAAAACTCCGCGATAATTTTCATGCGCCATTAACCCGATCACTCCCCTCTTAGCACACCTTCAAGAAGACGGATCCCCAACCTCAAAATCTAAGGGTCGACACCAACATCCGTAGATAGCCTTCTCACGGCTCGAGCCGAGAACACGCTGACTGGTCACCCTTGAGGTGTCTCTTAATCGATCGCACCACTAGCGGAGCCTCCCACCTCTACCCAACATAATCCACACTTCACATGGCCTCCCATACAAAGGCTCTCATATCGATGCCATCTCGTATAATTTCGCCCATAACCCGCTGTTGTAGGCGAATTCCACTAAGGGCAAATGCTCCTCCCAACTGCCCTTATGATCTAGGACGCATGCTCGTAGCATGTCCTCTAATAATTGATAACTTCTTAGACCGGACCATCCGTCTGAGCGGAACTATACTCATCGGGCCGAGTGCCCATAGCCTTTGGAAACTCTTCCAAAGTGCGCCTGTGAACCTCGTCCCCGGTCCGACACTGGATACTAGTACTCCATGGGGCCGGACTATCTCTCGAATGTATAACCGCAGACCTCTCCAAGTGTCATCCAGACATGCCAGAAATGTGCCGACTTCGTGAGCCTACCCACTATCACCACCACATGTTTATCACATCGCGGCGGCACGCGAAAACCACGCGACGGCTCCACCCACTCGCCACTCCAATGGTCATGTACTCTTGCCGGCTTCCTCGTGCTCACTTAACTCACGACATGTGAGACATCGTCGAACAGTCCCCATGTCTCTTCATCCCGCCCAAAGAATACCGACGACGGCTCCGGTACATCTTTGTGCCAATTGATGCATGATGTACCAGAGCAAGAACTCCCCGAGAATCTCCTTCTCAAACACAACTGGGAACCACTACCCGCCCTATATCGAAGACTACCATCTCGCTGGAATGCCCAACCCTCCTCACCCAGACTGACCAGACTCGGTCCCCGATGGACACTCATCTTCCAGCCCCGCTAACGGATCAATCATCTGCCAACAGATCGCAGCCACCGTACTTCCTAAGGTACTGAAGTCTACTCATTGCATCAGAGCCTAAATCGTCTCACAGCCGGCATCCGCTACTCCCTGTAGCTTATATCCAGCCAACGCTCTCATAACTTCCGACCGAGTATCACTAATTACATTTGCCTTTACCGGGATGGTAACGCAAAGTGAAGTCATAATCCTCTAGGAACTCCATCCATCTACGCTACCCACATTGAATCCTCTGCCACGTGAAAATATACTCGACTTTATGGTCTCGAGTACACCCGAACTCCTCGTCAGATAAGTATCGGGCGCCAAATCTTCAAGATGAAGACCGCCGCCGCAACTCCATGTCGTGTGTAATTCCCCGCCTCGTGATTCTTCAACCCACGAACCATAAGCTACTACCCTTCCGATCGCATCAAAACATTATCCCAATCCGCCGAGGCATCATAATACACTGCGGTACCCCCCGTCTCCTTGTCCGTATCCACAACATGGAGCCAAGTAAGTCTCCTCTTCAACTCCTAGAACGCCTCCCCAGATTCGCCATCCCAATCAAACTCGACCTCCTTCCGGTCAACCTAGTCATAAAAAGCCGCTATCCTGAGAAATCCTCAATGAATCTCCCGTGAATACCCAAATTAATCCCAAGAAACTATGTATCCGAAGATCACTTCGCCTCCCAACTCATCACGCCGACCTTCTCCTCGGGTCGACCGACACTCCGATGTCGACACCACGTGTCCCAAAATCTCACCTCGCAGCCGTAACCGCACTTAACAACTTCGTGTACAACCGATAGTATCTTTAACAACTCGTGAATTTATCTCGCGGATACTCATGCTCCCACTCCGACTAGGAGTAGATCAAGATGTCATCCACGAAGATCACGCATAAACCGGACGGCAAATAGAGTTGAACATCCTATGGCATGAGATCCATGAATACCGCTGAGCATTCACAATCCGGGCGGCATCACTGTAAACTCAAAGTGCCCATAACGTCCTAAACGCTGTCTTAGGGATATCTCGTGATCCCTAACCTCACCGATGGTAACCAAGGCGCGAAGGTCTATCTTGAGTAGACTCGCTACCCTCTCAACCGATCAAACAAATCAATAACTCGTAATGGGTACCGATTTTTGATCAGAACCCGTCTCAAGCACTCAATGCACAATAAGGGTCTTGGTCTTTTCTTCTTTCACAACTGAGTGCCCTATGGTGAAGTGCTCGCCTAATGAACCCCTTTGTCCAATAGCCCTGAATCAACTCGGTCTCGTAACTCAACCGTGCCATCCTACGTGGAGTCATAGACGCGGCAACGGTAATCTCGACAATCAAGTCTACTACCTGTGGAGAAGTCCGTGTAGCTCATTTGGAAAACATCTCACATACTCGCATACTACTCGAGGTAGACGGAGTCCGGTCTCTCCTCGTCTCCGTGGTAAGGCTCATAGCCAACCCACGAATCGCCTCTACACCAGACCCACCGTCTCTGGGCAAATGTCATGCTTATCTCCCCAAACACCACACGAGCACCGCCCCGCGTGTGCGGTAACCCTCCCGCGTCACAATCGAGCAACGACTCGTAAGTCGCCACCAATCCATCCCCAGGATGACATCGAACTCGACATGTCCATGACCCCTGCAAGTCCATTGTAAGTAGAGTCCTCGAGGATTCCAACTCACAACTCGACATATCATCCCTATTCTCGCCCCATCCCTTGTGGTAACTCACATACAGCTCCTCTACGCTCAACCCTAAGCCTAACTTCCGATCACGACCGATGCAAAGAATAACTGGAATGCGAAGCACCAGAATCAAATAACACTCTAGCCCATGAAGTAGATAGAAAACGTATTCCTCAGATAACTCGGGGTTGATCTGTTGGACTCACTTACGTGTGATGGTAGGCGTAGACACGCCGAACCCCCTCGATGTCCCCGCCTCGTGGGCCCCGCCCTCCCGTCTACCCATACTCCGCCTCTGCCCGCTTCGCGAAATGCGCCCGCAGCTGGAACCGAGACCGGCCTCTGCCGGCACTGCGGCCGTGGAGGAACGCATCGATCCCCTCTCCCGTCCCGCCACCGACTCAGACTCCAGGCCGCCCCAAACCCTGGGATCCTTGTCTCCAGGGGCAATCCCTCCTCATGTGTCTAGGCTGCTGACAATGGTAGCACACCATCTGCCCCGCCGACCGCACTTTCATCTGCTCCCTCGGCCCGATGGCTCCGCGACTCGAACCTCGTGAACTAGAAGCTCGCTCTTTCGAACCGGAAGAAGACCGATTGTCTCCTGCTACTAACACTGAATCCCGAGTGCCCGAGCATCCTCCATCTCTCTCTCTACGGTCAGGTCACCTAACCATGGAATCCATCCCGAGGAGTCCTGCAATCCCGCCCGAATGGATAACTTCACCATTCTCGAATCTCCCACTTCGTCGTGCCTAAGGGTCACGTGACCACAAGAACCTGCCAACTCGTGAATCTGTTTCACGCAGTCCATCGCGCCACGCCCGCTTCATCTCTAGGAACTCCTGAGCCTCTCGCATGCCCGCAAATTCGAAAGTACTTACCCATGAACGCCTCCCGAAACTCGCCTACGCCATAACCTCCGTTTCCTGTGTTCTGTACCCCATCTCCACCATACCCGGGGCCTCGCCTCTAAATGGAACAAAACAACAGATCCCCGGGTCGATTGAGTAGATCTCCATAGCCCGCATACTGATTCAAGATAAAACCAAACGGTCTACACTGACAATCTCCCCCGTGAATGCTCCGAGGGTGGTGCGCTTCTAAATCTGGAGGTTACCAGTCCCTCCTCGACTACTATGCTAACCCGTATGATAAAATGCCAGAACACCTACAAATTTCAACAGCAGCCCCACTGACAACATCACATTGAGCAATGTCACACCGACCAAAGGCCCCCGTGGACTCCTCCCCACGTCCTCGTCCTCGACTAGCCATCTATACAATTAATATGGCATCTAAATCTCAATACAGTATTTCTAAGGCATAAACACAGCCCCGAGACACTAATCATACACATAAATCAGTGTATACATTGATTGTCCTCGGGCGATTTACAGTAATGCAAGGCAATCAATTTTTGCATTTAAAATATTGTTTTCAACAAACATTTTATTTTCGAAAATTCCATTTTTGAAAATTTTGTCTAATTTTATTTGATTTGATTTTTTTTTCAAAAATACTTATTTTACTCCATTTTCTTCAATTTTACAACTTGTAAAACCTTATAGAATTATTTTCTTCACCTCATAACGGAATAAATTTATGAAGTTTATTTTCTTCACTTTATCATTTTTTTTTCATTTATTTGTTATCGGAGGACACAAAAAAAAAAAAATACTTATCCATATTTTTTTTTTTTATTTCATACCCAAATAAATTTATTAAATTTATTTTATCCTAGCTTTTCTTCGCTTTTACTAATAATCGTAAAACGAAAACCAAAATTTTTTTCTCCTCATTTTTTTCGTTTCATCAACAACCTTCCTTGTTACCTCTACATGCAAGAACTTAAATACCGTATTCACACAACTCAAAACTAGCCTCGTTTTACTCTGCTACATGCAAGAACTTAATATCGCATCCACAATAACTCAAAACTTTTATGAGTTCAACTATAAAATTCATTAAAATTTTATTTCCTTTTCCCAAATAAATTTATTATAACTTATTTCATTTATTTTCTTTTCCAGTTTTACTCACTGTAAACCCTCAAAGTGTTCTAACACCTTAAAATTTTTATTAAAAATTCTATTTTGTCATCCAATAAACCAAATAAATTGATTACAATTTATTTCATTTCCAGTTTACACACTGTAAACTCCTAAGATTTGTTTTCCAACATAGTAAGCACTACCTAAGCACCAAACATCATAACATATCACAAATCATGTTATAAACATCATTCAGACATGATCACACAATAAATCATCAAATTAATAATAAAACAAACCAACACATGCATGCAAGGTCCTACTTTGTCCCGTGATTTCCTAGGTAACTTCATACCCACGTCAACACGAACTCACACCTAGTGGTGATGTTCTATACCAAAAGACTATGGCCTAAGCCCAAATCCCCTCAAGCCTTAGGTAGCCGTATACCTAGGCTCTGATACCAAGCTGTGACACCCCAAACCCGGGGGTCCGTTGACTACCCGTCAACCATCGGAAACTCTCGTGAATGTCGGGTGACCCGACATTTCTCATGAAAATCGAGAAGAGTCACCTTTGTACGGGGAGCTCTACCTAAATACAAAACCTACATATACCTATCCCAAACAGTGCGATATATCCAATATATCCACTGAGTCCAATCACATGAGAAGGCATTTGACCACTTGGGCCCACAAACGATACCATAATACATACTAACTATGAATCCAACTATATACCAAATAGTTACAAGAGTTACAATATTTTCACTCTTATACAATACATATATTAAAATTAGACATTTCAATACATGTATATATCATCAACCAAAGCCACAACCCCGTTTCTAACTCAATCTTAGACGAGCCGTCCTCGCACGCCTCTATACCCAAAACAATATCCCTCGACTGTGGTGAGCTAATGTCTCGCAGTGGAATCGCCCTAAGTGGGCTACTTCCACCTAAGTGTAGTGCAACAACCTAAAATAAACATACATTCAAGCAAATGCATGATCCTACTTTGAATGTCTACATGACTAACTCATCCCGAGTCCTCATCGACTTCCTATTCCGCCTAAGCCTCGTACGAGAATTCATTGTTTTGTTAAGGATAACCTCCGATGTATATATCAATTGGGTCATTCGACGATTGATATTTTTAATTTGACTACCCTCCGAGCACTCACATTTTTAGACAACCCTCCGAACCATTTTCTCTAGACTTATCTCATGCACTCACTCCTATAGTCCTAGGGTGTTCCAGTGCATATGGAATGCATGTATGCCAATTCCAATACAGTCTAATCACATGCAAATATGTAAACATGCACATATCCACATATCTAATCACACAATCATGTCATGTAATTAATCAATTCATACATCAAAATTAGCTCACTCACTAATGATCAAATACGCCAGCAATTCAACTCAATCACTGCATTCATACACGCTTTCACACAAAATATATTTTGAGAACACTGCTTTCGAATAGTGAACCCCTAAGCATTATTCCCTAAAAATCACCATCGGTTCACTAGAACTCCGGTATTTCACTATTCCCGACCTTTTCATATCAAGCATACATTTTAATGCATAATTTCACACAAGTAGCCACTAAATTTCTGGACTGTCATGGACAGTAAAAAAATTATAAAAATTTAACAATTCGGTCCCAAGTTTTGGGACCGATCAGACGGCCCCTCACGGCCTCACTCGACTCAAACATTCGGAAAGTACTTAAAGCATGAATAAAACCCAAGTAGGGAGGAAACCCCTAACTTAACTCTCGAGTTTGTGGCTTTCATCCGATTAATCCCGCATAGTGTTGCTCAACGTCGTTTCCTTCTGTCCGAAGGCATACGGCCGATTTGGATCATGTGATATTTTAAGAGAAGTTTCTCTCTCTCAGTCTCATTTCATTTCCCCCCAGTATCTTTGGACCTCCTTGTTTTGCCTTTCACGTTTTTTTTTTTTTTTTGGTATTTAATGAAGGATCAGGCAGGATTAACCTCATGAACTGAGGGACCTCTGGTATCGATGGATCATAGAAACTTTTCAGCTATCAGTAAATCATGACCGAACGCTACAGTCCTTTACATATCTTTAGAAAATAATGCGGAAGCGAAGTGGTAAATTTTTCTTTTTCAAACATAGATTTTCGAAAAATAGGCGAGTTTCCTCTGTTTTTGGACTTTCCAAATTTACTGAGAATACTGTAAGCATTTAAGCACTTCTAATCTTCCAATTTTTCGACTTCGTTTTAGGACTCCTAGATCATGACTTCGATCAACACAATATATACCATATAAATTTATTCATTTCAATCGTAAACATTAAACCTTCAATTCCACATTTTGATTTTTATAAGATTGGGCTTGGCCAGAGATTTAAGCCGACCACCTAAGTAGTTAATTTTCAAAAATATATCATATATATATATGATAAACTATTTGACATATAAAATATACCAAACTATTTATACAATGCGGTTCATGTACGTGTCTCTCGATGAAACAAATACTCACCTTGAGAAAATTTCTCTGACCTTTTGTCTGGTCACTGAAAATCTTTTGAAACATATGGAAAGAATGAGCTAAAAGGAGCCCGGTGGTATGTTTTTTCATTAGATAACATTTCGATTATCTCTAATCAAAAGTAGCCATTATTATACATTTTAAAATCAAATTATACCTTAAACTTTCTTTCTTTTTCTTTCTTTAAGTGGAACGAAGATAACCCTGCAAAACAGTTTAGAATTATTATTGGTGAAGGACAGTTGCATTCAGTCCTCACAGCCCTCACATTGCTGGAAGCTCATTTGGGTTCTAGTCATAGCACCTTATCACGTGCGAGATATTACCTAACGCCATTTCCCTCTCGTTTAGTAACCTATAAACTACCTGATGTACCGCTTAAGAAGTACCTCGAGTGAATATGATGGTGAATTATATGGGGTTAAGGCAACATGGTAAACATTATCAAATATTTATAATCCATTTAAATCGCTGCTTTGTCATGAAAACTCAACCTATATAATTCTACCATATGCATTCTTACACATTTTACACTTCATAATGTTTTAACATATACATCATATAGTTAACATGAATCCATATATTTAGTGAAATAACATTCATATGCCTTAACATAAACTTCATATTTTAACATTTATATAGCTTTCAGTTTAACATTAAAATCATTCACCTTTAAACCTCAATTTTCAAGATATCATTTTTACCATGAGTTCACCATTCAATCAGCTTGCTTCCAAGAACAAATTCAGTTTCTGACAAGATAGTCCTTTTCACGCTTTTTTCCAAGAAAACTACAACTACACATTAATCATAACTTCCATTTGTCACCGCACACATTCATTTAAATCAAATAGACAAATTACACTTAACTTCAAACATGTTTGGCCAACCTTTCCAACAATACTCTATAGGAGCTTTATGACTCAAAAATTATTCAAAACGGTCTTCAAGAATTTGTGAAGCTCTCAGATCAGTCCTTTATATATCCAATGGCGCTCTCTTTAAATTTTCAATTTAAATTTATTCTCTAGCCTCAACCATAACTGATTCTGGTATATTTTGATGCCAACTTGGTTAACTCCACACGAATCACCTCTTGTTATCCTTGATTTATGGGATCTTAACTCCATAAATTGGAAATGGTTTCTTTACTAATTTGAAGCTATGGTTCTAATGTTCTTCTCCAATTAGAATCTTTAATTTGGATCTTCAGCTTCAAGTTATTATTTTACATCTAGATGACTCAATTTAGCGAAACGAATCTGCAGCTCCACTTTGACAAATTTTACGACGCTAGGATTACAATTATAAACTTTTTATAGATAAATTTTCCCCTAAAGTATATTTTACCATATTTGAATCATAATTTGGATGAGTGAAACTCCATATAGCCAAAACATACAACCATACCCAAAAGCGAGCAAAATCATTGAGCTACGAGCTCACCTTCCAGTCGTATTTACAGAACTGTAGAATTTCTAATTTGATCTTAGTACCTTCTATAAATTTTAGCCCTATATCTTATGGATCTTTAACAATTCTCATTAATTCATTGGATGATTCCTAGCAATCTATAATGAAAATAAAAACGGGGGTTTACGAAATTTTGGCTGACATTCCTTTGCACAACATGATCTTAATGCCCTCAATTCCGTCTTTTCTTTTCTAATGAAGCAATTCATTACATTGCCATAATTTCATAAATCTAACCAATTTCAACGTCAGACATAACCATTCACTCATGATTTTTGACCCTAACACAATCAGGGTTTTAATACTATCCGATTTTCTAATCAAAGTTCAAAATCCCATGATTCAACCTTAAATACTGATTGGGGTTTATCACAAAACCTCAACAAATCAAGGGTTTGTGTGATCTCTCGACCAAAACTGGGTTTGGAACCGACCAATCTCCATAAAAACCTAGCAATCACACAGTAACCTAGACATCCAAAGACACTTGATTCCATACAAAAAAAAAAGCATGCCTTTGTTCTTCTCATGCCCTCTTCCTCTTCTTCCTCTTCCTTCCTCTGCGCTCCCTTTTCTGTACGGGTGCCTTAGCCTTTGTGAGACAAAAAAATGAGACTTTGTTTTATCTTCCCATTTTAATATTCTAATCTCCTTCATTTCATTTGGTCCTTCATCTCTCAGAATTTCATTCAGCATTTTATTTCTATTTTGGCATCTCATCTTCGAAATTTCACATCAAGCTGCTTGTAATTTTATTATGGCCCATCTCTACTCATTTATGATTTTCACATCCTTATGGAAATTACAATTTTTTGCCCTTCTTAGAAAGTCATTGGTCCATTCTATAGTCACTAACCCTAACTTGGCCCTTCTATTTTGGATGGCTCTTGTGCTTTGAGAATCTCATTGGTCCCATTCTCATGATATTTAATAATAACTTAGTTATTAAGAAAGGTTTTGATTAGGCTCTGTGATAAAATATATCTCACTTCTCACTTGTTTATCTCAATTTCACCTTATCATATCTTTTACTATCCAGATTAAATGTCGAAAATATTCTATCAGTCGTCTAAACTTCAATTTGACATGAAATATTCTAAGTAAATCCTTCTGATGGATTCCGGGCTTTGAAATCAGAAATCGGTTACAATCATTAAATCGTAAATCCAGGACAATAACGTATTGTGCTCAAGATTACGTTCGGATCGCACAGCTTAACAAAAGCGGACTCTTGTTTCCTCCGTTTCAGTTTAGTTGAATATCAGTTATTCCGGACATTTTATTTTAAACGATTCCGAAAAATATGTGACTAGAATTTGATGGAAATGCTATTCACTTAAATCTCAATTCTCTTCTAAATATCGGTTCGAAGTCATATGTTGAAACTATAAAATTCCTTTGCAAACCCCTCCATCTGGATATAATAAGAAAAATCACTATTCCTTAGGGCATTCGGTGAAAATTTTGAAATGTTTGCTTTATACCCAGTCAGCGTCTTGAGCGTTCTAATTTCTAATCTACCCTCGTTTCTATCATTGGACATCCTAATCGAACCAAAAACTGTATTATATTCAATCGGGTTGGGGTTTTACGACAAATTATGAAATGACCTTTGTAGCATTTTTTTGTCTCTTTGTGTTCAATCATTTCAAGTGCCAATTTTGTCCATCTTTTCTAGTTTTATTTTCGGCACTATCTGGTAGTCCATTTTCATCATTTCTCTACTCCTTACCACTTGCTGGCACATGGTACTTGTTATATGTGACTTCATTCGCGTAGAGTGGATTTTCGACACGAAGCTGCGATGCCTCGAAAAAGCGTGTAGTCAGTGCGTCTCGGGTCGACGAAATTTTCGTGCTTCTTGGCTAGATTTCGAGGCAGTTTTAGCAGTGAAATCCAGTTTCATCGTCTGAAGATCAGAATAATTAGTTCATGAAATTACAATTTCTTAACCCAGAAATTACGATTTTGCCATTTTCGAAGTGGAATTTAAGATGCTGATAGCTCTGATTGAGTTGCAGTTTATCAAGGATTCATGATACATTCCATGTCGATGTTGATGGCTCTATCGGATCCTTCACATGTATTGAAGAGGCAAGCGGTCTGCGACTAAAGGAAAATTTGACTTATGAGGAGATACATGCGCGGATAGTAGATGTGAACAGTTATTAGAGGAGCAAAGTGATTTCCATTAGTTAAGTATTATGGAAGAATCATGAGAGGGGCGGTGCCCGAGAGCGAGAGGCCCCGGATGCGCGTCGGTACCCTCGATTATTTTACAGGATGAGGTATTTTCCTTTCGCATTTCTTTGAGTTTAGTTTATTCATTTCGAAGGCAGGAAATGTTCCTAAGAGGAGGATTTTGCAACACATCTGAGAGAATTATAGTACATGCCCTCTCATAAAGGTGTATAAGAGTACTAAGTGTCACATTGTAATATTTGGAGACTAAAGTAGGAAATGATGAATTTATAGGTTTAGGGATGGTGTGTATGAGAATAAGTACAATTGTCGTGTAAAGGATATAAAAGCAAAAATCAAATTAGAGATGAGCCCTGATAAAATAAAATAAGATTCTGATTACCAAATCTCAAAGTGGAGACTAAATTACTTGATTAAGGAAAGTTGATATTATAAAAAAAAGGGAAATAAAACCAAAATTTAATTTTTGTCTCAAAGTTACCTAACAGGCAGGTAGGAGGAGAGGAGAGGCGAGAGGGGGAAGAAGAGGAAGGAAGAAGAAGGAGGAGGAGAAGAGAAGAAGATCCAAGATATATTGGTCTGCCAGAATCCAAGTGTATTTAGTTCCTAGGACTATGGTATGGAAATTAGTTGCTCCTTTGGTATAGGTTTTATTAAGATCACATAAACCTTTAGTTGTTGGGGTTATGGTATTTAATTGGGAGAAAATAACATGGAATCATCAAAATTATGGTTTAAAGAATTGGTGGACTGGGTTGAGTTCTTGGAAGTTGCACACAGGGTTTTGTGGTTTGGGTTTCAAGCACTTGATTCAAGAGTTGTGGGTTGTTTTGAGATGAATTCCATGTAAATTCTTGGTGTTATGAATTATAGAAGTTGTATGAAGTTAATTGGTACTTGAGTGGCAAAAATAGCAAAATCACAGGCAAAATTTCGAGGAAAGGTGTCTTAGAATGCATTATGCGAGAGGTTATGCCGGTACTACTGAGCTGACATGTGCGGTACATGTCTAACATGCCGGTACATGCGACCAGAATCTGACGTAATAGATACATGTCCGAGTGTCACCGGTACATGTGTCTTAAAATGCTATGTTTTTGTGTAATTAAAAGCGGGTCATTGCAGATAGTTTAGGAACCTTATTAAATGATTAAGATAGGTTGAATAAGATTAGAACTTCGACAAAAGCGGCATTATGCCTGCCGCCTAAATGATGTTAGATTGATGTAGATGAAGTCCTGGAGTAAATTTAAGTTATGCGTGTATAGACAATTAATATTGCCATGTTAAGTTGAGTGTGTAGGTTAAAAGCAAAGGCGAGGAAAATTAATAGGCTGTGCTTTCTCAGGTTAGCAAGCAAGAGGTGAGTGTTAAACTCATTTCCAAATACTAGTGTATTATTATTATATTTGTTTTACTGCTTTGTTATTTCATGTAGTTTTTGGTTAAACCATTTTTCAATATGTGATGAATTAGAAATCAAGCAAATGGTTTTGAATAATTAAAGCCATTTTCAAGCGACAAGCAAGGGAAGTAAATGGTTTTGAATAATTAAACCATTTTCAAACAAGCAAGCAAACAAGCAAATGGTTTGAATAATTAAACCATTTTCCATGTGGCTCAAAAAACAAGCAAATAGTTTTAAATTTATGAAACTCCACATTTTCAAAAGCAAAGAAAATGGTTTTAAATTGTAAAACCATTTTTCAAAAAAACAAACAAACGAAGCAAGCAAAAGAATATTTACGAGAAAAACAGGCCTTCTAGTTCTAAGCAAACCGTCGATGGTGGTAAAATGCATTGCACGGTGGGTATTTAGGATCTCATACATGCATTATGGTTTTGCCTGGTCGGCAGAGCTTGAGTCATACATCATGCATTTTAAAGGGAATAAAGTAGCATATAAGATATATAAGGTTAGGCTCTAACTTTAAATTATGGTGATGGCGACCGCAGGAGTCAATTCCACCATATTCACCGGAAAAAGGTGATGCGGACAAAGGTCCTTCCACCGCACGGTCGATGTACAGGCTCCCGTGTTCACTAGGGTACAACAAGCAAAAATAAGCCTCCAGTGGTTGATGTTTTATACACATGATATACAGTTTTGAAAAATCAACCATTAGTTTCACGGTCATGAGGCTTGAGTAGAGTTTTAAAGCGAAGCGGTTGAAGCTAAACCCAGTTTAGATTTCAAAGCGATCGGTTGAGCCAAGCTCCGTGGGATTTTAAAGCAAGCAGTTGAGCCTAGGTTCCGTTTAATTTTTCAAAGCATCTGCAGTTGAGCGAGCTCATTTTATAGAAAAGTTTTGAGAAACTTTTAAGCGAAAAGGTTGTGAAAGGTTTTAAGGGAAACTTTTCAAGCAAAGATAAACAAATGACAAGAGAAATTTTGAGAAGTTTTATAAACTTCTAAGCAAACAAGCAATAAGAGATTTATAAGCTTTTAAGAAAAGAAGTAAAGCAGAGCAAACCAGCAGAGAGTATTAAAAGTTTTATAAACTTTTTAAAAGCAATAATCTGAAGGATTTTAGAAAACTTTTAAGCGAATGACAAAGTAAAGCAAGAAAAATATTTAGCAAAGAGAGTTTTACATTTTGAGATGTTTTCCGGAAAAACAAAACATTTATAAAGCATACACTCCCTTTGACGTTTAACTCATTATTTTCTATTTTAAAAACTATTTTCCAGGTATGGAGTACCTTGAGCTATTTGGAGCATAATAAGATTTACTCTGACATTGTACAAGTGTTGTAATTAAGAATATTATATGAAAAGACTTTGAATATATATATGGAACATATGTATGTACATAAGTTTAGTATTGTGAAAATGTGTTGGTATCTTTGTTTGCCATATTTGGATATAATTGTAAATTGGATGTATCTGATTTGGAGATTATCTCACATATCGGTAGTCATCTTTGCCAAAGTTTTTTCATTTGCTAAGATTTGCAAATCTAAGTTATAAATAAAGAAAAGGTACTATAGGAGGTTTTGTAGAGCAATACGGCTTAGCCTTCCACGGGAGTTTCCTAGTCGTTATAGGTAGCGGTGAGGTTTCTATGGAGTGGTAGAAGCACACGTGGTTTGAAGGGGGTGGGGGTAATGTCGACTAGGATCTTCACAATACACTGCTATACCGACCTATGTGATAGCCATTTGCTGTAATACCTACGACCTCGGTAAATCCTGGCGATCAAATGTGGTGGTGCACGACCAATGCCACTTTGGACTCCTCTACGTCCTCGTCCTCGACTAGCCATCTATCTAATTAACATGACGATTAAATCCTCGTCACGGTATCTACAAGGCATAAAACGCATGAGACACTAATCATACACATACATCGGTGTAGCACACATTGTCCCTTGCATTTCACGAGTAATCTGAAGGCAATCAATTTTCATTAAAATATTCTTTCCTTAAAATTTTATTTTGAAAATTTCATTTTTTACTCATTTTTTGAAAAGATTTCCCGTGATGAATAGTGTTCATGAGCGGGTTCACGAACAATGTCGAATTGACTCGAGGGCGATGCGGGGTAGGCAGTCAAAGAACAGGCTGGAATTACTGCAAGTGCATGGCCAGACTAACGACCATGGCGCCGTCTGCGTGCCAGCCGTGCAAGTATCGCATTGCCCCGCGCCCGTGTCCTTGGCGCCTCGCTGCGCCGCAGCGCTCAGCCGTCCTTAATCTGACCTCCACCCACTTTGCTCCTTTACTATCCTGGCCACGTGGTGTATTGCGGCAATTGACTGATGATTCTGTCTGAGGTGTATTTGCCATCCTGATCCTGCCTCCGTATCCGCTTTCGGCCCTATGATACACTTCTTATGTACAGCACCTCGAAATCTCCTAAAACCACCCTTGTCTGATTGGATCTATTGCAATACAACCTATCTTGCACCTCTTCTGATCCACGATACAATACATTCTCTTGCAAGAAATACAAATGTTTTTTTCACGATTTAATTTGGGTGATAGCCAGCGGTTTTTTCCATTTATTTCGGCTATTGGAAAATGCGAAAAAAAATAAAAATATACACCTATTATTATTTTTCCTTTTTCCGGAGATACTCAAATAAATTTATAAAAATTTTATTTTCTTTAATTTTCTTCCATCTTTGCGTGTAAAAACCTTAGAAAGGTATATTCTTCACCTCTATTTTTCATTTGGACATTTTTATCTAAAATCTCTTACTCAAACTATTGATCCGACACTAAACCTAGTGTTCAGCGTAAAATTTATTAAAAATTTTAGTTTATTATCCATTAAACCAAATAAATATATTAATTTATTTTATTTTATATCTTTGTTCAGTTTCACTTATGTAAAAACTCGAAAAATTTTCCTATGTGCTGTATCTACTAAACGCACACAAACCATACACAATACATGATCACATCATTTAATATTATATGAATATTTTTCACCGCAGCAAATTTATCAAATCACATAAAACACCAAACACATACATGCACGAGTGTCCACATAGTTTTGTCTCGTGATTTTTCCTGGAGTAAATCTCATACTAAACTAGACCTTGAACCACTAGTGGTGATGTTCTTACATCGAAGACTATGGCCTAAGCCCAGGAATTCCCTCGTCTCTAGGTTTCATATACCTATATAATCTACATCAAACCGCAGTGGTGATGGATACCCAACCAGACTCCCTGATATTCGTATACCTATTATGCTGCGATACAATTTATGGCGCCCTAAACAGAGGTCCATTGACTCTAGTTAACCCGCGGAGTACAAGTGGATGTAGATTTACGAGCGCCATAAAATCGGTAGTCTCCTTTATGCAGAGCCCTACTAGGCCACAATGCACATATAAACACATCCCCAGCAGTCCAGTATATCATCCATAGGTAAAGCGACCATAGGCCCATAAAAGCGATTACTCATAACAATATACGTGAAACATACAACTATGTCCAGTAGTTATAAGAGTTAATAATTTGCTCTTATACAGCATATATCAAAATTAGAGGAATTCTAATACATGTATAAAATCATCAAAGCCTGACGGCTTTCTTTGCAACCTCTAGATCTCTAGGACGGCCGTCTGCAGCCTCCTATGCACATGAAATAATATCCCTCGGCAGGGTGAGCTAATCTTTCGATAGTGAATCACCCTAAGTAGGCTCTCTCATAAGTGTGATGCAGTACTCCAAATAAACACATTCAAAAAATGCATGATCCTGCTTGGATATCTAACTCCTTGACTCATACGGAGTCCTCGAAGCTCCCTCACGCTCGCTAAGCCTCGTATGAGGATTAACATATTGTTGTATGTGGACAACCCTCGTGTATATATATCAGTTAGGTCGTCTCAGACTGATTGATGTATTTATGGACTTCTACCCTCAGATGTATATCAATTGGGGCGTCTCGAAGCTGATTGATGTATGTTTGGATCTACCCTCTAATATTTTAATATTTTAGACAGCCCTCAGACCATTCACTTTCGAAATTACCTCAGCCACTCCTCCTTGGCATCTGGGTGCACACGGTGCATATGGAGTGCATGATGCGATTCCATTTCAATTCAATAACACATGCAAATATATAATCATGCATATATTCACATAATTTAAATCACACAAACATGTCATGTAATTTCACCATCAATCACATCAAAATTAGCTCACGTGGGCTAATGATCAAACACGAGCAATTCGATTTGAATTACTCACCCAAACACATTATTTCACAAAAATTATTTTGTGAACACTATTCTGGGAATGATGAGCTTCCTAAGTTACTATTCACAGGAGATTCACGATCGTCGATTCCTTTGTAGACTTGAAGATTTCCATGACCCATTTAGGCCTCATGCAAACCAATACATGATTTAAAGCATAATTTACGCTATTAAGAACCCAGGCAATTCTCTGAGTTGCATGGACTACTCACATTTAGTTCAATAAATTAAATCAATTCGGTTCCAAGCTTTAGGATCGATGAGCGGCTGATTCAGGCCTCCGAGAGCAATAGAAACATTGTAAAACACTTAAATAAGAGTATAAAACCAAGTAGGAAACCCTACCTCAAGGAGTTGTCTAAACTCCTTAAAATGAATACCATCGAAGCCCTCTCCCGCGTGGAAAGCGGGCTTTCTTTCTTATCCGAAGGCCCGCCGTAGTCGGATCGCACGATATTTTAGAAAGAAGTTTCTCTCTCTAAAGAAAATCTCGAAAAATGAACTCATCGATTTCTCTCGTTCCGCGTTTTTCTCACTTTTTGAGGTTAGAGATGGTCTGCTATTCCATTTTTGGCATTATCCTCATTTAAACAATTTCTAAAATGACTATTATGTCCTTTTCCCGATTTTCATTAATTTCTATCTGGTAGGTAGTTTCAAATCACGTTTCTCTGCTCGTACCATATGACACATGTACTTGTTATATCATGATTTTCGTTTGCATGAAAATCATTTCTGATACTGAATCACGATGCCTCGAAGGCATTGCCCGGCTTTCAGAGCACATCTCGCAAAGATTCTACGAGGAAATTTTATGTGCGGTAGATTTTATGGGGCGATTCGATAAGTGAAATCCGTTTTCCATCCGAGATCTAGAGAATAAATTCCGGTTTTAATCAAAATTACAATTTAATGGCAAAATTCTGATTTTGCCATTTTTCAGTGGAATTTCTGGGTCTTACAACATCTCGACCCGACGACCCCACGATACGAGCCGGTGAGTTAGGTTGAAAAGCGTGTCGGTGAAATCACGGACCGTTGGGTTATGCCAGAATGAATCTCGACCCAATTTTTAGAAGCCATTATTATATCGCGATATATCGAGATAATTGAATAAAAAATTTCCACACTTCAAGTGTGTCTCATGATTGAAATATCCACCGAAATATCGGTCTAATATTGATATATCGCCAATATTACCGATTTTTTTATCGATTTTTCCTTCAAATGATATATTCATATAAATGTCGATATATTTGTCTACAGTATATTGGATATTTTTATCCTCATTATAATAACTAAACGTCTTATTCTAAAGTAGGCAAAGACTAATGACAATGTTGGGGACTAATTTTTGAAAAGGGAAAAGACAACTATATAATTTAAGCCTCCAAAAACATGTTAGCTTTTTCAAAGCATAGAAATATTCTCCAAAAATGTTGGGGACTTAACCTTTTAAGTTAGCATTTAAACAAATTTAATGGGTGTAAATTCAGGTTTCTAACACAACTTTTATACATATTGGACTTAATAATCGTTAAATTATATTTGAACAAACTTGAAAGAGATTAAATCCAAAGTTTTATATAATAAAGTTTTAAAAGATGATTATCAAAATGATACAAAAATATTGGTTCCTTTTTGGGTTTTAAGAAAATGGATTAAATTTATAATTTTTGTTACTTTTTGTCCCTTTTAAAGGGTTACCCCTATATATATATATATATATATATATATATATATATATATATAGACATCAATGGAATAGTATTAGAAAGCTCCCATCCCACCTCATGCTTAAAATCAATAGCAGAAAAATGATTTTCATGTTAGATTTAAAGTATAATAAAAAAAAGAAAGAAAGAAAAACAATTAAAATGAATTTGAATAAACACAAAGGATTAAAATTTATTAAGCTTAAAACTAATTTTTATTTTTCTCTAAATTTTCTACTTTCCTTTTCTTTCCTAAATTTTTTCTCGATCCTAAACGAGCCTAAAGTAGCTATTAAAATACTAGTAATGTCAAATACCACCAGACAAGGTCTAAAAAAAAAGTAAATTAGATTAAGGACCCTTTTTTGAAAATTAATTAATTTTGGAGATATAATCTTTCATTATTTTTTACCTTATTTTGATAAAAATATCCTTATTATTTTACCTTAAAAAAATCATTTAAAAGAAATTGTAATTTTCAAAGGGAAATTAGTTTAAAAGGGAATTTTCATTCTCATAATATAACTAAATACTTAAGCAAATTTTTGTTGGAAAGAATGTCTTTTGTATTTATGTTTGGATTTCAATAAGAAAAGGTTAGTTTGCAATTTTTTATTTAGGATTTTATTTCTTTTTAAGGAGTTATCTAATTTAAAAGAAAACAATAAATATATTTTCATCAAAAATAAGAGGCATCATATTTTGAAAACTATTTTATGTTCTAAAAAACAAAGGAAAAGAACATGTTTATTTCTCAACTTTTTTGTTTTCAAAATCATAGAGAACACTAAACTTAAAAAGAAAATGTAAAACCCGGAAAAAATTAAATTTTTTTGAAAAAAGGTAAAACGGTAATTTCGGTTGAAAACCGGAAATTCTCTAGATCTCGGATGACTAAACGGTATCTTAGATTAAATTAAATCTCATGAAATCAAGTAGTAAGGAAAAGTTTCGTGTTGAATTTTAAAATGATCGGAATATTTTATGATTTTAGGTGATAGAGTCGCCGAGTGACTTCAGGGCAGAGATTTTTATGAAAATCGGAAGTCGAGAAAATGGCTTTAGCTAAGTTCATTTAAAATAAAGTGGTAGAAAGAAATAAATTGTTTTGGGGTAGAAACATACCGAATGAAACAATGTGAATCCATGTATCCAAAATAATAATAATAATAATAATAATAATAATAATAGAAAGAATAATAAAATAAAATAAAAGGATAAAATCTAAGAAGCGGACACGAGGAGGCGGTGTGAGTGCGGTAGAGATTTTATTTTATTTTTTTGTGCCCAGATCTCTGTCGGATTGTAGGTTTTGTCGGGTGAAAGGCAAGAGTTGATCTATGCGATGGGAGCTCACGCGTGGGCACCAAAATCTTGGAGTTGATCAAACTCCACGAGTGGGGAATTTTCCTACTTGTGTTATTTCTAGCCTAAAGGCTATTTGTGGATTGGAATTGGCTTAGGCGTAGTAAATGGTTGATCCTCAAATTTTTGGACTGAGTGTAGGAATTTTAAGGAATTTTTGGGACTATTTTTGGAGCCGATTCGGGATGAATTCCCCAGGGTATTTTAAGTTGATTCGGGTGCGAATTTCGAGACTATTTTTAGATAGTCATAGCCAATTTTCGGGGACTATTTCGGGTGATCCGGTGTGTTGAGTTTAGTTTTGGTCTGAATTGTGTCTTCGGGTTTTGTAGTGTGTTTTGGTATCCTGATATTGGTAATGAGCGAGTGGAGGACGAGAGGTGCCACTGTTTATAATAATATGCGAGATTTGGGCCCATTTGTATGTTATTACTAGAGAATGAATAGCATGATTGAGTGGTTTTGTGTGTGTCATTGTGTGACAGATAGATGACCTGTAGTTGTACATGATTGAGGCCGTTCATTGGCTCGTTGGAGCTGGTATTGGTGGGTTGTGTCACCACTGAGCTGGGATCGGTGTGTGTCATTGCCGGGTGCTAGTTACTTGTGATGTCCATGTATTACTTGGATTGGTATCTTTGATTCAAATTTGTATGAACCTTAATATGGATATCGAATGATGCATGGATAAATGGATGAGTGTAGCCACACGTATAGTTTCTCATTATATATGTGGCATGGTATGAATAGGCAATGGCGTAATTGCATTGTAGCAATACCCATGAAGTATCGCATAACATTGGGTGTAGCGAGTGCATAGTTGGGATCGACTTTATGTTAAGATGTTTGATGGTGTGTCGTAAAGTACCGCGGTTGTGGATCGATAACTGCGTATGGTGTTGATTACGGATAGGCCTCGATTAATGGGACCAGCGTCGAATAGATCCTATAGGTTAAGAAATGGAAGATAGCTCATTGCATTCCATATGCCTTTGGGGCACCTATAGAACAATAGGAGTGAGTGCATGGGTGGTTTCTTGAGAGAATCATTTGGAGGGTTGACCAACAATATTATTTATCGGATTGTGTCCCACTTCTGACATCATAGGAGTTGTCGCGTCTCGATGCGTGCGATCTGCCCGAGTTGATATACGATCGGTTTGTCCGCATAATATCAATGCGTCGGTGCCCAGTTAGTATATACAGCCGGAGGGTTGTCTACAAAATAGATTATCGGGTTTGTCCACTATTTATATGGAGATTTGTCAGTTAAAAACAAATACCTTTGTTTGGGTTGGTTTCATTCATGGAAAAATGCATGTTTGAGGAGTCGGTGAAAACTCGGGGCGTATAGGTGCTAAAGAGACCCGCGATATCATGATTAATATGGAGTGTAAGGACTGCGGTATCATCCCGAAAATTACCATATTTGCCCAAAGAAGACCTGGTGTATTTATCACATAGACTTGGGTTGTGTGATATGGAGTAAGGATTGACTTGGGATTTGTTGCCCGTTGACACTTGCATTGGGTAATGGAGGCGGTGAGACTTCGATCGCCAGAGTCATTGGTAATACCGGTGACGATTGTCTGGTGGCGTATGCATGTGAGATGAGTCGGGTGAGTGACTCGAGATATAATACTCAATGACATATTGGTGATAGACGGCGGGGCTCGGTACATGGGGCATAGTGGAGTCGAGTCTCGTTCATGGCATGTAGACATTCAGGTAGACATGTGTATATTTGCATTTGGATGTGTTTGATTATGCGACCGTTGCATGTGCACTTAGTGGGAGTAGCGTATGGGAGATTATCATACTAGGCTTTGCTCCTGCAATAGGTGGGACCCCCCTTTTAAGGTCACCAGGTTAGGTGTAGACGGTGGCCGCATTTGGGACGACACGTACAGCCGAGTTGTGGCTGGCCATATATTTTGTAAATATATATGGGTTGTGTTATTAAGTATAAAGTGATGTAATTTAAACTCTTGTGGACTGTAGTTTTATAGTGTTGTCAGCATATGTTTGAGTATGGATAAATGGACCTGCGTATTATTTTACTCCTATGTGGACGGTGTGGTACGTTTGTATAATGTTGGGCCATGTTGCCTTATGGTGTCTGAGTTATATTTTGGGTGCATTCGCAAATGCAGAGAAGTGCATGATTTTAGATTAAATCATGGAATTAGAAAGGGACACGATGGTGTAGTGTCGATTCCCTCAACATCCGCAGTATTATGAGTTGTGAGGAGTTGTCAGCGGGACCCCGAGATAGGGGTGTCACCCAGGAAAAACCAAAACAATATTTTCTGTGTTTTAAAAAATAGTTTTCCAAAAACAAAATCAAAACTACAATCCCTAATTTAAGAAATTCACTTTTCAAAAAAGTTATTTTACCATAAAAATAATTGTTGAAAAGAAATTTTTTAAAATAAACAAAAACAAAGGGAAAACCTCACTGATTTATAGTTTTATTAGATTCCATAACATGTTCAAAACAGATAAGTATAAATGATGGGCTGAAATAGAGGCTCATATCTAGAGCTGACGAGATAGGAAGCCCAGAAGTTAATTATAATTTTTATTATTAGTTATTTATTTAATCATATTTTTTAGGATTTATGCATTTAAGGTTTTATGATTTATCTATTGGGTTTATTTATTTGGGTTTTTTAGGACTTATCTATTGGGGATTTTTGTTGTTATCTATAAATAGTACTTTTATGTTATTGTTTTAGTAGACTTGATATAATATTGAAAGGCTTCGAGAATTTCGTTTTATTTATTTGTTTGCTTTCTTTACTTAATTTTATTATTCTTCATAGCAGAACTCGTCAATTTGGTATCGAGCCCTTAGCGATTTGGGGATCAATTACCTTACCCTTACTACGAGTTATTATTTTGTCACAGCATCGGTGAGTGGCTCCATTCTCTACAACAATGAATTGAGAAAACAAACAAATAAATCAAAGAAAGCGAGAATTCTCATTTCAATATTTTATCAAGTCTACAAACAATAACATAAGGTACTATTATAGAGCACTGACAAAAAATACAATGAATTCTAGAAAATTCCAATTTTATGAAAAAATGGCAAAATCGTAATTTAGAAGTAGAGTAAATTTTTGAATCTCGGATAATGAAACGGATTTCATCGTTGGAATCTTCTCGAGAAATCCCAAGTGCTCACGTCGAATTTCGTCAGGTCGAGACGGTGCGAATTGCACGTTCGAGCGTTAGTGCTCAGGTCACGATAAAGCGACGTAGGTATTAAAGTCACCTATAACATGTACTCATGTGACACATGTTGCATGGAAGTAGAAATGGCGTGGAAATGGTGGTCGAGATAATAAGTGTCGAAATCAATGGGACATGGATGACATTTTGAATTCGCCAAATGACCAAATAAATAGGACAAAATAAGGGAATAGTGATCAATGCTTCTCCTCTTTATTCAAAGCCAGGAACGTGAAAGGAGGGAAATTTGAAGCCTTGGGTTTGGGTTTTTTGAGAGGGAGAAATTAAACTTTCTCTCTACAAAGATCCGTCTTTGATCAGACCATCCAGTTCTTCGGACTGGAAGGAGAGTTGTTCTCACGAGTGGGGGCAGCAGCGTGGGCATCGATTTTAAGGGACTTTTGACAGGCGCTCAAAGTGAGGTAGAGGTTTATATTATTGTTTTGCCCTTTGTTTAAGTGTTTGTGATGCTTGTGTTGGTTTGGCGTGAGGCTGTTGATCGGTCCCCACGAGGCTTGGGACCGAAATGTCAAATTTTGGAACCCATTTGAATGGGTCCGTGGCGTGCAAGGGACTATTTTTGGGTGTTTGTTTCATAATTTAATACTGCAATAAATTTGTACGTTAATTATTATGGTAGGAATAGCCATGAAATCAGTTTCAAAAAGTGGAACAAATGTTTGATGGTATTTGCTTACGGACAGCCACCTCTGTTTTAGGACTGTAAAAGCAGTCCAGGTTGTCTTAATTTGACCAAAAATGTCCATATATTTAGGTGCTTAGAGTGTATTTAAAATGAATGGCGAGGTGTGTGAAAATAGATAAGTTAATACATGATTCTAATCATGTACTTTTGTGAAACATAGTATAAAATATAATTGTGTTTGTAGGCCAGTGGAATGTGTGTAGATTGTAGTGAGTTAATTTGGGAGTTAGTTGATATTGTTGAATTACATGTGGTGTGATTATAGAGATTTGATAACATAGCCTGCATATTGATATTGGTTGGATTGTGTTGAAATGGCGCAATGCATTCATATCTGCGGGTTAACCTAGAGGAATTAGAATTGAGTGCATGACATGAATTAAAATAAAAAGCGAACATAGTTGCGAGAAGGAATTTCAGGATGATTTTGGAATGGGGTTGGGAGGCAGTCCAGATCATTTGGATGCAGGGACCATGACTATTGGGTTCCTCGACACATTTGCCTCGGAGGTGATCCAGTATTTTCCCAAGAGCTTCATTAGTGTATTTTTAAGAACAATAAGTTTTGTTTTGAAAATGGTGTTTTCTCAGCCATGGATTAAGCGAAGTATGGGAGTCGGTGACTCGAGACGCGAGCGGGCGTTTAGACATTGATGGGATCAAATTTACTTGGTGTGTGTTTACATTGGATCATTGCATATGCACTTAGATGAGGAGTAACCATTTAGGGTGATTCCCTCTTGGCGATAAGCTCACCACAGTGAGGAATATTATTTGATCTGAGGGCTTTCAGAAAGACGACTCATCTTATGGTATATTTGAATGGGTTGTGGCTTTGATGGTTTTTGGTATAACATGTATTAGAATTGTAATTTTATTATGTGTTTGTATTAAGAGAAATGTTATAACTCTTGAACTATTAGAATATAGTTGGGTGTATATTTTGATGAGTATTGGTTTATGGGCCCAAGAGGCCATTTACTCGATTGAGTCTTTCGCGATCTGAGACATGTAGATTTCAGCGGGTTGTGGGTTGTCAGCGGGCCTTTACGGAGATTTGGGGCGTCCTGAAATCCTAACGGATAAAGCCTAAAGAAACCCAAGCGAAGGAGATAAATCACCAAAAACCTTAATAGATAAATCTAAAAGTATGATTAAAATAAATAACTAATAATAATAAAAATTTATAATTGAACTTAAACACCTATCTAAATACGAGGCCTGAATGCCCAGGCTGCTCGATGCCCCGTCTGTTTTCCCATGCGAGTTAGAAATAGACTTGACTTTGAAGATGATCATGAAATTTCTAAATCCTGTTGTACTTTGATGGTGCTATCATTCTTTTGTACTCACAGATATCCATGTTTGATTTTCTTGAGTCTTGGAATTTGTGGTTGGTCTTAGATGTTCTTTTACTAGAGTGGCGACCATGGAGGCTTTGATCGGTGGTGAATCGGATCCAAGGGATCTTGATGTCGAAAGCTCTCTTCTTATGCCAAACTTGGTGTTTAGTTTTGAATGGAAGTTGATTTTAAGGTATCCGGATGAACCTTGGAGCAGTATACGTGATGCTCGTCAATGGATCTTTCTGACATCGGGTTTAGTGATTAGTGAAATCGAAAGGAAGCGTGGCTATCATGAATTACAGCGAAGTAATATTTACTAAAGATCAAAACTTATCACAACAACTTTAGAATGGTACATTTTGATCCTTGGAGAAAATGCGATTCCGATCCCTTATGCGATGAAGTGGTAACCGTCGAGAAGTAAGCGGTTATTATGACTTGATAGCTGATGACAAATGTTCTGAATATCAGTTTAGAGAAGTGCGTCAGGCGAGAGAAGGAATAATAAAAGGGATCGAAGGTAGTGGGGTTAGTGAATTTTGTGACACATAGGACTATACCAAGTGAACAAATAGGCTTTGATCTTGGATCGAACTTGAAACAGGCAAAAATAGCAGTCTCGGATCGAAGTTAGACTCTGATATCAAATTGATGCAAAACAAGAATAATAATTTGATCTCGGATTGAAGTTACGCTCTGATACTAAAATTAGTATCAGAGTGTAACTCAATCCGATATCAAGTTATTATTCTTGTTTTGCATCAGTAACTCTCCCTGTCCCTTTCTCAACAGATGAAGAATAAAAGGGATGATTTCTTTGTTATACGTGCCTCGAATGGTGGCCTTGGGGCTGAAGTTGACACTTGTGAATAAGAAGAATGTTTGTCATCCCCATTAAATTAGTTTTAGGGGAACTTGGATACGACAATGGTGATTTATACCCTGAACCTTCTAGTTATATTATATGTAAAACTCCAATATAATTCTATTTTAATTTCATATATATTTTAAATTGTGTATCGAAATATATATTTTTGAATTTATTTTCTTTTTTGAAAAATATATATTTTAGATTGAAAAAAAAAAAAAAGAAGAAGAAGAAATTACCCGCCTAATATTGTTTAAACTCTGTTAGATTGGACCAGTCAACTGGTTCTTACGATCATGGAAACATTTTCAAATAGATATAGAAATCATATCCAATTATGTTTTTCAAATTATGTTTCTGATCATAATTTATTTATTTTCAATATTTTAATCACATTTTCTATATTTGATTATTGGCATCAAAGGCATCGAAATGGAGATGATGGAATAAATGCATTGTGATGTGGCAAATATTCCCCATGAGAGGATTGTAGGTGATGGCGGCTTTTCAATTGGGCGCTATCTCTGTGTGCTGATTCTGTTTAGTGGAGACTCATGGTTGGATACCTAAATAAAGCAAGTGGATATTGTGCCTCTCTGCAGTGCTCTCAGTTATTCTAGAAGGGGAAGAGAAGATCAAGAAGCTGCTTAGGAATGAATTTACATAGTAAGTCATTACCTTTCACTTATGGGTGACACAGTATTTATAATGGATGAGTCATGACAACTTTCCTAATTGGGATTGTAATCTTGAATAGTATGTTTCTAGTTGGATGATAATAACTGAATAGTATGTTTCCTAGTTGGAGATGATACAATATTTCTCTCTCATTTGGGATGAGAGATTTTCTTTCCTTTATCATAACTGGAATTAATAAGGGATAATTGAGGGGTGATAAGTGGGGGAATATCTTACTTTCTGATTAATTGGAAGTTGTGTGTTTTCCCCAATATGGATTCACGAGCATGACCTTTTAAAAGGGCGAGTTGGGTCCTCATTTTGGAGTGCGCAGCACAGGGTGCCACCATTTAAGGGCCTATTACTTTGGTACTGGGCCAAATTTTTAGTTGACGTTTGGAGCGCTATCTTGGGCTGTGCGTTATTTCGAAACCACTATCGGTTGCCCCCGACCTTTGACTAAAGCGGGTATTAGGTAAAGGTATATCCAATATCTTAGGTGTTTGATGCATGACTGACCGAAGGTTTGATTGGGCTTTGCGCTTCATATCTTGTGGTGCGACTGACTTCTCGATTTCGAGTTTATTGGATGGCTCTTGGCTTCCTTAAAGCGTCCTAACGGTGCACTTTGTTCCTTGTTCTATTTTTTACACAAGTGGTGTTTCTTTTTGTATTTTATTGTCAGACTAGTGTTTAGGTGCACCGGTGTAGTCCTGATACGCTTGGGCGATCCTCCGTCTTGTTTTTTTAGTCTCAGTACTTCTTCTCTTCTCCTGTCCTTTTGGTTTTGAAGTCTTGCTAGGTTAGGGCGTGCCCAGTGAGACTCTGCATTTCCTTTGATTTATAGATTCTTCCTTGCCAACCACGCCTCCGCATGGGTCTGGTCGCTCATACTGTTCTCGGCTGGGAGTAATCCTGGCGTCTAGTTCGAATGGGAGCGTGAGGCCACAACCAATTTATTTGTGGTGGGACTCGCGGGGTTGCCTCGGGGGGGCGTCCTTTTTCCCACTGGAATGAGCGAGGAGCAAAGCTTAGCGGTGGCTGCGGTGGATGCGATGGCCCCAAGAAGTGCTGTCGAGCGTTGAGATGCGTGGGCCCATTCAGGTCGAACCTCGTAGCTGGTGGTCCTTTTCTTGGCGAAATCAATAGACCCCAGTTTGGTCGGGTTTTGATGCCCAGCGGTGCTAACACTACGTTGTTAAAGGGTGCCTAAAATGGTATGCTTTGAGGTGGCGTTAGGGAAGCGACCTAAAGCGCCATATCCTTTTATAAAGGGTCACTGCGGCATTTCAATGCAGCACTTTCGGCTTCTGACTTTTGGGGTTTTAAGTGGGGTTGGGTTGTTTTTGCAAGGGACAAGGCAGTGTCCCTAGTATTGCACTTCATCTTTTTTGGAACTTGCCAGTGTAAAGAGGTGGCCAGAGCTTTTCTTTATATTTCAGGGTGTCTGCTTCAAAGTTTTATCATTAGGACCTTCCCTCTTCTCACCTGATATATACGGAAGGAGCGTTATTTCTTTGTTAATGTTTGTCATTGAGTACAATCCAGCACAGTGAGAGGACACCTTGGGTGTGACTCATATGCGTCTGGATTGCCTCGAGAACCCAACCATTGAGCTCTCCCTTTGTCTTGATTTGTTTTGGTCTTGACGGTCATAGGATATTTCTAACATTGCTTTGGTCGGCCTTGTGGCCTTTAGGTGCAGGCGGATCTTGATCAGGGGCAGGAGGTAGACGGAAGCTGGTGAGGTGTGCCCCAGGCTTATTCAGAGCTGTCAGGTGGAGATATTCAGGTCATCCGTGCGAGGCTTGCAGGCTTCTTTCACAGGTCTTCTCCTCCTCAGTCTGGGCGTTCGCCCCCAGATCTTCCTCTTGAAGTGTTTGGGCCTTAGGAGGCTCAATCCTGGAGGTGCTATGAGAAGAAGAGAGAGCGTAGAGCGGGGAAACCTCCCAGGGCTGCGGAGGGTTGCCTCTTATAGAGCAGAGACCATAAATAACCAGGGACCTATCCTTCCCTTCATCTGCAGTGAAGTTGGTGATGACTCTTAGGAGGTGGACCCAGTCTCCTTGAGTTCTCCCTATCTGGTGCGGAGTCCCACGTCGCGGGGCCGCGCCTCCCCTCTACCCAGTCTTGAAATGGTGGCAGGGGAATGCGGTAAACTCTATAAGGCTGCGGATGGGCTCTTTCCCTTTCTCATGCGGGCTCGCCACTTGAAATTTATTTCCCCGCCATCACATGCGATTAGGCCTGGGAGGTGGGCTACCGATCAGAGGCTCGGCTCTTCTTCTTCAGAGCGCCTCTGTCGTCAATGGTGCTTTCATAGATCTTTTCTGCACATTTGTTTCAATTTAGGTATTTGAATCCACTGTCTTTCATTTTTTTTAGGTAGTAACATAAAGGCTTGCGGAGGCGACCTTGCAGAAACTCTGCCCAGCGGCAAAGTCTTATGAGGCCAAGGTTGCTTCCGGCCTTGAGAGAGCTGGTCTTGGGCTGGAATAAAGTGGCGAGAGACATGAAGCACAAGTTTGACTGGGCTTATGCCCGGCAAGCGAGGCCTTGGTCGAGATAAAGAAAGAGGCTTTGAGGATGCGAGGTTATCGTGAAGACAAGTTCACGGGTGGCTTGGGGAGGAGGAGGCTGCTTGGGGGTGCTGTCAGGCTGTCCTGTGGAGACGAGATCGCGGCCTTGGAGCGGAGCATGAGCTACGGAGGCGGAGTAACTGTCGGTCTTTTGTGGAGGGGAAGGCTTGCGAAACTGATTCTGGACCTTGCGAGCGGGGAGGCTTTGTAGCCGATAGAGGCGAAGTGATAGGCGAGCTGAGTGAAGGCATATGCCAGTGGGCCTCCGTTATGCCTTTCAACGTCGGGCTACGAGGCTTTCCCAGGACTTGGGTTTAACATCCGGCTCTGCGATGAGGAGGTTGGAAGGATGCGCCAGTGAGGTTGATGCAGTCAGAGGTGATTCTGATCGTGCTCCTTGCTGGTGGATTCTTGGGGTTCCTCTGGGGGCTGAAGTTCTTAGCCGACTTCTTGGGGCTCCGCCTTTTGGCTCCTCACTTCATGAAGTCGGGCTCGTCGGTTGGATCTCCTTTTTTGGCGCGTTGTGCGGGCTGGGTTTTGTGTTCTTTGACTGTTGTTGATGTCATGATTCATTGATTAATTTCTTTTTCCTATTTTCACTGTTTAGTTGATTTGGTGCCTTGTTTTTCAAGCTGAGAGTTCTCTTCGAGTTCTTGCTCTGCCAGTGAGCCCCTTGGGCTCGTGGCTACTTGGATCAGTGGCTCGCAGCCTTTTAATTTATTCGCTCTCTGGCCAAGGCTATTGGACTCTAAACTATGGATTCGTGGCTCTTATCCTTTTGGCTGATTTGCGCTGAGCTCTTGGGCTTTTTAGAGCTCCATGGTTAGATGGCTGCTTGGCCTTTAGTGCATTAAGCTCTGTGACCCAGGCTCTGGGATCTTGAAGCACATGGCTCGTGGCTACTCCAGCCTTGAGTGGATTACGCTCTGTGCCCCTCACCCCAGGCTCTGAGCTGCAGCTCAGTGGCTGCCAGCCTTTGAGCGATTACGCTCTGTGAAGCCCCGAAGCTATTAGGCTCTGAGTTACTTGGCTCAAGTGGCTGGCCTTTTGAGGTTATTCACACTCTGCGACCCAGAGGCTGCCCAGGCTCTTGGGCTACTTGGCTCAGTGGCTGCATCAGCCTTTTTAAGGTGTTGCGCTGCGGCCCGACCGGGCTCCTGATCTGCCCAGCTCTGTGGCGCCATGGCTGTTTGGGTTGTTACGCTCTGAGGCCAGGCTCTCTTTGGGCTCCTAAGCTGCAGGCTCCTGGCTACATGGCTGTTGAGTTATTCGCTCTGACCCGAAATTTCTTGGGCTCTAAGCTGCCAGCTCCCCGTGGCTACATGGCCTTTTGACTTCCTTCTCTCTTGGAAAGCATGTAGCTTTGTCTGATTATGGAGAATTGGAGCGGATTCTTGTGACTTCTCAGCGCCCAGACTTCATATAAATAACGATCCCTACCTTGATGGTGCTCTATGCTTGAACCTTCTTCTACTTTTGAAATGGTGGAATCCTTTGCTTGATGAGCGTCGGGGTTTGGTCATCATTACGGGAGGTTTGCTGGATATAAATGGTGACGTTTGGTCAGATGGTCTTAGCATAGGAGTTGTATTTTTCCTAGTTCCTCCCTTGTACAGAGTATGTTGTTCTAGCTCGTCAGATGACAGGCGTGCTAGGAATGTATAAGGGCCGGTGTACTAAAAAAACCTTTTAGTACCACTCTCTCGTTTTCCTCTTTTTCTTCTCTTCTTTTCCCTTTTCTCCCTCTTCCTTCTCCCTTTTCCTTGCCTTTTCCTTTTTCTTTCATATCCTTCCCTTCTGGGTTGCTTTCTGTAACCCTGCACCAGCACCCGCTGCAGAGATTTTTTTTTAGTTTTTGTCTTGATGGTGTAAGGTGATGTGAAGCGATTTTAAACTTGACTATAGTTTTTTTTTGAGATAAAGGGTAATTTTGTAATTCTCTAAGGTGTTTATAACTATGTAATGAAATTTTGTATTAAATTTGTAGTTCCTTTTGAATAAAAGATGATCTTTGTAGATTATGTCTTCTTTCCCAGGCCCCTTGGTGTGCTTTATCATTATAACTTATTGTTGAGTCTACCATAACATCAAACGACTTAAAAATGGGAAGCAGTGTTATTTGAAATCGGGGCCAGTGAGACAGCAGCATTACGATTCATTAAAGTCCTCTTGGTAAGTCCGTTTAAGATGTTAGCGTTCCATGAGTAAAGGCAAAAGTTTTCCTTCTTCCGTTTGAACTCATGTTGCAGGTCGGATGTTCGGGATATGATGTAGGACACTTCCAATTGGTCCCATCTTGTAGAGTCCTTCCTTGTTGGAATAAGTTTTTGGAGCTGGGTCACTGACATAACTCCAGAAGCAAGCCCTTTAGTCATAATACCTCGATGTCAGCTTTGTGATAGTCTTCCACGCCCGGGACTTGCTGCACATTTTTCTTCTGAGATCCAGGTTTAAGTAGAAGGCCTCCTCGATATGTTCGGTGTTTGCTAGTTCAATCCTGAGGAGGATTTTTAGTCGGAAAACCGAGTTAGATTACTGCTGCCGGTCACGAGGCTGGAGCAATGGGGTTTTCCTGGTCTGCGATGGAAGCTTGTGCGCGATTCTGTATTCTCATAATACCTCGGGAGTACTACCCATTCCTTTTAGGTCTTCTAGTTTGGTTTTGATGCCTTTGAGTCCTTATAGTGACTTGACTTGCCCGTGGACTCTGTGAGATGGCAGGGGACAGTAGTAGTTCTTGATTAAGGCTGAGGCGCAAAAATCCTAAACTTAGGATTGTGTTGTTTCCCATTGTGGACAGGAGGACTCGGGATCCCAATCTATATATTATAAAGCGTAGGGCGAAGTGCGCGTACCTTTTTATTCTATGATTGTTGCGAGGCTCGACAGCTCATTTGGTAAAATAGTCCAGCCACCTGATAAATTTACCCAGCCTTCAATGGTGAGTCCCAATATATGGCGTTGTTGGAAGGCGAAGGCTTGTGGCCCATCATTAGCCAGTTGGATGGGGAGATGAGATATCTTGACATACTCGACAAGCCCTTGCATTTTCTAGCAGTTCTATACGCATCTTTGAGCATTGTAGTGGCGGTGGTACACGCCTTTGGTATCTTTGCCAAGGTCGAAGCTCTAGATGTGGTTTGCCATATGCCTCGTGTGCTTCCTAAGTGTATGTAGTTGGCGTCTTCCTTACTACGCACTTAAGATGGCGCAGCCTCGCATAAAGGTTCCAGATGGGCAGTGAATGCCCTACAAAATCTTGCTCTAGCTTAGGCGCCTCCTTTGGTGCGGCGGGTTCATCCTCTAGTAATCCCGGTTGGAGTCCGTCTGACTTAGTTCGGACATCACGGAGACCAGTTGTTGGCGGCTGCGAGGGCTCTGGTGTGGGTGCTCGATGGCGTTAAGTGGCGGGGTCTTCTTGTGGGTGTAGTGACACCTGCGCGTATCGACTCAGGAGTCTCAGATCTTGGGCATGTTTGACTGAACTCGTCTGAACCACTGAGGCGACTACGTACTTTTTGGGATATGGGATGTCTTCCACTCTAGCCTTGTAAGGGTCTTGTCTGTTTTACCACCGGGTTAGGAGTCAGCCTTTCTCTAGGCGTCTGCTTCAGCAGAGTGGCGAGTTAGTCCATTCGGCCGCCTGTGTGGCCTCGTTGTGGGGCTCGGAGGCCAGAACAAGGGCATGCAAATTATCTATCCGTTGGAGGTGAGGTTAATTGGCTGGCAGCGGGCGTCCGTGATCGGTGATGGTTCAGGATGGGAGTCGGATTGTCGGTTAAGGGCAGCCTCTGTGGTCATCTTTGGAGTGGATTATATGATGAAATCTGCGAATCTGCCCTTTTACCTCTTGCCCTTGGTTTGTGATGCTCCAGGTCGCTCGCTCATGGCAGCCATCAGCTTGAGAGGTTTGGTTTTATCTGATGTGTTGCTTCATTGGATATTAGAGTTTGGGACAGTGTAGGCTTGATGGAGTCGGAGTTTCCTGGATGTGGTTACGATGCGGATCCAACGCCATCTTTTGGTACCTCTTACGCCCCTCTCGGGGCTCGCTCTGATAGTAGATTAGTTTATTTTGCCGTGTCATTCTCGCACCGAGCGTGCTGATTTAAAGTCAAGAAGCGACCAGGTGGGGTGAGAGTTCTCAGCCAGGAAGGAGCTTACCAAAATGGAGGCTTAGTGGGTTTTGGTATCGTGAGCGCCTCCTGGCGATATCAAATCCCATTAGAAGGCCTTTTTCAAAGCACAGAAAGAAAGAGTGCTTGTTTATCGTTAATACTAGATCTGAAGTGGCTGTATAAGTATTCTCACAGCTAAAGGCGTTGAATGTATTTAATGTTTGATGGAGGCAGCATATCAAGCACAACCTTTATCTTATCTGGGTTCGCCTCTATTCCTCGATTATTGACTATAGAACCAGAACTTCTCGACTGAACTCAGAGCGCATTTGGCTGGGTTTGGCCCCATGTTATAGCTTCTTGGGACCTAGGCCTCGCTCGATGGGTTATGTGGAGCTCGGCTTTTATCGATTTACCGACATGTCCTTTTATATACTACCTCATGAATGTTCCAATTTGTTTTAAGACATCTTGTTTGACCTTTGATGAGTGGCTCATTCTTAGCTCGAAGGGCTTTACTCGATAATAGTATATTCCATTGGTAAGCAAATGAGGTCTTCTCTTAGTAGTCATTTAGGTCTCGTCTTGGACCCAGTTTATGGCAGGGAAGGAGTCGTGGAAGGCGAGGAGTTTGTAATGGCAATGCGTCTGCTATGAGATCAATCGGAGAGTGGGAGGCTATCCTTTAGGCGAGCCTTGTTTGATGTTGTGAGGTGATGGGCCCTTCATAATGTTGCTTACGGTGAGAACAACGTGTTAGCCATTCAGATTACTCTATAGCCTCTGTTGTGTGGCGGAGAGCTTCACAGAGCCTCTTCATTGATCGCCTTTTGTCTTTACGGGACGAGCTCACCTTCTCTTTTTCTTGTACCTTATGGGAGGGATTGACGTTTAACCTTGGTGTCTGCCCAGGACAGACCACCATTATCTTCTGTTTCGATGAATACCTCATCGTGCCTTTAAAACGGATGAAGGCCGGTACATGTTAACTTGGATCCTGTGGGATGAGGTGTTACGGGTGATCAGCTTTGGCACACTTGCGGGCTCTAAAAAAAAAAGTTCTTCTAAAGGCGCGGTCGAGTTAGTTACCTCGTCTGCATGTCGAGCTCGTCCTAGTGTAAATATTGTCGTAGTATTTACGCTATCGATCTTGGGATGACTTGTTCTGGCTATGAGTTGGTTCCCTCGTACCATTCCTGCTCCATACATTTTGCAGTGGGAATTTGATATGTGCTTGATAAGTGGAGAAGGAGCTGACCATATAGCGTGAGGAGAGGGCTTACACAAGTAACATGTTGTGGCGAAATGGGTTCTTGTGAATCTCTGCAGTTGTTGTGGCTGGCGCAGGGGTCTCGAGTGAGCACTAGCTATCTAAAATCCCCGAGGTGCTCTTTTTCCACTGTCTGCGTGAGGCGGGCATTTCTTGGCTCTAGTTTCTCCCACTTCCCTGCACATTTTTGAAGTGGATGCAAGATGATGCTCAGTTGAGAGCAGTTATCAGCAGGGACCACATGGATGTTTATTAGCTACATGGCTTTTATCACAGTGGGTCGTCATGGGGATGTTAGCGGCCTTCCATATCGAAATGAAAGGTTATGGTAGTATCCAGCTGAGGAAGCTTGGATACTGTTTGTACTTCTAAGGTTTCCCAAATGATGTTGTCTGAAGTGGGGCCTTTGTGTTTGAGGATTGGACTCTCACTTTTCCATGACCTCAGGTGCATGGTTCTCCTAAAGGCGGTGATCTTGAGCCCGGGGTTGGGTGGCCCAGGAGTGGTGGTGCTGGACTGCTCGCATGCACTTCACAGGTCCATATTATTCGGTGAGGTGTCTCTGTCAGATCAGAAATCGTTCGATCTCCTTTTTAGGTGGATGTAGTCATGGTACTGTCATGGTCCTTGTGGACTCACGGATGTTGGTATACGTCCTTCGCGGGAGTCGACTTCATGCAGGATGGCCACCTGCGGGGAACCTTTGTGTTGCGCCGCGTGGGACTGTGACCGCCCGAGTGTCGGAGGTGTGTGGTAAGAGGTGAATGCGTTCACTGCGGCAATTTGAGTGAATTCTTGGAGTGCGACGTTCCACTTGTCTTGTCGGGGCCGGCTCCTGCTCTCTCTCCCCTCGCCGGGATACATCACATGCCGATCTTGGGACCGTTCTCTTTTGTAGCCATCACCTTTTGAGTAGAAGAGCTTCTTTGTTTTTTGAGAGGAGGGAGAAGCTATAGCGTTGTCACTTCACTTCTCTATTTTTGGCTGGGACTGGAAGCCGTGTACTAGCTTGAGGGTTCTTTGAGGATGGGAACATTGAGATCTTTCATTTGTTTTACCCCCATTACCGCGTGGCCAGTCGGCGAACTAAATGAGGATATCATAACCGGCGACTCATTATTAAACCTTTGAACATACCGACCATAGGCTTTCGCCAGGCTTTGTTTTATAGTGGAAGATGACCTTTCGCCTGTGCGTCCTTACTCGATAAAGTGACGAATGCGATGGAGTACATGAGCGATGAGATGGAAAGATGGGTAGAGGGTATGTTAAACCCAGAGCCCGATCTTGGGCCCTTTAGGGTGAGGCGAGACTCTGCATCGTGCAAGTTAACATTGCATGATTCATCAGGATTTTATGAAATATTGAGATTAGGTCTATAGGGTCTTTTGTCCCAGCAGAACATCTTGATCTGCGACATTAGACTTTCTTTGGGAAGGAAGTGTAACCTTTTTGATTAATTACCAAAGTGCTATTTAAGTCCTATTGTGGGTTTTGAGTGCTTTTGTATACCTAATCATTCTAGTCTTTTAGGTACATTTAAGGTCCCTACTATTTCTACGATAGCATTTTGTACATACTGGAATTTATAGTTTTGCGAGGCTAATCCCATTACTGACATTATTTGGTCGATCCAGGAGCTTATGAAGGGTCGAGTCAAACTCAACATCATGAATCAGGGGCCAAGAGGAAAGGGAGCGGGAAAATAGAAGAAAATGAAATGGGGAACATTGGAATGGCGCAAGGGAAGGAACAACTACTTGTGTTCTTTGACGATTGCAAGGAATTCTAATCGAATGGCCTTGTTGCGAGGGGATGAACTGACCTGAATGATGAGTTGATATGTACTTGTAATCCTCATTCTGAAGTATTGGTGATACTACAACTCTTGCAGATTTAGTTTGTTGGAATTCAGAGTTTTTTTTACTCGTTAGTCTCTCTTTGGGGCTGTTTTTATTTTTACGATTCGGTTTTTGTTGGTAACACTAATCCCGTTTAGCATTACTGCACACATTTGTTCTTTGTTTTGTTTCATTTTGTGTTCTGATTGTTTGTGCCTTTGGATAGAACGGAGTTCATGTGGTACCCAAAGAATCACGCACCCGATTGAAGCGAGGTTGAGAAGTCGGGTGCATAGTGAAAACATGGATCCCTACTGCTTGAGAGCAATGATCGAATGACGACTCCATGAGATCCAATGACATACGAGGTCGTGAGGACCACATACCCTCCGAGGTGAGTGCACCTTGCCATCCTTTTCCACTGCGATGATGTGGTGGTGAGACCACTAATATTTGGTGCCCACAGCGCATTTCATGGAATGGAGGAATGAGAATCATATACTCATATAAAGATTAGGAGGTATGCCTGACTTTTTGGGAAGGAGTGCAGGCATGGGTTAGCAAAAACATTCCCAGTGGCTCTTTGAAAGAGACGAGGCCAAATTGGCTCAGTTCATTGAGGGCTAAGAGCAGATTAGAAATTGGGCTGAACTACAAAGTGAGTTTTTGAAGGGATTCTTGACCTGAGCTAAGACCCGACCTTACCTTATTCGACACCCCATGACAATGAGAAGTTTTGTCAGTGTTGGGAGAGGTTCATGGAGACCATCAATGCATGTCCACACCATGGTTTTGATACATGGATGCTAGTTAATCATTTTTATGATGGTATGTCTCCAGCTATGAAGCAATTGTTGGAAACCATGTGTGGAGGTGACTTTTTGAGCAAACACTTGGATGAGGCCATGGACTTTTTGAACTATGTGGCTGAAACCTCTAAGGCATGGGATGGAGCAGATCGAGGAAGAGTGAAAGAATGGGGCCTTGACCCACAGGAGGGAGGCATCTATGCACTTCCCAGAGACACGGAGATGAAAGCAAGCCCCGGCCAAAACTTGACGAAGGTTAAATTTGGAAATAGAAATCGGCCACGAAATGCAAGCGTTAAATGATTTAATATCTCAGCATCTTGTTTTGATGTCAGATCAAATAGCCACACGCAGAGCAACATCGAGAGCATGCCCATATCTTGGTCAAAATAAGCCACCACAAATGCTCCATGGCAGCTTTATAACCCCACGTTGGAAGGCTATTAAGACCTTTCATGGAAGCGAAAACCCCACGCATATATCCATGAGGCAGCGTGATTTGGCTCACTTAATTTATGACAGCGACCTCCTGCTTCTCTGTTAAGCAGGCAATCGATTAAGCAAAGTAGTAAGCACTTTTATGGAAAGCAGAAGGTATTGAATGTTGAATTTAATCGAGAAAAGTGAGGAAGCGGTCGAGCTGCTCGAAAAGAAAATTGGAATGATATACTCACGAGATTTCAAGGTTGTCAACCAGCGGTACGGGAATTACGAAAAGAAATTTCCTTCGGACCACGGCCAAATCGAGGAAAAGTGCATGAAATGGCTCGGCCAGTGTGATCGGAAATATAAGGTAGTGAAGTCGAGCGGTGTGACCTTGAAGTGGTAAGAAGCGAGACCAGTCGGCTCTGTGACGGCTCCCACGATGCGCGATCCTCGAGGAGGAAGAGCAGTCGTAAGGAAGAGGAGTGAAGACCCGATTAATACCCCTCCCATTCCCACGAGGCACTCTGAAAGAAAAATTCAGATTAACTTATTTGAAATGTGTTTAGAGTTTCTGGCCAGTGAAAGTTAACATTACTCTCTTTGACATGATCAGGCAAGTCCCCACATATGCAAAATTCTTGAAGGACTTATGTCACCCAGTGAAAGAGGCTTCAATGTAAACAAGGCCTTGCACAACCAAGCAAATGCGTGAAGTATCATTGAAGTCTGAGACTCCGGTGAAATCTATAAAGACCCAGGATGTCCTCTTCTGATCTAGATTAATATTGGAGGCACTAGTGTGAAAAGCGCCATTAGACTTGGGGCTAATTGTAGACCTTTTGCCATATTCCGTATCGAAGCGGCTTGGTTTGGGAGGCCAGAACCCTTCCGTCACGCGCCGCTAAGCCAGATGGTCACATTAAATACCAAAGGACCGTTGAGGGGATGTTTTAATACAAGTGGGCCAGTGCTATCGATTGATTTGTCGTGCCGAAACATAGGCGGTTCTGATTAGGGCCAATCATGTGCCCATCATATTGGAAGGCCATTCTTATTCGCCGAATGCCATAATAAACTGCCGGAATGGAGTTATGCAACTCACGTTTGGGAATATGACTTTAGAACTCAATATCTTCCATTTAAGTAAAAGGCATATGTACCCAGTGGAGGACGACTGTGAAGAAGTCTGCATAATAGATACAATTCTTGAAGAACAGGCTAATGAGCAGCAAGTGCAAGATGTGCTAACCAGGAGTTATCTGAGTGCCTTGTAGAGCAACAAGAGCCTCAATGCATGAAACATTACGAGTCTTGGAAAAGAAAGTAAATTCTACTCTGCATTTGAAAAGAACCAAATGAGCCTCAAAAGTTAGAGCTCAAACCCTTACCAGTTGAGTTAAAATATGCATTCTTGGAAGACAACAAGCAATGCCCAGTAGTAATATCATCACTTTGTGGCCACTTCACGGGAGCTTTGGCTGTGCACCTCCTCGAAAGGAGCAGGCAAGCTTTTGGGGTGGAAATTTCTGATTTAAAAGGCATAAACCCAACAATGCGCGCTCTGCATTTTATTTAGAAGAAGAATCTAAAACATTACAGGCGCCACGGAGGAGGAATTGAATCCTCACTTTACGGGAGGTAGTTCGTTGGAAGTCACAGAGTGCTGTGGGGCTAGTATCATTTACCCACGTATCGATGGCACTTGGGTAAGCCCTAGCTCGGGTAGTGCGAGGAAATCGGGGGTGACCACGTAAAAATGAAAGGCGAGGGATTGTCTACTCGACTCCTGCCGGTTGGAGGTATCATTGATTACAGGAGGCTGATAAATGTGAGAAAGGATCATTTCAACATACTTCATTGATGACTTTACTTGAGAGGATTTGGACACCCATTCTATTACTTTTGGATGGGTATTGAAGTACTTTGAATGAGGAGTGCATATTCAGGAGGATCAGAAAATACTACCTTTACTTGTCCATTTGGCGCCCGCTGCTTCTGAGGGAGGATGCCTTTTGGTCTTTGCAAGCGCCCTTCCCGCTTTGAGATGTATGCTTAGTATGTTTAGCGATATGGTGGGCGCGTGGAAATATCACATGGTTGACACATCGCAGTGTTTATGGAGGTGATTTTTTGAAGAATGCGACTAATCTTGTTTATCTGTAAGTGCATTGAAAAGAATTTAAGTGCTTAAGCGGGAGAAATTCCATTTATGAGTGAACGAATTGTATTAGAAGCGTATTATTTCAATGAGGGATAAGTTAATAAGCGAAATTGAACTTATTTCAAATCAGCGTCTCAGCCAAATGTAGAAAACGGTTCAAGCGATTCATAGCCGTACGGGCTTTTCTGAAAGATTCATCGAGGATTTTTCGAAGATTGCTAACCTCTTTATAAGGCATTGAGAAAGATACTAGAATTTATGCAGGAAAAAGAATGCGGAAGCTTTGAAATTTGAGTCATTTATTGACCACTTACACCTATAGTACGAGCACCTAATTGTGATTTGCCTTTTGAAGTAATGTGATGTAGTGATCTCAGCTATTGGAAGGTACGCGAAGAGAAGATGTAAAACCTCATAGTCTATTATGCAAGCAAAACCTTAAATGAAGCACAAAGGAACTATACTACTACGGAGAAAGAAATTATTAGCGGTGGTCTACTTGAACAAATTTCGAGCATATACTTAAGTTTAGATTACGATGTAGTCATTTTACGAATCGTTCCGGCTTTGAAATATCCTCTGACCAAACAAAATGCAATGAGATGGGTTCTTACGCTTGAATTTAACTTGTAAATTAAAGACAAAAATGGGGTAGAGAATGTGGTGGCAGACCATCTTTTAAGATTAACAATAGCCTATGACACTCATAGCCCACCCATCAATGATGAATTTCCTGAAGAATCTTTAATGCAGCTGGAAAAAGCCCCTGGTAATGCTCCGTCTTGATTTCCTCATAGCGAGGAGAAATCCCATATGATTGGAAAACGAGGATGGTATTTCTTTGCAAAGATCCATTCCTATTAGGAAGAGCCCTTCTTGTTTAAATCTTTGTGTAGATCGAGATAATCGGGAAGTGTGTACTTTTTGAAGAGCAGACGGGGGAATTCCCCAAACCCCTTTGCCGTGAGAGTGCACTGGTGGTCACTTTGCTTCGAGGAAAGCGGCAATGAAGGTGCTACGATCAGTTTCCTCACGCCCTTCCACATTTAAGAAGCACACCAAATGTCTTGGTGTGTGACATATGCCCGAGGCTCGAGAAATTGTCTCGTATATGATTACTTTGAACTCAATTTTAGTGAATTAGAGCTATTTGATGTTTGGGGCATTGATTTCATGGACCTTTCCCCACGTCTTATGGTCCTTGCATGTATTGGTGGGAGTAGTATGTGTCCCGAATGGGTTGAGAGGCAATCCTGAAAACCCGATGACCACGGGGTGGTACTTAAATTCTTAAAAGCAAACATCTTTTTCTAGGTTTCGAATTGCAAAAAGCCATTATTAGTGATGGAGGTTCACATTTACGTAACAAACCTTTTGAAACCTCATGGCTAAATATAGTGTGAAACACGAGTGGCCACCCCTTACCATCCTCAAGCAGAGTGGTGATAGAACTTGCCAGCGGAGAGATTAAGACCATTCTAATGAAGGTGGTGAGCAATGACGAGAAAGAGTTGGTCCGATAAAGCTACTTGATTCCTTTGTGGGCTGAATAGATTTTAAAACAATTCTTGGAATGTCCCCTTATCGGTTGGTCTTTGGTAAGGCATGCCACCTTCCAGTGGAAATCGAGTATAAAGCATGGTGGGCAATCAAGAAGTTGAACATGGATTTAAGCAGAGTCGGGCTCAAAAGATTCCTTGATCTCAACGAGTTGGAGGAAATACAAAATGATGCCTACTTGAACTCGAAAATTGCAAAGGAAATATAGAAAAAATGGCATGATCAGATGATAACTAGCAAGAATTTCAAAAAGGGGGACCAAGTCCTCCTGTATGATTCCAAACTCCATCTATTTCCGGGCAAGCTCAAGTCGCTATGGACGGGCCCATTCATCGTTAAACCAAAGCACACCCAGTAGTTCGATGAACTGCACGATCGAATAATATGGGTGATCAAAGTTAATGGATAAAGGAGGTGAAATACATGTTGTGCGACGAGTGTAGCCAAGGAGGAAATTCTCGTTCTGGATCCTCCTTGAAACCCACAGGCCACACACATTTGGGGTGCTCTTGATCTCGAAGTACTAATTTATTTACTTAGTTTTGTTCGATTTCTTTTCACTTGAAAATTTTGTAATAACCGATTGATTGGCATGTTTGGCTTTGTGTTGAAGAGTAATTAACATCAACCACTTCTGTGACTCCTCAACACTTGTTGGAGTTATTCTTCTCCTACTGCCGCTGATTGAGGAGGTACCACTCCATCCTCTAGCTTTCTCATTCCCATGTAGGGATATTTGGTTTTAGAAATAATGTTCATATTTTTTAATTTAGTTTTATTGGTTCCACATGCCCTGTAGAGTCCAAATTTATTTGTTAAAATTGAGGCTGCTGTTTGTGACTATATTTTTGTGTTTCTACTCTTGCCTTTAGTTGAAGAATTGAAGCCTGTAGGCTACCATAATGCTAGAACAGTTCCATTCTTGATTAAGTTTTTGGTCGATTGAAGTTCCATCGTATTCAACCTTGTATATCCACCTTTAGCGAATCACACACAGTGCACATCAGTTTTTATCAATAGGTTGAGAAGCTATATACCACTTTCACTTTGCAAGCGGCCTTAGATCATTGTGACCCGTAATAGGTTTGTTGCAGAAAAGAAGACGATGAGTCTTCTAAATGAAAGAAAAGAAAAGCAAAAAGAAAAGAAAGAGAAGAAAAGAGATGAGCGCAGCGCTTTGCCTTAGAGAGCACAGACACGGTCAGGGGTATATAGGCGGAAAGCCTTTAAAGCCGTACCACTAAACCTTCATTGGTTGGAGTCAGAGCTTAGTGTTAAGCTATCTGAAGATGGATGGGTAGAGTTTAGCGAGTTATGGTGTAATTCTAAGAAATCGTCGAGTCGGGGTGGCTTTGTGGAGTTTGTGGTCGGTAGATCCTTTTGGCTTGATCTGCTAAACATGAGTGGTTGGGAGTCATTGGTGGGTTTACAGATTCACGTGAACTTTGGTGAAGTCGAGTTTTGACATTGCACCTATGTGTCTGATCAAAGAAAGAAATAAGGTGTAATTGATTCCTGACTAGGTTGTTGACGGGTTTGAATACCAGCGGTAAGCTTGGTTGGGGGAGGGAATAGCTTTACAACTTATTGGTTCAAACTGGTTACCTTAAGAACACTTAGATTTTGGTGGAAGTTGGGTTGGCTTCCTGGAATTGATGCCCCTCGAACTTGGTCTATCATGCTTGGTGTTCTCTCATGATGGTATTTGTAAAGTACAAGTTTTCCTTACTAAAGGTAAGCCTCACTTGTACACACTTTTGAATGACTTACACTTTTCTGAAAGCACGACATGCGTACCCTTGATTGTTTTTAGCATTGCTAAAGGGTTATGGCTGATGTCGGTTGGGGTGTGATTAATTGCAAAAAGTGCTATTTTGAGTCCTATTTAAGATAGGTTTTGAGTGCTTTGCGTACTAATCATATGAATAAGTCGATTGACATGTGCGGTCAGTTTAGCACTGCGATTTTGTTTTGAGTTGTTTTTGGCCGGTTTGGGTTTGGGAACCTCAGCCTTCATTTGAAGCTTGGCCATTATCGGTCAGCGTTTATCGCAGAGATTCTGGCCCGATTTCATCAGCGGGGATGAAGAAATGTCAAGTGGGCGAAGAAATGGAAATTGAACTAATGTGAAGGCAATCTCGAAGTCACGGGATTTTCGCTATGGCATAGTGAAAATTTAGCAATATATGCGAAAATTCGCCTCCTGCGAAATTTCGCTATGCAGTTTTTCTATGATAATTTCGCTATCATGAAAATTGCGTGCATAGCGAAGAGCTGATTTCGCTGCGCCTATATTTCGTATGATGGCGAAAATTCACTATGCATAGAGAAATTGGTTGCTGATTTTGATCAACTGACCACAGTTTTGTATAATTCCATTTTGTCCCCGATGTAATCATATATTTTGAGTATTTTGGTATTTCCTCTTGTATGGCTATATGACCACCTTATAAATTTTGCCTTTGGCTTTCGTAAAGCTTTCATTCACGCGGCTTTTGTTTAGGTTTACAGGTTTTCTCTCTTCTCTCTCTTGCTCTCTCATTTTCTTGGGCGCAGAGCCACCCTGCGAAAGGGATGACTGACTCGAGGGATGTTTGGGCTAGCTAAAGCCTTGAAGAGGAGGGTTCTTGGGTTGGTTAATGGTGGTTTGAATTGGTCCTCGATTTTAAATAAGCTTAGTCACGCATTTATTGTTAAACTTTCCAAACTAGGGTTTAATCTTTATTTAATGTGTTTCTTTTGAATTGATACTTGTCATGCTTTAGGGTTCAGTGTATTCTTAATGGTAGATACACTGACATTCTTTAGATGCCATTTACGATCCACTAAATTAGGTTAAATGGTGCATTCTTCAAACTGCTGGAACATTAAATGCTCAGTAAGTGTTTTGGCTCAAATAGGAGTGTTTTTAAGGGTTGGTCTTTAAAAATTTAAACAAAGATAGGTTTTAGCTGACTATCTGTCATTTGCCTGTGCGAGAAATAACTTGGGGACACCTATATAACCCCATTTTATCAAAAATTTAGTGACCCCAAGCCTTCAAGGTCTCCATCTCACCTCCCATTTCAAGGCTGTTTGAGTTATCTAGTGACTAACACCCACACTTTTGTCTGAATCAAAATCCAAAAGAAAGCCTCCTGCATTTGAGCCGTGATACAAATCATTTGTAGGATGAAAACCCATCCCGTGTTCGACCCTAGGCGCTATCTTGCATTGGCTTGACTAATGGTAAGGAGGAATATAGGATACAAATTTTCAGATTCGGACCACGCCCTCGCATTGGCACTAATCAGCACCCGGTGGTGAATGGGGTCGGTTTGTTGTACTGAAGTCGTGGAGTTGGGCTGGGCCTTTACGCTACCTTCATGTGGCTGATTTCTTCTTTGGATGTCCACGAACCTTTGCTCCCGACCTCTCTCCTCATTCACGATCCCTCTCGGGGTTGGTAAGGATCATGCTCCCTGGTGTGGCTAGTTTCACCTTCTCTATCCGCTTCTCGACGAGGGTCGAGGTGTTGTTCTTATCGGGTAACAAGGTTTTGGTTTTTTCGGGCCTGTCGTGTCTCTTGGGGGTGTCGTATTTGCCTAGTGAGTTGCTCCAACTCTTTCAGCAAGTGTTGGTTGGTGACGAGGAGTGCCTCCAACTCGTCCGTGTTGGCCTGCACTGTCTCTAACGCACCTCCGGGAGGTCTGCTGTCCACGTCGCCTGGCTAGTCTTGCATCCTTGGAGGATTGGCATTGCTCCTGCTTGTGTTCCGAGTTGATACCATCAGTCACTGAGAGGTCAGCTTTATTTGTAAAGGAAATGTCGTTCCTATAGGCGGCCTTCGTGATGATGCTTTTTCAACGGGCTTGGGCTTGGCGTCTTGAATTCTTTGAAATTTGGTCGTCGACTGTGCGTTGGACTCGCTGCAAAACGAAACAAGGATCGCGGGACTCATGGGTTGCCTCTCCGATGCCTAAGTCAACTCTTTCCAGGGGAAGAGAAGATCAACTGCTTAGGGAATGAATTTTCTGTGCGTAAGTCTGCGTACCTTTCACTTTTGGGGTGGCCTAGTATTTATAATGGATGATCATATTGCTTTTCCTAATTGGATTATGATGCGAATATAGTATGTTTCCCTAGTTGGATGACAGATAAGTATGTTTCACAGTTGGAGGATGATCTGTATTTCTCTCCTTTGGGTGGGAGATTTTCTTTCCTTATCATTAAACCCGATTAATAAGGGATAATTGAGGGTGATAAGTGGAGAATGTCTTACTTTCTGATTGGTGGAGATTGGAGTGGCACCCACGTCACAGTTCTTGAGGCCTTGGCCTTTTAAAGGGCGAGTTGGGCCTACGTTTGGGCACATGCTGAGAAACCATTAAGAGCTGTCTCTTGTCTTGGGCTACAATTTTTAATTTTGGCGTTTGGGCTTGTATCTTGGGCTGCATACGTTATTTCAAACTCTCTCAATTAGGATCAACGTTCTTATGTGAGGTCATGGTTGATTTTGATACAATTTATAAAGATACTTATATAGTTAAAAGTTGATAAATTTTCACTTTGTTTTCTTTGTTGACCACAGTGTATTCAAGGCCATCTTTCACTTTATAACATTAATCTTATTTTTAAAAATAACTAGCACATGGTTTTTGTTTTTTTTTTCATATTCATCGTTTAAAATTAATATATATATTAAATATTAGTTGATTAGATAAAATATTAAATATTACTATATTTTTTAAATTATTATTAGTTGATTAGATAAAATATTAAATATTACTATATTTTTTAATTATAAATTAATGATAATAAAATATAATAATATTAATAGCAATAATTTATTTTTAATGGATAAATTTCAATAACATATATTTTAATTTTAATATCACAATTATTCTTATTGAAAAATAAATTTTTAAAAGATAACATTATCTGATTTTTTTATAAATAAAACGTAATTATAATTATAATAATAATAATAATTTATTTTTAATGAATAAATTCTAATAATATATATTTAAAATTTAACATTATAATGATTTTCATGCAATGATAATTTTTATAAAAATAAGCATTATCTGATAAAAATCCAAATACCAAAAAATCAAATATATCTGTAAAATTCAATAAATATATTTTTATCCAACAGTTGATACAAATCCCACCCACCACCCACCATACTCAACAAAACTACCTAGTGACACTTGCTAAACCTTTATTTTTATTTTATTGCTGTTTTCATTTTTTGACTTTCATTTTTATTAAGCATTTTAGTTTTTACACTATAAAGTTATAGCACCAGAGTATCAGTGCGACGGGTTGGTGAATTAGAACCAAATCCGGGATGTTCTGATACCACTGAACTGTGAAGCCCCCAACTCGGCACACAGTGTCAAGTGAGGGTGTCATTTTTTTCATTCATTTTTTATTTATTTTTTATTTTTTATAAACTTTAAGCCTGTTCATTCATATAATGTTAAACATTTAACTTGTATCATATTCTGTAACAGCGAATTACAAAATATATACAAGTTCCGTATATGGAAGTGTTCAACATTTACAATATTTACATTGTTTACAAAATAATAATTACGTATAAATAAATAAGAGACTTTGATAATACCCTAAGTAATAAATGTGAGTTGATGATTCTGTTAAATATATTTCCTCTTACGTACATACATGGATGAAAACACCGTACTAAGCTTTAACGAAGTGAGCATTAACTATGGACAACCTCTACTAGGGTAATCACACTTTTATACAAATGCATATACTTATAACACATAACATTTACATATGCTTATCATTTCTCATATATATATATATATATATATATATATATATATATATATATATATATATTTTCATAACAAGTTTCATTTCTTATACTTTTTAACATTTACATATGCTTATCAGATTTCATATACTTTTCATGTCATCTTGTACTTTACTTCTTGTTCTTGTAATCGTATAGTATCGTCGCATAACAGTGCTATGCTTATCATATCATGTCATATATTCTACACATTTCACTTACATATACTTGTCATTTTCTTTTATGCTTCATGTCTGCATAAACCTTAGAAGTGGATAAAAGAAACTATAAGGGCCCGAAGGCGCTGTACTCACTGTACGAAACAGTGGTCTATAAGGCCCCGAAGGCGATATTGTCATTGTGTGAGACAATGACCATCTATCGTGAAAACTATTTGTTATCATTATTAAGACAATGACCATCTATAAGAGACCCGAGTGTAATGACCCAAACGAGCCAACTAATCGATCTTTGCCGAGACTTATTTTCCTTAATAGGCATGCCCATCTATCCACTTTACGGGTTTTAAGCGAGACAATCCATGTGTATTTTACATGTTCGGTATATATCTGTATTCTCGAATAATTATTGTCATTCGGTAATCATATGATATATATACAATCGACCCCATTCGTATCTTTTACACATTTTCCATATTTCATTATAACATGAATAACTATGATTACCATGTATGATTATGAGCTATTTATAGGTACAATAGGAGTTCATAATATGAATAACCAGGGCCTACTAATTTTCATGATTTCTAGAACTAATATGAGTTCCAATTTTATCAAGCTATATATGGATGGATTCTTGACTCAATGGGCTTTCCATAGAGTCTAAGAACACCCAAAACGGAGTTTGGACGAAAAAATTACATGAAAGCCTTCAGAAGTTGGATGTCACACGTGAGTCAAACTGACCGAGCTAACACATGACTTGGCCGAAATTTGACCTGACACACGGCAAGCTGATCTAACCTGGCTGAGCTCATCTAATGTCCTTCACAGGCACATGAATGGATTCTTGACCCAATGGACTTTCGCCGATCCTAACCCAAGAAAGCGGAATTCGATTGAAAAGTTATGACATTCCGAGTTGGAGTCACACGTAGTCAAACCTTAGGAGTTGACTGACTTGGCCTGTTGACCAGGCGTGGCTGTGACTGATCTGACCTGGCCGGCTCACTACTTCCCTCCCACAGGAACATGAATGGATTTTGACTAAATGGGCTTCCAGAGTCAGAACACTTTCAGCTTGGAGTTCAGACGAAGAAGTTATGGCTCGAGTTGGAGGTCACACGTAGTCAAACCCAAGCGGCGACGACACGGCCGAGGCTGTCTTATTCGGGATAAAGGATATGTTTGTCCTACAGATGTCTGAATTGAGAAATTCTAAAGCCTAACGTCAGTTCATTGATGTGACTACGATTACGGAAGGACTGTTGCAAATTTCCTTTATTTCTTATCCAAAAACCAGTTCTAAGGTCCGGCTAATGCTTATGATCAAAAATAGGGAAATTTTCTTGGTTCAAATTGTAAGCCAGACCGCTTTCCTTGCGTATATGGATGTGTAGAGCTCTTACTCAGCTCATACCTTGAGAAATGAGTTTGAGAGTTGTCGAACTAATATACGCAAAATAGGGTTCAATATAATATCTATCTTTCTATCATTATCTAATCTGTCTTTTATTAAATACTAGAATCAGTAGCATTAAATACAATATTAAACCCAATCTGGCTGATGTCTTTTCTCCTTCCCTTAATACATTCTTCTCTTTTCTTGCTTACCCTTCTCTTCTCCTTCTCTCTTCTCCTTATGTCGGGTTTTGTTCTCTCGTAAGACAAAAAAAATGAGATATTTAACACAGTGCTCAGTTGATTTTTAAATGTTTCTTTTTGCATTTTGTCCTAAACTCGCTACATTGCCTTATAACTTTTATGCGGAGGAATTCACTGCTGCATGTGAACTTAAGTTATGACCTCTGAGTCCTGGTGGTAAAATTAATTCTGCTTGACTTTGTATTAATTCAGGATTTTTCGTATTTTTTAAGCATTATTTTATTAAAAAAATATTTCTTATTAGCAACGTGTTATAGCTATCATGGTATAATTTTGGGTGTTACAAAAGTTGTAATTAGAAATTGCGGTTTCTAAATTAAATTTTAAAAATAAAAAAAATGTAAACATCTCTAAGAAACTATTTTAAACAAAAGTTTTAAAAGTTGCCTAAAATAAATATTTTTTTTATAAATGAATCATTTTGAACCCAAACTCGAATATTTTATTCAAACTTAGCTCACTTTGGTCATAAACTAAAGTTTAGAGTGAAAATAATTCTTTTTTTAAAAAAAAATACACATGTACAACCTTTTTTCAAAATATTCATAAAACTAATATTTTTTTACTTTTAAAAATTAATCTTAAAACTATTTTCATTAATTATAATTTTAAGGTTGATTTTAAAACCGAAAATCAAATAATACCGTTTTAAAAAGTAAAAAGAAAATCCCTTTGGAGGGTCTGAGTTTGGCTTCTCTGCGATAATCTTGTGATATTCTCAGGGACTAGGAGATGTACGAGCAACTATATTCTTAGTGAATAATTGATGACATAGGACGGTCAGCAACGCTGAAGATGACGACGATAGTTTGTTAAAAATAAAAAAAAAAGATTTTTTTTTCTTTTTTTTTTACCATTTGGAGCTTTTAAAATTTATGGAAAATATAGGATATAGCATTTTAAACGTTTACAATTTTGAAATAAAAAAAATAGGATAAAATTTATGGAAAATTATATTATAGGTTATCAATCTCAATCTATATTGGGGTGTATTGGATTAGGATTTTTAATGACTTTTATATATAAAAATTATGATGTATTGGATTATAATTTTTAAAGACTCTATAAAAGTTATGGTACTTTATTTGATTAAAACTTTAAAAAAATCTATAAAAATCAAGGTGTATTAGATTTAAACAAAAAACCTATTAGGAGCTTTGTAAAGTATAAATACTCCACCTTTTATTTGCCTATGTTTGAATGAAACAAATAAGATTTTTTTAGAGATAAGGAAATCAAGTGTTGGTTAACTGACTTGAAAAATAATGTTGAGTTTTGGACATATTTAGTTTTTTTTAACAATAATACCATAGTGATAACTACAATATTAAGTTAAAATTTTTTTAAAACATTTGTAATGCTATATTCGATTATTTACGGTAGACAAGTCGGTGACTATAGTGTCTAGTTCTGCAATAATAGTTTGAGCATTATTTTCATTTTCAAATTATTTTAATAATTTTTTTTTGTAAAATTAAATACGTCCAAAGCTCTTGTAAAGCAATATCAAAGGTTCAACAAGAATGGAACTTAGGTTTTTTATTTTCCGTCTTCAGATTGGCAATTTCTGACTTTAGAATGAAGAAGGATTGTTTTGGAAAAGTTTTTAGGGTTAAAGTTTTTTTTTCAACCAGTTGATAAAAGGGCCATTTTAGGAAGAGTATATTCCTCCCACATAGGAATTATTTTTCAAGTTAGTTAACTAACCCTTGGTTTCCAATTCCTTGTAAATTATTTTTTTAAATAGAATGAGGTTGATAAATCATAGCATAATTTTTTCATAAAAGTTTAAAGAAAATTTTATCCTTATGTAAAGAATTTTTTTTTTTACCCATATCCTCCATAAACTTGTAAAATTTTATATTAAATTTGATATTTATTATTGTACTTTTTATGAAATTCAATTCCATAAAATCTATATCTATACTAATATAGAAAACACCTCTAACTAGGTTGACAAGCGAAGAAGCTTCTAGAATCATAACCTCGAGTCAATTATCGTGGTCTTTTGCCAAGATTCAAGAACAGACTGACTCGCTTTTGGGCCGAGTCGTGGAATTGAATTTTGAGGCTTATGCTTATCCGTTATGTTTTTTTTTGTCTCTAATAATTTATTTTCTTTTTTTGTCTCTCGTAATAAAAAAATGTGTTGCTATTTTATTCAAGAAAAAAATTGGTAAGATTAAGTAATTCCAGTAATTTAATAAAATAATAAAAAAACCATTAAAATATTTCTTGAAAATGTTTAAATTATTTTCTTAATATATTTAAGATATTAATTTTAATCATATAAAAAAATAAACAATTTAATACTCAATAGAAATACAATATTAAAAAAAAATGATTCAATACTTAATATTATTAAGCCTTATTCAACATTCAATTAAATAAAAGTTTTATACTGCATTAAGTTAAAAAAAAAAAAAGCTCTCAAATCATTTTGTTGCCTTCTTGCTCTCAAGTATGACTTGAGATATTTTATTTATTTATATATTTATTTTTTCCGAAAACAGAATAGTGAATCAATCAACTTCAATTCAACAATTTGAATATTATTTTGCTTATTCAAGTATCATAATAGCTTTGATTGATGAGGAATCATGATTGAACAAATTAAAAGTTTAAATAAAGCTGATTGAATAAAAATAAAATTATGATATCAAAATAAAAATAAATAGAAAAGTTTAGACACTTGATTGAACAAAAATAAAGTTGAGATGCCAAAATAAAAAAAATAAAAAAGTTTAGACATTTGATTAAACAAAAATAAAATTTACACTAAAATAGAAAAAAATCATAAAGTTTAAACACTTGATTAAATGATTAAACAAAAATAAAGTTAATACACAAAAATAGAAAAAGTGAAAAGTTGAGACATCTAAGCCTTCTCAAAATGATGATAGTCATCCATTATTGACCAAGCAAATTTCTACAAAATAATAATAATAATAATAATTTGTGTACGTGTACCTGTACCCGGAAATGCTCTAACTTTCTAAAGCATTTTTATTTCTTTTTGATTGCGGAAAAAAATGTATCTCTTTGATTACAAATGTATCGATTTATACTACTAATGGATGTCACACGACCTCCTACAATTGGTTCTTGATCCACTATGGTGATAGACGTCATGGGAGCGAAATGCATAATGGAAGTGATGGTAGCGAAGTTTGTGATAATCCATGTGTCACCCCACGTCCTTCTCTAACTAAGTCTGTGGCCTCTGCAATGACCGGTCTCCCATAACTATCGGCTGGGTCGAATTTGACCAAGCTGGTCGGTTTTGGTCCTCGGACTTTGAATGAAAGTAGTGTGATCCTCATAAAAGGTGGTCTATGTAGTGATTGACAAGTGTTGGGCTGATGCACAGGAACAGGACTCCTTGGTCATTTGGGTTTCTCACGTGTGATGCATGTGGGATTAGATGTATCCCATTCCAATACTCATTTCATTTCACATGACCCCAAGTTCATCCAAACTGATTTTTTTTAGTTGCAATATAATAAATTGTCTCCCGTCGGGACTTGAGCATTAAAAGCTACATCTTCTGCATTAACGTTGAACGCTCTACTCTTTGAAATTTAATCACCGACGGATTTCATCCTGTGAGTGGTTCTTCGGTGAAATGACACTATTCAGAAAAACTTTATTCAACAAGAATTGCTTCAAACATTATTAGACAAATCTATTAATAATAACAGTCAACAAATTAATTTTATATTTAAATAAAATTTAAAATGTGAAAGACATTAAGAAAATATTCATTTAAACCTAATTCAACTAGTAAAAATTTGGAAAAACAAAATTTAACTTATTCTAAGATTAAAATCAACTAAAAATTGATTTTATTTATGCTTGCGAAATACAAATACTCCATAGGCGCTAGAAATTACTTTTTAAATCCTTTTTATTTTTTATATAAATTAAAATTAAAATTTTAATTGGTGACCGAGCATGCCAACAAATTTTAAATTTTATATAATTTTTTATAGAATGAAGTAAATTAAAAATGTATGAGAAGACGCACACTATTTATATTCACAAAGAGGACCAAAAGGTTACTACATCACAAGACTAATACAAAATACTTGGAAAATAAAAGATATCAAAAATAAAAAAAATAACAAAACAAAGGAGCTTGGAAAGCAAGACATTCTAACTGAATTAACTATAGAACAGCAAACATCAACATCTTCTCTAACAATATGAGTATATTTTGAGATTTGATAAGCATACATGTAGCATAACTCAAGGATTTGTAAATTGATATCTTGTTTGTTATTTTTTTAATTAAATTAATTTTTTATATAGTAGATTTCTACTTTTTACTTAAAGGTTTTTTACTTCTAAGCTTTTAAGTATATTGGTATATTTTTATTTCATTTTCTTTTACCTATTGTAGTTGTTTCCTGATAATTTAGTTGGTTTTTAAAATTATTTTTACTCTTTAAAATTGTTTGACAAAATAATTATACAAACATACAACAAGATTAAAAACAAGACGTTAGACATAAAAATTATTTTGAGAACACATTAAAAAATATTAAATTAATGTTTTTTAGATAGTTATACAAGCTATTTTCCATTTAATTTTTACATGTATTTTCAGTTTTATTTATCATATTTTCCTCTTCTATATAAAATCGAATAAATTTAAATTAAATAGATAATTTTAACAATAGTTCTAAATTGAACTAAATAATTCTAAATAGAACTAAATCTTAAAGGCAACATCCATTGCACCTTTTTGTCATGTCTGTGGACCTTTCAAGGCAGCCTTATGATAAAAAAAATGAATTGCTTTAAAGGTGATAAAAACAAATGTTATTTACAAAACTAGCCCCTTACTTTTATAACCTTAAAATATTTCCACTTTAAACAAAATTATCCTTTAATGTGTTAAAACCCAAAAAATATTACAAATATAACATATTTCTATACATGTCGAATTTAACCATCGTTAAGTTAGCATTTGAACAAACTTGAAGGGTGTTAAGGCTAAGTTTATAACACAACTTTTATACATGTTGGACTTAACCATCATTAAGTTATATTTGGACAAACTTGAAGGTGGTTACTTTTAGATTTGTAACAAGTACAATAACTATTTAGTTTGGATTTAACAATCGTTAAGTTATATTTAAACAAACTTGAAAGAGGTTAAATCCAGGTTTGTATGGTGGTTAGAAGGGTAAATTTGTTAAAATTATGTAAAAATATCCTTCCTTTTTTGGTTTTAAGAAAAGTGGTTAGATTTGTAATTTTTTTTTTTTTGCTTTTTGTCCCTTCTAAAGGTTACCAAAAAAAAAAGGCCTTAACTCAATATACAGAGCCTTAGGGGTAAGGTGTAAGCACCACAATCATCTTTGGAAAATTGATTTGGATAAAGTAGTAGGGTAAGGTACAAGCACCACGAGCCCACATGGTGCAAGGGTAGGATGGGTAAAGTTGTAAGGCTAAAGGTGGCCTACCATCTCTAGAAGATCGATCACTGGCCATGAGTTTTTAATCAATAGTAAATCAGACAATGATTTATCCTCACATAGTTTAAAAATTAACGCGAAAGGTAAAATCTAAATACCTCATGTCATTGCTTGAAATGTGGGGTTGGAGATTGACTTAGATTAGAAATCTGTAGGACCTTCTAGTACTTGATACTCGACTCTCGATGGTGTTGGAATAATATCCGATATGACAACTAGGGACCCAACAACAATCTTTCCATATATATAGGCACCATCAGCCTATACTTTAATTGTCAAGTAAGCGGGTTTCATCACTTACTCCATGTGCAGATGTGGAATTAGTGGACCACTTCATGGCTGACTCAACAACCGAATGAGTCACCCGAAGACTTGTTCAACATTCTCCCACTTGGTCTGTAAATTCAACATCTACGATAATAAAGGAACAGATATATGAATCATGGCAATAGTTCTTCCAAAGGCAAGTATTATCTTCCATGCATCACAATATACTTGTCCATTTCAAAATTTTTATATTTGTGAATAAACCACAATGTTTGTGCAGGTCAAAGCTTAATGATATTTTCTAATCTAATAAACCAAATGTGCACAACTTTTATGAGAAACATCAATTGAATAAGGGTTTCATTAACAAAACTGAATATGTACATATGAAATTGAGATTACAAAACGGACTCAAGTCCTATATTAGTTAAATGATCCTTGAACTTCTTAATTGGCATTGTGAACAGCGGGCCCGGGCCGGCACCTTGGCCGGTAGGCTAACCTAAGAGCCTCGAGTTAGGCTGAGGTGACCAGGCCTGACCTTCGGTAGACCCTCGGCTCGGGCACCCAGGGGATTAGGCCCGAGAGGCCGAGCCGGCCTGACGGCAAATAGACCCTCTCGCGGGCACTCCAAGGGGATTAGGCCTAGAGGTCAGCCGACCCAAGAACGCCCGACCAATCCTCCGCCCGGGCCCCCGGGTATCTCATATCCTGGACGCCTTTTTGACTCGAGTGCTTGCTTTCCCAATCGACAACTCTACCAAACGAAGTTGCCAACCGGCTCTCTACATTACAAGTGTGAGTTCACCCATGAACTGACTCCGTCGCCTCTGATAGAATAGGAAAGCTCTCTTAGCAATGGTTCTATCGGGAAGGCAGTTACGTAAAGGGAAGAATAAGTCATCCTTCCCGAAATAAGAGCCACCTTCCCTAACATGTGGAAATCGTCACTCTCTCCCAAAAAAGACGGATCCTCTTTCCTCCGCTTTCCATAAAATAGAAGCTAGTCACACTGATGAGTCAGTGCAGATCAAGATAGTGGTGCTCAGGTTCAAGACTTCGAGAAAAAGACTAACTTTGCCATCGGATGGGCGACGGAACACCACCGTCATCTTCTTTTTGTTTTACAGGTTGCAGCCAACTGGTGAATGCCCCGACGATCCAGTGACTCTGAGAATTCAGGAGACCACAGGCATGCCTTTAGTAAGAGGATCTACAACCATTAACTCAGTGCTTATGTGCTCAATGACCACTTTCTATTCCTGAACACGTTCCCGGATGGCTAAGTACTTTATATCGATGTGTTTACTTTGATTTCCACTTTTGTCATTCTTAGCCAGAAAAACAACAACTGAGTTGTCATAATATAATCTCAATGGCATCTAGATGGAATGGCCGGTCCTCAAGCGATAATGAAACTCTTGAGTCAAACACCACGTAGGTGGCCTCAGCAGGAAAGCAGACTCGGCCTCCATAATTGGGTAGCGTCGAGGTCTGCTTCATGCTTCTCGAACCTGACCATTTTTCGCATAAAAAAATAACATAATGTGGACTTTCTAGAGTCCTTTTGACCATATAGTTAGCATCAGAGTAGCTAGTCACTTCCAAGTAACCATTTTGTCTGTACGTCAGAATGAAGTGCTTTGTACCCTGAAGGTAACACATTACCTTCTTCGTAGATTTCCAATGGTAGACCCTTAAATTACTCTGATATCTACCTAACACCCCAATAACATAGGCAATGTCAGGTTTGGTACAAACCTGTGGATACATGAGGCTTCCAATTGATGAAGCATATGGAGTGTCTCTCATCTTTTCCCACTCAAGATCGTTCTTCGGGCATTGGTTTAAACGGAACCTATCACCCTTCACAATGGGAGCTTGACTTGGTGAACAATTTTTCATCTGAAATCTCTCTAAGACTTTGTTGATATAGGTCTCTTGAGACAAACTCAAAATGCCTCTAGATCTTTCCCTATGAATCTTTATGCCAATGACATAAGATGCCTCACCCATATCCTTCATATCAAAGTTCTTCGAGAGGAATTGTTTCAGTTCGTATAATGTTTCCATATCGTGGTAGCAACAAAATATCATCACGTATAAAGAAAGCAACTCTTCACTTACTCTCACTTACCTTGTGGTATATATAATTATCCATGACATTCTCTTCAAAGCAGAAAGAAGAAACAACTGTGAACTTTAGATACCATTAATAGGAATGAAACTTGTTCAAACCATATATGAATTTTATTAGCTTGCATACTAAGTATATCGGCACTAGGAAATCCTTCAAGTTGTTTCATATAAAACTCTTCCTCTAGCCTACCATTAAAAAGGGCAGTTTTCACATCCATTTGATATATCTTAAAGTCAAAATTAGCTACTAAAGCCATGATCACACGAAGAGAATCTTTCCTAGATATAGGAGAAAAAGTCTCCATGTAGTCGATTCATTCGCATTGAGTGAATCCTTTAGCCACAAGTCTTGCCTTATGTCTCTCAATGTTGCATTGTGAGTCTTTCTTAGTCTTAAGACCACTTACACCTAATGACTTTTACACTTGAGTAAAGAGCGGCTCAACAGGATCGGACCATGTTAGATGCCAAAGAATCCGTCTCACCCTTCCTGGCTTCATACCATAATTCAGATTCTTTTGAACCTATGGCTTGTGAAAATGTTTCTGGATCATGTTCGGCTCTTATATTGTAATCCGATTCTTGTAAGTACACAACATAATCACTAGGAATAGTTGAGTTCTTGACCCTTGTAGATCTCCTTAACATTGTTTCTTCATGAGGAACTTGTTGTTCAACCTGTTGCTCAATTGGTTGTTCAAAATTTTGTTGGTCCTCGATAACGTGCTCTATAGGTTCAAAAGTAAGTGGATCCTAGATGATTGGTTGTCTTATATCGCTTTCTACCTCATCGGTGTGTATGACAGACAATCTGTGACTTGGACCAGGGGTTTGACCTTGATAGTGATCTCTTTCAAACAAGTTGTCATGAAATTGGCCACTCCCATTGACTAAGTCATTCTCTAGAAACTTCGCGTTTCTTGATTCCACAATCCTAGTGGTGTGAGAAGGAGAATAGAATCTATAACCTTTGGACTTCTCGGCATATCCAATGAAATTCCCACTTATAGTCCTTAGGTTAAGTTTCTTTTCTCGTGGATTATAAATCCTTACTTCAAATGGGCATCCCTGTGGCGACCCCCGAACCCGGCTCGACCCAATTGGCGGATCCAAATCGAAACCCCGGGGACGCCCGGCCGAAGACATTAACCAAATCCGTTTATCAAATACATTTCATTCTCAAATCTTTGTGGAAGCAATTTCGATTTAGGGCAAGCCCATATACATTTACATTTAACAAAATGCATTTACAATGAAGGCATTCTATGCCTTTTTAAAAATGATTTACAAAATAGATATTCAAAGTTCAAAATGTTTTTACAAATATCAAAGTTCAAAAGAAACATGACATGAATGCACAAGTCGGAGCATACTCTACAATTCCTTCTTTATGACTCAACGCTCCTCGATCTTGAGTCCGCTTTCGGTCACTGTCTATCACTTGGTACCTGTGCATTGGTAAAACAATACGCTAAGCATTTTCATGCTTAGTGGTTCTATACAAATCCATTCTTCAGTTTCAGTTTAATTCAAATCATGTAATTTAACAATTCAAAACTTTCAAATCTTTTTGGATGATCAATGTCAATACAATACATATACTTGTTTTATATACAATCATTTATAATTCATTGATCATCTCAAATATACACTTTCATATTCAATAAATCATGCATTAATCAAATCATGCATTTCACAATGCTCTTTCATTTCAATTGGCAAACATGCTTTTCAATTCGATATTTCACAATCTGAAATCAATTCAATTATGCTCACCAATTCATTTCTTCTACAATTCAATTCAGTTTTGGCGCCGAATTTAACCTATGTTTGGTATACGGGATATCGAATCGCGCTAGCGGTCACATTGGGGTACATGGAGTCGGTATATATATATATATATATATATATATATATATATATATATATATATATATATATATATATATATATATATATATAAATCAATTAGTGAACACTACCGTCTGATCCGTGGGAACAACGTCGGAATTGACACACATCAATACAATCGTTCACAGTACTGCTATTTTGACCCTATTGATATACTAATCTATCATGTCACGAAATAAACTGTTAACATTTTATTAAGGCGTTTCAAATCCTTTATAGAAAAAATATAGTACAATCGTACATTTGTATAAGCAGTTCATTTTTTCAATAATTATGCAATTGTCATGTCTGAGCATTTCACAATCACTTTTCTCAAATCAATTAATCAATTCAATATGCTTTTCAACATGTATTTAGAACCGTAGTTCAAATCTTGAAACGAGAATAGGAGAAGATAGAACAAACATGCAAAAACTTGAAACGAGAAATAGAAGTCAGTAGAACAAACCAAAATCGTTGCTTTGATTTCGATATTTGGAATCTAGATTTCAATGTGGGCTTTCCTCCTCGTCAGCCCCTATTCAAATACAATGACAATCACATATTAGTAGGTTATTCTAAGAGTTTTTGGTCGGGGTTTATGTCTACCGATGCCTTAATGAAAATTTTCTAGGGACACATGAGCCATAATTTGCTCATACTTCCCTTCAAGAAAATTTGACTCTATAATCTATTTTTAGTAAATTGGAATGTCTCTTGAGATCTTAATGGATTACGACGTTTAATGCCAAATTGGTCGATATGCCCAACTCACTAGGTTATACATTCCAATTTCAGGGTCTTAACTCCATAATTTATTAATGGTTCCTTCTACTAATTTTAAGCTATGGTTCTCGGTTTCTTCTCAACTGAGATGTCAATTTGGATCTAAAACTCAATTTATTGCATTTTACATCAACTATCTATTTGCAAACAAAATCTGTATTGAATTTCTTTTAATACTTCCCGAAAATTTTGTTTGAGATAACAATTTGCATATCCTTCATTCAAGTAAATTATTCTCCTAAGTCTAATTGCAGAATTTTTGAATCACTCAATTTGGATGGGGTGGCTCGTATAGCCTAAATACCAAAACTATCAAAACCATAAGCTTGTTTTGAGCTGGACGAAATTTTATCAGAAGCAGGCACTATCAGCACATTGCAGTTCTGAGGGGGTCCAAATATGGGGTATACCTATTTCAGTGAGATTGGTTCTCCTAGACGCATAGTGTATCCAACAATTTGAATCACTCAATTTGGATGAAAATGACCAAGTTATGAATTGAGAAACAAAAACATGGGTTGAAATTTTTTTTGGCGACATCTCCTTTAAAAAACTTCATCATTTCCTCTATACAAACTCCTTCATTTAGGGACCCTGAGCAAAAATCAACAAAACTGTTCAGCTAACAAAAAAATCACATTTGTACAACAAGATAAAAATCACGAGGAAAACTAGAGCATGTTACCTTGGATCCAGCGTTCTCTGACGTAAATATTTATTCTTCTTCACCTTCCTGAACAGGTAAATGAAGAGATTCTAATCAATTTCTCTTCTTCTCTATGGGTTTTCCCTCTCTGCTCTCTAATACGGTTTGCTTAAAATGCACAAATGTGCTCTTCTATGATCAAATACTGACTTAAGTCACTTAATCCCATAAGGCCTTGTTTGGCTCCAATTGTTTTATTTTTCTAATCCATTTTGACAGTCCCTTTATTTGCACTATCACTTCCCATTATTCACACTTAAACATTTATTACTTATGACCCTTAGGTCTGATTTTGTAAAATTCTATTTTGCATACCATAGGTATTGGGTTCAATCTTTTAAATCGAGTTATCAAATAACAATCAATATTCAATTATGAATTAAGAAAATACTACAAAGTTTTTCAATTTATTCAGATATATAATAAAATTATAAAAAAATTATGGAATTATTTTTAGGGCGATTCTGATCCTATAAAGCGTATATATGTATCGTAAACAGGGTTTCCAACCTTTAAATAACTGAATGGAGTCTTTGGATAGCCTTGGTGAACCCGATTTAATATATGCCATGTGTTGAGTGCCTCAGTCCATAAGAAATGAGGAAGAGACCTGTTGCTCCTCATACTCCTTACCATGTCCATTAAAGTCCGGTTTCTTCTTTCCGCCACATCATTCTAGTATGGAGAACTAGGCATAGTGTATTGGGCAATAATCCCATGCTCTTGAAGAAACCTAGCAAATGGACTCGATGCTTGTCCATTCTTAGTGTACCTACCACAATATTCTCCCATCTCTCTTTGTTTCACTCTGTACATTTGTCACACACTACTTCTTCTCGTAGATATTGAATACGAAGGCTTACACAACTCTTCACTCCTTCGAACAAAAGCATGTGAGATACATGTAGTGAAAAATAGTGTCTATAGGTGTCTCGAATTTTCTAGTCCATATCCCGGACACAACATATATATCCCGGTATGTATAACCTCCAACGGATGTTTGCATATTTTTACCATTTTTATTGTTGGTTTTATGGCATTAATGCAATCCAAAACATGTCTCAAAGTGATAGTCAGGGAACTAAGTACCCCTTCATTCTGAATCTTTAATCCTTTGGATGAAGATGTTTCCTAAATATCTAGTACTATAATAAGGAGGATTCTCATTTCTGTATGTTTTAATACCATGATTAGACCCAATGAGTTACCAGCGTGTCATTTTCAGTTAGTGCTAAATAAAAGACCATCGCATAGACATATATCATTAACCAAAGTTGCTAATGTAAAATAATATGTATATCCTTAAGGTTTGAAATCCCTAAAGTGCAGTGTTGAAAATTGAAAACAGAATTCTAGAAAAACTAGGTTATAGAAGGTCTTTCAATTGCAAAACAAAGCAAACCGTCTTTTACAAAATACAGTCCCAGTGTTTTCCCATGTGGGCTGAAGCCTCCGCCCAAATGGATATCTTTACTCAACATGCCAATATGGTTTCTCTACCTTGTAAGGTATTTGAAATATGGATTGTAAAACTAGAGTCAATCCACCAAGTGTTATGATTAACATTTGTGAAATTTGATTCATAACATACAAATGAAAAAGAAGTACCTTTCTTTTCAAGCCGGTTTAATGCTTTACATAGTCCTTATGTATGTCTTCTTTTACAAAAGAAACCATTAGTTCCTTTTAGTCTGACTTAGTTGATTCTGCACCATTTCCTTATTCTTAGCATTATTCTTCCTTTACTACCCGGAATAGTGAAAAGTACCTTATCTCCTTGTTCCATAAGTAGCCGCTCCTCCTCTGCACATGATCAAGATTGCTAGTTGTTAAATCATATATTGTAATGTGTAAGAGATCTGTTGAGCTATATTGAGGAGGAAGAGTACATGAATATATCTGATAGGAAGATAAATCATGGTTACTTCTAAGTTCTTTAACTGAGTCGTTTGTAAAGGCAAGAAAGTTAATTTTGAGGCAAAAGTAAATCAATTTCGATTACAAATTATGTTCGATTAAATCCGAATTTATTCTCTAGATCTCGGATGATGAAGCAATTTCACCATTGGAATGATCTGCGTGATCAGTACGTAAAATTTTGGTAAAATTAAAGTAGTCGGAGTTGACACATTTTCGAGGCGCCGCATTTTGGGTGCCGTAAGCGATTTTCGATCACGGCGAAGTGCATGTAACATGTATTTGCTATTGCCATAAGTGGCATGAGTAGAAAGGATGAAAATGGGCCAGTAGAGAGGCAGTGCCAGAATGTCAAAATTGGAAAATAGAGATTTAAAATTAATTAAATTGATTTAAGTCACAAAAAGGCCAAAACGAGTTAAGCAGTGCCTTCTTCTCCAATAAAAAAAGGCAAAAAACGTGATTTTGAGGAGGAGATCAGTAGCCCAAAAATGGCGTTTTTAGTGATGTTCCTTATCTCTAAAAATGCAGGCGTCAGGCAGGTCGACAGTCTTCGGGACAAGAAGGAGAATTGCTCTATGCGGAGAGGGCTTCGCGTGGGTACCGGATTTAGGAAGTTTCCTCAAACTCCGAGAGGTAGAGGTTTCTCCCTACTTGGGTTTTATTCCTTCTTTAAGTACACGGTAAATGTTTGAGTCGAATACAGGCCGTGGCTGTTTGGTCGGTCGAGCAGGACGGAGTGATATAATTTTATGGAATCGAATGTGCAGCCGTAAGTAGGGGGGCTGTTTGGGGGGTTTATTTTATAAATTTGTATTAAATCATGTATTGATTGGAATGAGACCGAAAATGGCCGTGAAATGCGGGTTCACAAAGTGAACCTGCTGAATTAATGATTTTTAGAATAGTAGCGAGGGTTCCATTTATTCCCGAAGCAGTGTTCTCAAAAATAATTTTTGTGTGAATTAATATGTTTGGTCTAATGTTCAAGTAGAATTGTTAGTGTTGATCATTAGCCCAGTGGCTATTTTGATGTATGAATTAATTAATTTTATGACATGTGTGAATTAAATTTTAACAATATATGCATGTTTATATATTTACACATGTGAATTAGGCGCCTTTGGAATTTGCATACATGCATTCTAGTGGCATACATGCATTCCATATGCACTGGAACACCCTAGGACTATAGGAGTGAGTGCATGAGATGAGTCTAGAGATAACGGTTATGAGGATTGTCTAAAAATATTAATTATCGGAGAATTTAGTCTAAATTAAAATATCAATGCGTCGGGTTACTTGACTGAGTATTCTGTCTCGGAGGTAGTCCACAAACAAAAAATATCAATCGTCGGAGTTGCCCAATTGATATACATCGAAGGGTAGTCCACAAATAATATCAATCGTCGGAGTTGCCCAATTGATATACACACATCGGAGGGTTGTCCACAATCAAACAAAATAATAATTCTCATACGAGGCTTAGGCGAGTGTGAGGGGAGTGAGTGCGAGGCTGAGTGCGAGAGGATGAGTTAGACATTCAAGTAGAATCATGCATTTGCTTGAATGTGTGTTTATTTTGGAACATTGCACTACACTCAGGTGGAGAGTAGCCCACTTAGAGCGATTCCACTACTGAGCATTAGCTCACCTTGTTGAGGGATATTATTTTACAGGTACAGGGAGCGTGCGAGAGGGACGACTCGTCAGGGCGAGTTAGAAAGAAAGCCGGGTTGGCTTTGTGTATACATGTATTAGAACTTTTAAGTTTATGTATGTATTGTATAAAATATATTGACTCTTGTAACTATTGGGTATATAGTTGGATTCATAGTTTAGCATCTAATATGTGAGTATTGTTTATGGGCTGGTAGTAGTTTTAAATGTAAGCGTATATTGGATTGTTTTGGAACTTGAGTTTATGCGGGTTACGTATTTAGGTGAGCTCCTGTTCAAGGGCTACACTTAGATTTTACGTGAAATGTTGGGTCACGAGCATTCCTGCATTCCGCGGGTTAACGGGTAGTCAACGGACCCCCGGGATTTAGGGCGTCACAGCTTGGTATCAGAGCCTAGGTATACGAATACCTAGGGAGCTCGGGTTTGGGTATCCATCACCACTAGGTGTGGTTTGATGTTAAGTTTAGGTATGAGATTACCCTAGAAATCTGGACAAAACTAGGACCTTTGCATGCACATGTTGGTGTGCTGTGATTTGATGGATGTGTATGATGAATTGTGTGCCATGTTGTATGTATGATGTGAATGTTTTATTGCTTAGAGTAAATAGTACATAGGTGTTGGAAAACAAATTTTGGAGTTCTGATTATAGTGTCTAAACTAGAACAAAGAAAATAAAAGAAATGAATATTACTAAATTTACTTGGTTTAAGGACAATGAAATAAAATTTTAAATAAATTTTAAAGTGAACTCATGGAATTATTATTGTAGAAATTAGGGTGTTCAAGCTGCACATGAATAGATGTGAGAGGCCCACTTGGAAATGAAATAATAATAATAATAATAATAATAATAATAAACAAAATAAATTTCCAAGCAATTTATTTGGTTTTATTGAGAAAATAACAATATATGTACCGGTATACAAGTATATAAGGTGGGAGAAATTTTTTTTTATTTATAATTAAACTTGGAAAAGAAAGTAAAGAAAAATAAATTTCATAAATTTATTTCTGATTTAAGAGGAGAAGAAAATAATTTTCTAAGATTTTACAAGTAGTAAAATTGAAGAAAATAGAGTAAAATAAATTTTTATAAATTTATTTGAGTGTTGAAAATGAAAAAAATTTAGTGAATTTTAAGTGATTTTTCAGTGCTGGAAATAAGCTGGAACAAATGGAAAAAAATTTAAAATAAAATAAATAAATAAGACAAAATCTTCAAAAAATAAAATTTTCAAAAATGAAATTTTCAAAAATAAAATATTGTTGAAAACAATTTTTTAAATGCAAAATTGATTGCCTTGCATTACTTGTAAATGCAAGGACAATGCATATAAACTGATTTATGTGTATGAAGAGTGTCTCGGTACAATACATCTGCTAGAGATCTTGTATTGAGACTAAGCGCCATGTTAATTGTGGAGATGACTAGTAGAGGACGGGCGTGAAGGGACGTCCACGGGGGCTGTGGTCGGGCCTGACATTTGACCGGCCGCGATGTTGGTGCGGGCCTTTCTTTGGGGTTGTAGGTGTTCTCGTGGCTAGAGCTAGCATAGCCGGGTAGTCGGGGAGGTCACTAGTAACCTCGAGAGGTTTAGGCGCATCGTCCTCAGGCATTCACGGGAGGAGATCAGGTGGTGGCGGACCATTGGTTTATGCGAGATCGAGAGGTGTTAGGGCCATGGATTACCTCGGCGTGACCCGGATTAGGCTAGGCTGCGTTCGGTAGGGTGAGCTTAAGTATGGTGGAAATGGGCAAGGACCTCTAGAGACTTAGAGTTCTGTATGGCGAGATTTGGAGAGTACATTCATGGTATTACTTTCGGAGATTGCGAGGCATGCGAAGGCCAGAGTTCTGGAGCTGAAGTAGGGCGATGGGCTGTGATGGACTACGTGGCTCGTTCACGAGTTAGCGGAGTTCGGCTGACGTTAAATGGCCCACGGACATGGCCAAGGTTAGGAGATTCGAGAATGGTGAAGTTGTCCATTCGGGTGGGATTCTGGGACTCGCCTCGGGATATGGATTCCATGGTTGGGACAACCCTGACCATAGAGGGAGAGTTGGGCTTAGAGGTTGAGACCTTAAAGGAGCCGTTGTACGTGAGTTCTCCCCTAGGGATTAGGGCGAGAATAGGGATGATATGTCGAGGTTGCAAGTTGGAGATCTCGGGGACTCTACTCACAGTGGACCTGAGGATCATGGACATGTCGAGGAGTTGACGTCATCATCACAGGAATGGATTGGTGACGACTTATAGGTTGTGTGTGATTGTGAGCGCAAGAGGGCTACCGCCTGCGAGACGGTACTTGTGTGGTATTTCATGGGGACAAGCATGACATTTTGCCCCCGGACGGTATCTGAGGTCAAGTGTCGGGGAGACGGTGTGGGTTGTGTGGGCCTTACCTAGAGGGCAGTGAGACCGGAGACCTAGATCTACCTCGGCGGAGTGTGCAGTATGTGGATGTTTTCGGATGAGCTGCACGGGCCTCGTAGAGGGTTGTGAACCCCGGTGTCGAATTACACCACAGTACTTCACCCATCTCTATGACTCGCGTAGGATGGCACCGGTTGAGTTACGGAACTTCGAGTCCGGCTACATGAGCTCTTGGACAAAGGGGTTCATAAGGCCGGGCATTGCCTTCACCATGGGGCGGCTAGGTTGTTTGCGAAGAAAAGGACAAGACTCTTATTTGTCGTTGACTGTCGACAATTGAGCAGGAGTTCACGATCAGAATCAGGTACCCATTAGAGGATTGTGATTTCATTTGATCGATTGAGAGGGCGCGAGTCCTCGAATGAACCTTACGCCTTTGGTTACCATCGGTTGAAGGTTAGGAAACGAATATCCCTAAGAGCGACATTGGGGTAGCGATATGGGAACTTTGAGTTTACGATGCCCTTCGGATTGACAAATGCACCAGCAACATTCATGGATCTGCGTACGGTTAACCTTATCCTAGATCGGTTGTCGTGGTTTCATGGATGACATTTTGATTTACTCGGTCAGTGGAACGCGGTATAGCGAGGATCATTAAGTTGTTGAGACCATCGAGTGTACTCAGTTTGATAAGTCACGAGTTATGGCTGCGAGGGGTGAGATTTTGGGACACGTGGTGTCGACGCTCAGGCATGTCGGTCAGCGGAGAAGGTGGTTATGATGAGTTGAGAGGCCAGAAAGTCGGTCTTCGAGATCGTGGTTTCTTGGGATTGGTGGGTATTACAAAGATTCGATGAAGTTTCTCCGGGACCGGCTTTTTATGGCGAGATTGACCGGGAAGGAGGTCAAGATTTGATTGGGATGGCCGATCAGGAGGCATTCGAGAGTTGAAGAAGACTTGCTTGGCTCATATCTTGATAGTCCGGACTGAGGACGGGGTACCACCGGTGTATTGTGATGCCTCGAGGCGGTTGGGATATGTTTTTTAGATCTTTGTCAGGGAGGGTGTAGCTTATGGTTCTCGTGGGTTAGAAAAATCACGACGAATTACCCCACACGACATGGAGTTAGCGTAGTAGTCTTCGCCTTGAAGATTTGGCGCCACTACTTGCTCTGGGGAGGTTCGGGTGTACTCCAGGACCGCAAGTCCCGTATATATTTTCCGCAGCAGAGGACCTCAATGAGGCAACCTGAGATGGATGGAGTTCTGGGGGATTATGACTTCACTGCATTACCATCCCGGTAAAGCGAAATGTGGTGGGCGATGCGGCTGGTGGGGAAATCCGAGGAGCGTTGTTCAACATAGCTAGGGAGTGGCGGAGGATGCCTTTCAAGGCGTGGGGCCGGTTTGGGCTATAGTACGGCGGACTCAGGGGTACCTTTAGGGAAGTTTAGTGGCTATCGTCTGTGAAGTAGAGTGATTGAGTCAGTGGCGGGACGTAGAGATGGTGTCCATCGAGGGAATTGAATCTGATCGAATACGGGTGGCGAGCGGACGATTCCATAGATGATGATACTGATATAGACGGGTGATGGTTCTGGTTGATAGATTTGAGAGGAAGTTTCCGGGAGTTTCTTGCTCTCGAGTACCAGCCATCGGTGGCGCGAAGATGTATTGGAATCTTCATCGTCGATTACTATTGGAGTGGGATGAAGAGACACGTGAGGAACTTTGTTGACGATGTCTCACATATCGGCGAGTTAAGTGAGCACCGAAGCGGCGGGGCTTCGCCCGACCATTGGAGGTGGGCGAAGTGGAAGTGGGAGCATATCGATGGACTTTGTGACCCACTTGTCACGAGCCTTGACAACGCAACGCGGTATGGGTGATGATGGATTGCGCGAAGGAAGTCGGCACATTTCTAGCCGTGTGGATGACCTTCGCCTTGGAAGTGCGGTTATACGTTGAGAGATAGTGATGGATCGTACGGTATCCATGGTGTCGGATAGGGACCGGGTTCTGACGCTTTTGGAAGGATTTCAACGGTATGGGCCTGGCGCGGTAGTGCAACGTTCCACCTCGGATTAGATGGTCGGTCTAAGAGGACTATCACAATTAGAGGACATGCTAGAGCATGCGTCTGGATCATAAGGGCAGGCGGGAGGAGCGTTTCTACTAGTGGAATTAGCTGCAACAACGGATTAAGGCGAGTATCTGGACGTGCACCGTATGAAGGCATTGTATGGGAGGCCAGTAGATCGCCGTTATGTTGGACGGGGTGGGAGAGAGCTCCCATCGGTAGTCTGATGCGATTAGAACACCTCGAGAAGGTGAGCTTGTCTGACGGCGTCTTCTCGACTTCAGTCGGTAGAAGATTTATGCAAATGTGCGACGTCGACCCTTAGAGTTGAGGTTGGGGATCGTCTTCTTGAAGGTAATGCTGGGAGGAGCGGTCGGGTTCGACGGCCGCGGGATATCGAGATTTATTGGGCCTTCGAGGATACTCGAGAGGTAGGCCTTTGTTGCGTCTGGAGTTGGGCGTTACGACCTAGCATGTCGAGGTGTGCAATTATTTCACATCTCCATGCTCGGAGTATACTCGGATCAACCTTATGGTGGATTGGGGACGGATTGAGGTTGACGGATGGGACCTTGAGAGGAGGGACGAGTCTGCGTGGTGATAAGCCGTGATCAGGTTTTGCGACGCAAGACCGTGAGGCTAGTGAGAGTGCTATGGCGGCACTATGGAGTGGAGGAGTCAACGTGGGAACGCGAGGACACGATGCGGGCCACATATCCCTTCTTGTTTAGGGATGAAGGTACGTAGTTCAGTCGTTTAATAATTAAAATGACGAGTTTACATGCATGGTATAATACGTTATATGCATGTGAGTGTTTTGATTGTCCCATAATTCGGGACGAAATTCCTTGCAGGAGGAGGAGAATGTAAGACAGAGAAATTCCAATTTTGGAAAAATGGCAAAATGTTAATTTTAATTATGAAATTGTAATTTCGGTTAAAAATCGAGGAATTTATTCATCTGAATCTGGATGATGAAACAGAATTTCACCAGTTTAGGTGTCTCCTTAAATCTAGCTAGCATGTAAAATTTCGTAAATTAAACGATTGGGTTATTACGTTTTTGAGGCATGCGATTTCGGTCTTAGCAGTTCAGTCATTGAAAGTCACATATAACATGTACTCATATTGCCATAAGTGGCATGAGTAGAGAAGGATGAAAATGGACTGATAGAGACCGGTGCCCAGATGTCAAAATTGGAGAAAGAAGGGAAATTAATTAATTAAGTGTTCAAATCTAAAGGCAGCAGTCAACAGTGCCTTCTTCTCCAATTAAAAAAAGCAAAAAATGTGATTTTGAGGGAGGAGATCCAGTAGCCAAAAATGGCGTTTTGTTAAAGTGATGATGTCTTCCTTTTCTCTAAAAATACGGGCGATCCGATCGTCGGTAGTCTTCGGGGACGAAGGAGAAGCGCTCCTCTGTGGAGAGCCGTGGAGTGCTAGTTTAGGAAGTTTCCTCAAACTCAGAGAGGTGGGGTTTCTCCATACTTGGGTTTATTCCTTCTTTAAGTACCACGGTAAATGTTTGATCAGATATGAGACCGTGAGGGCTGTTTTGAGTGGGGTCCCAAACCTTGGGACCGAATTGATATAATTTTATGGGATCAAATGTGCGACGAAGTAGCAGTAGAATTTATTTGAGGGTTTTTATTTTATAAGAATTGTGTTAATCGATGTATGGTCTGAATGAGACCCGGAAATGGCATGAATGTGGGTTCACAAAGTGAACCGATGAATATGTTTTGGGAATGTGCCGAGGTTTCATATTCCCGAAGCAGTTCTCAAAATAATTTTTGTAGTCATATGTTTTGGTCGAGTATTCAAGTAGGTGTTCGTGTTGATCATTAGCCAAAGTGAGCTAATTTTGATGTATGAATTAATTAATTTACATGACATGATTGTGTGAATTAAATTTTTGTAAATATATCATATTATATATTTGTGAATGTTTGTATTAAGATTGACATACCTTACTCACGTATACTGAACCTCTAGGACTATAGGAGTGAGTACATGAGATGAGTTTAGAGAAAACGGTTCGGAGGATTGTCTAAAAATATTAATTATCGGAGGGTTGTCTAAATTAAAAATATCAATCGTCGGAGTTGCCCAATTGATATTCATCGGAGGGCAGTCCACAAACAAAAAATATCAATCGTCGAAGTTGCCCAATTGATATACATCGGAGGGTAGTCCACAAATAATATCAATCGTCGGAGTTGCCCAATTGATATACACACATCGGAGGGTTGTCCACAATCAAACAAAATAATAATTCTCATACGAGACTTAGGCGAGTGTGAGGGAGTCGGTGAGGACTCGGGTACGAGATGATGAGTTAGAGATTCAAGTAGGATCATGCATTTGCTTGAATGTGTGTATTTGGAACATTACGCGCACTTAAGGTGGAGTAGCCCATGGGATTCCTCTTGAGCATTAGCTCACCCCAATGGGGATATTATTTCACCGGTACATGGAGCGTGCGGGGGCCGACTAGTCGGTAGGGATTAGAAGAAGCTAGGGTTGTGGCTTTGATGTATACATGTGTTAGAACTTTTAAGTTTAATGTATGTATTATATAGTAACATATTGACTCTTGTAACTATTAGGTATATTGTTGGATTCATAGTTGGCATGTATATTGAGTATGTTTATGGGCCCAGTGGCCGTTCATCATAAATGTTATATTGGGCCCATTTGGAGACAGGTTTATCTGATTTGTATTTGGTAGAGCTCCCAGTACAAAGGCTTCTGCTTGATTTTATGAAAATGTCAGGTCACCCGACATTCTGTAGTATTCCGAGGTTGTGGTAGTCAAGCGAACCCCGAGATTTGGGGCGTCATAGTTGTTATGTCCATCATGCACAGCCGCATGATCGCACACCTTTCACTCCAATGAGCTTAAGCGTGGAGAACCAGATAATGAAGTCTTGAGAGACTACGGACTTGGCGAATTGATCATCAATTGCCTTTAAAAATTCATGAAACTTATCGTGCTTCTCAATAGAACCAAGTATACTAGCAGAAATATGAGTTTAATGAACATAACAGAGAGGCGATTAGACCTCTCCCAATTTTCATACAACTCATACAGCTTTAGTGTTGGTAGCCAAGATGGTTGGGGGCTCATATTTCCTAATGACATAGTCTATATCCAAGCCATCTAATTGGAGCAAGACTCTCTCTCCAGACCTTATAGTTATCTCCTTTAAGTTCAGAAATTTCAAGTACGATTTAGGGAATAGATTAGGTTGCCATAAGCTGCAATTAAAGAAATAAGGTCTTATCAATAATTATTTTGAGGTCATAGCCTTGATGTATGTCTTACCAATGTAAAAACACACTATAAATTAATCTCTGACATGAAAGACTTGCAATAGACAAAATTCTATAATGATTTTCTACTTTTGCTTAAATAGGGAATTACCTAGAGACACTTAGAATTTTGTGTGGACATTAAGTCATACTCAATTAGATTTAATCCTATTTTTCATTATGATAAAACAATTGGACTATATTCCTATTCTTAATTCATGAGAATATATTAAGAATTATAATCCTAATATTTATTTCTAATTAATCGAAAATTAAATAATATATTTTTATTAGTAATATTACAATTTATGTTATTAAGTATTTATCATAATCTTATAATTTAGTAGTCAAGTTGCTATGACTACACTTAATTAATAGAAATACAAATTACCTAACATAAAATATAAAATTCTTCTTTTTTTTTTTGGACCGGACCCAGACCCATCTGGGCTGCAGCTCGTTGCCCACTGAGCTGCAGGTGGCAGCCAATAGGGCTGCTACCCACATCCCCTTTGGGCTACAGGTGGCAGCCGACATGGGCTGCTGCCCACAGCCCACACGAGTTGTTGGTGGCAGCCCATATGGCTGCCTTCACTAATATTAGTATTTATTTTTTTAATATGAGCAAAATTCGGTCATCCTTACGCTGTTTTATTAAATTTAAATCTATTAACATATCAAAATCGATATGTTCTTTATACCAATTTTATTTTATTAATCCGAATGTCATAGGAATACACGTAGAAGATTTAGGAATAAATTCTCTTCTTTGAAAGAAAAAAAAACTCCTTATTAACCCAAAAATATGGATTTAAAATATTCATGGGTTTCTAATAAATCTAAAACCCACAAATATATCATTCTAAAATCATCCTCCAATTAAATAAATAATATTAAGGAATATGTAATAATTTGAAACCAAGATGCCTCGGATATGCATTAAACTGCATGCTGGCACAACTCAAAAATATACATATTTAATTAAAACAAAATGACTTTAAATATCCATAAAATATGGGAAAATATTAATATACATTCATAATTAATCTACGTAAGTGGATTAAAAAAACTGAAAATTAGTATAAATATTTTTTAATAAGCAGGATATATAACTCATAGTATCATAATATGTAAGAAAAAAAAAAACTGCATATCCATATTCATGATGATTTAATTAATTCTTGATAAAACCATCAGTAATTAAATGCATATTAAAATTCATTACGGATCAAGCGTATCTCGCACAAATAATCACAGTCTTAAAATCTAGCATGATTGATTACATATCTCCTACGTAATGTAGTCTAAATCTGGCATGACATTGTGAAATTAAAATAACATATATGTGATTATCTTAGAATCATGCTAAATATATAAGCCACTCATATTTCTCCAAACCATGAACAATGAAATTAATGGAGAAAAAAAATTTCCAATAAGGCGGGATATAGAGTTGGGGGATTTGATACAAATGTGAGTTTTAATCAATAGTAAATTAGATAATGTTTTATCCTCACATAGTTTAAAAATTAATGTGGAAGATGAGTTGTGCCCTCTGCCATTTGCTTGGAAATGTGGGGTTGGAGATTGATCGAAGATTAGCAGTATGGGACATACAGTGGATTGATACGACTCTGATGGTGTTAGATATGTGATATATGATGACAACCGGGGACCCGACAACAATGTTTCCATATATAGGCACCATCCCGGCTATCTTTAACTATCAGTAAATTAGGTTTCATCAAAGCACGCCGTATGCGGATGTGGAATTAGTGGACCACTTCATGGCTGACTCAGTAGATGAGCTCTTTGAAGGCATTCCTTAACAACACGATCAAATACATACCCCCTAGTGTAGGCGTTTGATTTGGCTAATGGAATTTGAAAAAAGAAGGGGGGAAGAGACGATCTCAAAATGTCTAATTTATAGTGCCCTCACTCATTTTGTGACATTTCTTCAGAATTATCCCTAATCATCGAATAAAGAAAGAATATGTGGCAGTCAAGCGAGTTGCGGGGAATCAACATTCTATGACGACATCGACCATCTTGTCCACCTTCTCACCACGCTTTGGTTGAGACCCCACATTGTCCACCCACCTTTGTGTGCCGCGACCCTTCGACGGAGGGACTTCATCATCTTCTGATATAACATTGACAACCACATATACATTGCCTTTGGCGGTAAAGCGAAACTCACTGGCAAGGGTGAAAACACACCTCCCTTGCATTTCCTAGAAGCATTGGCAGAGAACTCTTATTGCCACCGTTGATTGTAAAGGATCGACTACCAAACCAGAATCGCAGCAATTGAGGCATCCCTGCTTTGAAAACTCGGAAGGTGGACATGGTTGAGTGGACATTGTGTGTGTGATATAACTTATTTATAAAGTACGTGGTGCCGAGGGTAGTATGGCGTGATCTCTTTCTTAGATTTGTACCCTTGAAGGCATATCAATTACAACCACTTGTATAGAACTCACACCTTAAAAGCCTTTAGTTGTTAAAGGGAGGGAGCCCCAATTTTTTATAAACCAGGCCATGCTTGCAGCTTGGTTATGTTAGACTCAGGGTCATTACTGAAAGTTCAATATGACAGCAACCTAACCAAGAGGGGTTGTGGGGTGGTTTTCTCAAAACTTTTCACACAATGACCTTGACCAAATCTTCAATTTAATACAATAACAACAAATAAAAGATAGGGATGAGAAGAAGCAAAGCCGGATTTATGGCGATTAGGCACACCTGCCCTACGTCCACTTCTCTGACCTTGACGGTGAGGGTTCCATTAATGGAAAGCTCCAACTCAGGCTTCTTCTTTTGCCAGTTGTGACTTATTAGATCTTGCAAATCATCGAATTCATACTGCACCTTGAAGCTTTATCATAAGTACAAGGGAGACCTCTCTCAAACTCTCAATATAGATCAAATACAACTCAAGCAGTGAATTACACAGTGCACTCTAGATACAGAGTTTGATGAATGCCTGAAAGAATCTTAATTAGAAGAATAAAGATAACTGAGAGAATAGATGCAAGAAGTCTCGTCAAGTGTCCAACCTCTTAAGTGATCCTCCACAGTCTATTTATAGAGTGGGAACTTAGTAACATTTAAGTTGTTAATTGGTCGACCGTTTTCTGTATACTAGCCATTGGAATCCTACCGTTGGAGAAACCAGTCGATCGGTTCGACCAACCTGTCGACATTTTCAATGAGCAGATTACTTTTCGTTTCCTGCCGGCCCGATGGTTTCACTTTTCAGTTTTGGATGAACTTCTTTTGCATCAACTTGGTCGAGATCTCATGATTGGAGTGAATCATGCACTTTTGGCTGTGTACATTTCTATGTGTTTTATATTATTTTTACATGATTCATTCATATTCTTGTGATATTGAGCTAATCCCCTATACTATAATGTTTCATAGAACATAGTGATATTGGAATAAAAAAGGAAGCCATAAATAGAAGAAAGGACTAAAGCAAAGGAGTGCAGCAGATCGTATCGGGTATGCAGCAGCGAGGAGACCTATGCTACGACGTAGCGCTTCGCAGCAGCGAAGGGAGCCTACGCTACAGCGAACCTGAATGCTAGATTATGGTTGTTTCGGGTACGCCGCAGCGAAGCCCCCTTCACCGCGGCTAGTGAGGTCTCCCATTCCAAAACGGGAGCTCGAAAAGTTCTGATTTTACGGGCCAGTGATGGGCCCGGTTCGAGTACTTATAAGGAGGCGATTTGAGGCAAGGAAGTGGAGGCAGATTGAAGACAAGGAGGTAGGATGAGAGATTGGGAAGACGGATTAGGGAGATGTGAGAGCGCTTCTTTTGTATTTAACTCTCTGAATTCATCTGATGTTGGAAATCTTTCAGTTTGTAATAGAAAATCACTATGAGCTAACTTTTCTCTCAGGTTTGTCAGCTAACAGCACCATTATGGATTAATATTTTGATTGTGTTTTATTTAATATCAGTCTTGATTCTATGGTTATTTTACTCTGAATTTAATCATACTATTATTTAACAGTGGCATGCTAATGCTAGGAGTTTGATATCGAAGAAGTATTTCGTAGGGACATGGGTAGAGCAATTCTTGGTCAATCGGGGGTAAGTGGCCCACATTCCAAGTGTTCAGCACAAGGGTTTTCATGTCATGCATCTTGGAGTCGGGTCGAGTAGACATGCGATACACCCACTAGCGAGATGGAGTAGTTATATTTAGAGAGAGAATAACTTGTAATGTGATCAACAGCTAACATAATCATATGAATATTAAATAAGTGCATTATCTAGGTGAAATCCATTAGGTTTTGATGGAATTGAAGGCAAAACCCTAGGCTTTCTCTGTCATTACTTTAACTTAGAAACTTTAATATTAGGCTTTCTTTTAATTTAGTTGATTTATTCATAATTCGCTAAGACTAGATCCAAATATTGTCACAGGTCACTAAACAGTGAGTATTTATACCTTCTCTTCTAGGAGCGACCTTATTTCATGTGATGAGTCCAAAACTCATTAGATTTTAATCCATTTTACGAGTTTATAATGAGAATAGCGTTGGGTTATGCAGAAGCGATAATTGAATGGGAATTCAATTTGCGAGGAAAATCTATTGAAAAATCAAATTTTAGCAAAATCATAAGAAATCGGCCTGGCAGTGAATACATTTAATTGATAATTCTGATGGGAATTGAGCATCTAAGTCTAATTTACCCACATTTGGGTATAAGAATAGGTACTTCTAATTTCTTCTGTGTTTTTAGACTTGTGCAGGTCTTTCAGGTTTAAAACGTAAGTGTACAAGGATGTATGTCCGGGAAGCCAATATGAAGCACTATGGATGTGGGTGAACAATTGGCAGTCTCGGGAACTCGGCAAAGCAAGAAAACACTTAGAATGCAACTATTTGGAAAAGTGGCGTTGGACATATTGTGCTAGAACAACAAGCATCTTAGGTGCAACCTAACAACCAACAGTGGTGAAGTGGCATCTAGTTTGGCAAACGTGTCTTGGTGCAGCGCATAAATTGCAGGATTTGTCAGGAACTTTCGATCCGTGCAAAGACCTCTTGTCAACGAACCAAAATGGGAAAATCATTGAAGAGGGGGATATAAAAGCAAAGAGGACACAAAATGGCCGGCACCTTTTGACTTTTAGGTTTAGGTTTCATAGGAGAAGGGTTTTCTCTCCACTTTTGAGTTGAAGTTTGTAGATCGGATTGAAGATTTCTTTCTTTTGGCGTTTTTGAATTGACATATGTAATCTTTGGGAACTATTATTTCGGTTTCAATCTTAATTTCATTACCATTCTTAGGTTTTGCAATTGAATTCTGATTTTCTAAAATTATTATTTTTATGATTAGACTTTCTTCAATGATAATTATTCTTATAAGTTCCATGGAGTTCTAAACCCTTAATGCTGCTATTCTACGGTGGAAACTCACCCTGATCAAGGTATAGTCCCTCAATTCCTCTTTTGAACTTCAATGGATTGTGTGATGCTAATCACTTGTGCAAACATTTTCTAAATCTTTAGTTGGGCATATTCTTGACAACGTGTGAACGAGATATCCTCGGTACACGTTGTGCTTGATTACAAATGCAAACTAAGGGTTCGTATTAATTGGGAACAAGTGCTTAGTATTATTCGTCATCCTTATTTCAAAGGCATTTAAAGATAAATTCTCCATCATAGACCATTTATCAATGGTTCCTAAATGATTTAATAAAATAAATTGGGGACTTACATGATGGAAGTGAGTGGAACCTAAAAATTCCAGCAATTGTCTTCTGTTTTAAAACGTCAACTGATAAACCATTCGTCGAAGCAAACCACGACCTTTACAATTCTCTTTTAAATCACACTTTTAGGAAGTAACTCTCTTGATCAACTCATCGGACCGCTCCGTGGAGATGACTGTGGATTCACACGGTATTACAATGCTGAACAACTGTAATTCCCTCGCTTGAGATAGGGTCGGCATGCGAATGGGGCAGAAGCATTTTGGGCGCCGTTCTTGGTGGCGACTAACCAAGTTGATGTGAAGAGCTAGAGGTAATTTGCAATTGCATTGCAAATCCGATACGTTCTCCATTTTTCTTTTATTTTGTTTTTGTTTTAGTGAGAAATCTAAGTGGGTGTTTCTTGGACCCGGAGAGCGTGGTGCATGTGGGTTTGGGCTCATGACGGCGGCGCCGTCCGTAGAATAGTGCCTCTGGAAGTGCAGGGAAATCATAATAGGTCGGTGTCTCAGATCACATTATACCTCGAATGGATCCTGCAGTAATCGGCAACCTACGTTTAGACATGCTCAAAGGATTCTGTTAACCCACAAAGGACTGTGAACCTCCACAACATGGGTAGAAGCTACACACTCCCATTAGCAGGTGATAGGAGGGAATGTTAACTTCAACAAAGAATCAATATAGAGGTCTCCTGCTCCTTTACTGTGTGGAAAGAACCCATAGAAATCCTACAACCTCAAGGACTACGGCAATTCTTGCATTCGTCTTCTGAAGAGGCCACTCGATTCTAATGAAGTCGAAATGATCCGTCTCTTACTGTATATCAAGGATTCGAATCGAGAACCCTTATTCATTCTGAGATTTTGAAAGATGTTTGCAGTGCATTTTCTTTCTATAGCTCACCCCTTCATAATACATTTAGTTTATTCCCTTTGCCTTAAAGGAGAAAGCTAAATTTGGTTTCATTCCTTGGCACCTAATTCGATCTTTACATGGGAAAATATGCGAATGAGTTCCTCGACAAATTTTCCCGCACACGTACTAATGCTCTCATCTGGTATCAATTGAACTTTTCCACAGAAAAGCTTTGGTGAACCGTTTGCTGCGGTATGGGGAAGAATACCAAGGATCTCCTCCATGCTATCCCCTCACCATGGATTGGATGTAGGACAAATGTGCATACTTTCATCAAGGATTATCCTTTGAATAATAAGCAGTACATCGGATGATGTGTGCGACGGAATTCTATGAAAGAGTGCTAGGAAGCAATCCAGGCTCTTTGACACTATAGCGAAGGAGAATGCTCGAGCAGGAGACTAACACCTCCAGACAGCGCTAAGAGGTGCATAGCACATCAGCGGGGGGCGGAATCCATCACCTAAGAGAGAATGATGAGTTGCAAGCCAAAATTGCCAATTTAACAAGGAATTTAGAGGCCATAGAGATGAAAAAGGTGAACGAGGTAACTAGCGTACCTCAAATACCCTCGCCACCCACTGGACCCAGAGTAGAGGAGCCATGCATTATATGCGATGATCCTACGCACTCAACCATCAAGTGCGGAAGCCCTTCGAGTAAAGGTGCGATTCAAATAGAGCGAGGCCAATGCCTCAACTGCAAAGGAAGCCTTTCAATTCTCCATATTACGAAACATATAATCTGGATGGAATTAGCACCCAAATTTTAGTTGGAGAGATGAGGAGGGCGAATAACTTGCCCGACAACCAAGGTCCTCATTACGAAACCAGGCTTTACAAATCCCATTCCACCATTTTCGAGAACCAGGCCCTCAAGGGTTCCCTGAACCACAGCTCGAGGTTTCAGCTATCGGTAGGGACTCCATCACCCTGACATATCAACCCATAAGAAGTCGCAGAAGATATAGTTACCTGGTCGTCTGAGCCAACAGCCCACAAACACGAGACTTATTTCGAATGATGTGAGATCGGATAACCAAGTTAACCTCATCCATAGGTAGCCTTCAACGAAAAGGAAACTTCCATCGCCATTCAAAATCCCTGAATGAAATAGTGTAGGAAGTTCGAGGACGATTGGGGTACCTTTGAACAACGCAAAAATTTGTCACTGCTCTCCGAAATTGGAAGGTAGTTGAGCCAAACCATTCAACTTAAGGAACCAACGCTCAAGAGTCTCCAAGTAGATTGTTTAGAGAGGATGAGTTGGCGGTGAGACAAATCTCATGTCCTGAAGCGAAATGATGTTGATGACCAACCAAGGGCGACAAGTCTACCCCGCTATCCCTCCAGCCCCATACCCTCATAGGCTGAGAGCACCAAAGAAAGTGAATAACCATCTTTTGAAATTTATGAGTTATTGACGGGTGAAAGCTGAACATTCCCTTGTTGGATGCCATTAAGAAAATTCCATCTTATGCTACATATCCCGAAGGATTTATGCACGATCAAGCGGAAGTGGAAGTGTCAACAAGGGCATTCATGGTAGACAATCTACTTCCCCAATTCGAACAGCACACTCCAAATATAAGACCCGGGTAGTCCTACTTGACTACATGGTGAAATTTCAAAGTTGGGGCATGCTTTAGTGGACTTAGGGGCGAGTGTTAATTTGTTGCTGATTAGTGCCCAAAAAGTGCTATTTTGAACCCTATTTATTATAGGTTTTGAGTGCTTTTGTGTACTAATCATGCTAATTAACCCGATTTGCACATTAAGGTCCCTACTATTTTATTGATCGCATTTTGTGGCAAATTTGTAGTTTCTTGAGCTAATTATGCGAAATTGTTGGTCGATCTACAAACACGAAGAATTCAAGTCAAACTCAACATTTTCCAGATCAAAGATCAGAAGGAAGAAGAGAAAAAATGTGAAGAAAGAGAAACACCCTTTGCGGAAAAACATTCACTGCGTGCTGATTCTACCTCCGGCCCCTTTGTTCCTTCACTGCAGCCCTGTTCTCCTGCATCAGCTTGTTCTTTTTATTATAGTTTTGGTTTTTCTCCTTTCTACCCTTGTTGTAATCACTTATGTTTGGATTGTACGGTATTTCACTTAGTTTTGTAAGGCTACATAAGCCATTTTGATACACTGTTGAGAGGACGGATTTTTTTGCTGTAAATAAAGTTAGGGTTCCAATTCTCCCGTTTTTTTGGCTTTTCTCTCGTTTTCTCTCCCTTTCTTGGTTACCAAACACCCTCCAAAGATGACAACTTGGAGGATGAGCGGCTAAAACCTCTTCCTCCTTGAAGAGGAAGGCTACTGGGGCAACGATCTTAAGGTATCTTGGTTCCCTGTTTTCCACCTTTATTGATTTTCCATTTTGGTTCCCAATTTGCAACCCTAGGTTTAAAGCTTTTGATGCACTTTCTTTGGCCAATACACAAACCCAGCTTTTAGGGTTCGATTGTATTCTTAGCATTAGATACAACGATATCCATTAGTTTGCTCTTCTGACCTTTGGAGGTAGGTTAAGGGTTGGATTTCAACTTTTAGGTTAAAATCTCTTAAGCATGCTTTCCTAATGTGTATTTGTAAACTTTTAGAGTTCAATGGATACTCGCTAGATTCACTGATGCCTAATTAGTTATGTATTAGTTATTGAAGGATAGGTTTTGAGACATGTTTTCATGGAAGGAACCATAAATGTTAAATAAATGCTTTCTATCAAAGGAAAATTATTAGGGTTTAGGTTTTAATGCCAAATGAAGATCCATTCGAGTGGCTATATATCATCCTCCTAACTGAAGAGAGAAATTAACCCGGGGACCTCTCAGTTAGCCTAGGATCTTAAACCCAGTGCCCAATGCTTCAAGGAGTTCTATTTTACATTTTATTTTATTTAAATTTCAGCTTGCAACCAACCACACCCACTGTTTTCACAAAAACCTTAAAATCCAAATATAATTCACCATTTTTGACTTCACTCAAATCATTTGTACGAAGAAAACCCATCGTGTTGAAGCCTAGAACCGCTATCTTTGCGGTAGCTTGTTCTGACGGTAGGAAGGAACAGGATAAATTTTGTTGATTAGGATCACCTGCATGTACGAATCAAATGGCGCCGTTGCCGGGGATGGTGCCTAAGTGCATATGATGACTTGTTGAACACTTGTGATCCTCATCACAAGTCTTGGTGAATTTCCTTTTATCTTTTACTGTCAGTTTCTTTTCATTTTATATAAAAAAAAAAAAAAAAAAGCAGTCTTCAGCGAGATCGTTTACGTGTTGTTTTTGTGTGGCCACACACATTTCTCACTGCTTGAGTTGCATTTTCCAGTGGTTTGAATTGAGAGAAAATGGAACCACCATATGAAGAGCAATACAGTCAGGAGGGTAACCCTAGAGCTTACATGACAATGAGGGACTATAAGACCTTGCATGTAAAGTCGACAACTTGTGGAAGACAGTGAATATAGGTCCATGAGGGACTATAGAAACCAAATGATGAGTTCACCATATGGTGAGTAACACAGCCATAGTTAGGGGGAATCACACAAATTCCTCATAGAGACGAAGACCTCCACAATATGCATCCTGAACACATATCTTTTTGCGAAACCTGCGACAACCACCGCATATCCCCTGTTGAACAAGCCATCCTGAATTTGAGCAAACAAGTGGACAATTTCATAGAGGATAATAGGGTAGTGAATGTTCAGGCTAATAGGGAAATTAAGACAGTGGAGAGCTCCCTGAACAAGGAATTGGATGGGTTCCAAAGCGAAATTGATCAAAAATTGGACATCCTGAATCCATCTCTCAAAGCTCTGTCAGTTTGTTGAGAGAAAATCGGAGGATTGATGGTGGAGCAAATTTGAGTGAGCAAGTTATTGCGACCTGGGAAAAATTGAAAATGGAATCCCCGATGAGCTCTACGAGGCTGCGGGATGTACGAGATGAGTGTTAATTTTTGGCCTTGGGCCGAAGAAGAAACGAATCGAGTGCCTTGATGGCGAGGAGGCGTGGTATAGAAGCGAGAAGAGCCACAAAACTTACCCCGCTGCTTGATTCCCTTGGCCAGAACCTGCGCCACTGCCCGAGCAACCAAAAAACCTTGCCGGTGTACATATTGCCTTGCCCACACTGCGGCCTGACCAATCACACAGCACCCACCATAAAGTCCGACCCATCAACGCCTATTCTACAAAACTTCCAAAGTTAGTGGCTCATTGCATGGTTGCCACTGCATCAAAGGCTTTCTTATTTACTATCTGACATGACATAGTGGTTGGTTCCCAAAGTGCGGGTTGGTTGGAGCATCCGAACCTCGGCATTTCACTTTTTGTTTAATTTTCTTTCTTTTGTTTTATTTTATATGTGTACTATTTTAATTTCGTTAATTTTCTTCTTAGGTTTTATCTAAATTTTAGTTAATTTATGTTTTTAAATTAATTTTTGTTTTTCTGTAATTTTTCCTAATTTTTCTTGTGTTAATTTTTGCAGTTTTTGTGCAAATTTTGAAGCCCGATTGAAAATCAACAAGCGTGATTTTAAGCAACTATAGCAAAAATTTAGCAGTCTAAATCTTGAAATTTTTAAGCTATAGTGAAAGAATTTCGCTAGCTAACGAGAATTTAAACTAGCCTAGCGAAAATTTTATTGAGCAATGAAATTGAAAATTTAAGCTAGGCAGTGCATTTAAACTAGGCTAATGAAATGCACTTGATGTAAAATCTTGTGAGTGTTTGAATTTATTTTTTTTTATTTTATTTTATTTTATATTTTATTATATATTAAAAAAAAAACGTTTGTTTTAAATATATATTATTTTTATTTCAAAAAAAAAAATTTATATTGTTTATATATATATATATATATATATATATATATATATATATATATATATATATATATATATATATATATATATATATATATATATATATATATATATATATATATATATTATTTTTATTTATTAGTTTTTTATTTTATTTGATTTTTTGAAAAAAAAAAAAATCAAAAATAAAAATTTTCTTTATTAGACATGCTTGAAATTTCATTGGCACAGCGAAAATTTCGCTGGTGTAAATTTTTCGTATGTCCTTTTTGATAAATTTTGTTTATTCATCAAACTTTCGTCAGGCTGGTTTTAGACGTTCTTGGTACCGTTGGAAAGCTTAGAGAGTGTAGAATCAAATATGACCAGAAAGAACATTTTTTTGACACTTTATGAAGGTGTAATTTAAAAATGGTCCAACTGGTCACTTTCTCTTTACCTTCCCTAACATTTATTTAAAAGTAAGCGGAGTGAATGAGGTGCCGATGGAAATCTTGCGACGTTCCTAACTCGGCAATGATCACATCATCAAGGGTAACACTTCCTTCTGCAATTTTCCAATCCGAGCCCCATTTCGGACACCGAGATGTTTGGGTTGGGGGGAGAGTTAGCAAAGGAAGTGGCTTTACATTATGTTTGTTGACTATTTGTGCAAGCCCATTTTGTGATGTTTAGTGGCTTGCTGGGCCCCCTCTATAAAGTTGTTATACTTTTCTACATTACTTTTCAAATTTGGGCCTAGTTTTTACAACCAAAATTTTGTGGTTTTGCTAACGTGGTTTGAAAATTGAAGCTTTGTCAATTCTATTGATGTTAGATTGGTTCCATGCTTAGTTAGTGAATGACTAGTTGAATGTATTGATTCCGACCTTTTTTCTTCCATATTTAGCTAACCACACAGAGCACAGTAGGTTTCAATGATAGGCTGAAAAACTACGCAACCTCCTTTACTTTGCATAACTACTAGTTTCGTGGCCTTTAATAGGTTAAGGACCTGTGGAAAAGAAAAGAAGAAAAACAGAAAAGAGAAGAAAGAAAAAGAAAAGAAAAAGAAAAATAAAGTCGTGACACTTTGTCTTGAAACCAGAGCACGGTCCGAGGGGTATATGGTGAAAGCCTTTAAAGCAGGTGCCCTAAACCTTCAGTTTAGAGTCACCGACTTAGTGTTGATTCGCTACGGTGGATGGGTGGAGTTTAGCAAGTTGCAGGTGCTGGAGTCTCGAAATAATTCGAAGTCGAGGGTGAAACACGAAGAGTTTGTGGTCGAGAAAGATCCTTATGACTTGGTACCACACAAGCCTTAATTGGTTGGGAGTCATCGGTAGATCCAGATTACATGGACTTTGGTGGTCGATTCCTCGGCATTTACTTCTTATAAAGAAATGGATAGAGGTGGGTCTGATCTATTGGGGTTGATCATTGCTGGAGTGCGTGGTAGTAGCTAGGTTGGGGGGAAGATGGGTTTAGCGGTTTATTGTTGAGGTTGATAAAATAAACACTTAGATTTTTGGTGAAGTTTTAGTTGATTCAGAGATCTGCGGACTCTTTTGATATACTCAATTTTGTATGTTCTTTCTCTCATATTAGTTATTGAACGACATTGATTATTCTTACTTAGGGTTAGGCATTACTCATTCACAACCTTTTTGAAATATAATTTTTGTGAACATTATTTTTTTTTCGTTGTATGCTCTCTCTTTCTTTCTTTCTTGCATTGCTAGGGACTAGCAATGTGGGATTAGAAGTGTGATTAGTGCCCAAAAGTGCTATTTTGAATCCCACATTTATTATAGGTTTGAGTGCTTTTGTGTACTAATCATTCCTAATTAACGATTTGCACATTGAATCCTACTATTTTATTGATCGCATTTTATGGCAAATTTTGCGTTTCTTGAGCTAATTATGCGAAATTGTTAGTCGATCTAAGCCACACGAAGAATTCAAGTCAAACTCAACATTTCAGATCAAAGATCGAGAAGGAAAGAAAAATGTGAAAGAAAAACACCCGCTGCGGGAAAAACATTCTGAGTGCCTTTGTTCTACCTCAGTATACTTGTTCCTTCTTACCTTGTTCTCCGCATCTCACGCTTTTGTTCTTTTTTGTTGCTGGATTTTGGTTTTCTCCTTTCTACCCTTGTTGTAATCACTTATGTTGGATTGTATGGTATTTCACTTAGTTTTGTGGGGCTACATAAGCCATTTTGATACTTGTTGAGAGGGCCCGGATTTTTCTTTGTAAATGGATTAGGGTTCAGTTCTCCGTTTTTGGCTTTTCTCTCGTTTTCTCTCCCTTTCTTGGTTACCAACCACCTCCAAGGATGACAACCTTGCAGGGAGGATGAGGCTAAAACCTCTTCCTCCTTGAAGGAAGGCTCTTTGAGACAGCGATCTTAAGGTAACCTCTTGGTTCCCCTGTTTTCACGCAGCAGATTTTTCCATTTTTGGTTCCCAAATTTGCAACCCTAGGTTTAAAGCTTTTTGATGCACTTTCTTTGGTCAATACTCGTAAGCTTTAGGGTTGATGTATTCTTAGCATTAGATACAGCGATATCCATTAGTTGCTCTTCGAACCCTTTGGAGGTGGTTAAGGGTTGGATTTCAACTTTTAGGTTAAAATCTCTTAAGCATGCTTTCCTAATGTGTGTTGGCAAGCTTTTAGGTTCAATGGATACTTTCACTAGATTCAGCGATGCCTAATTAGTTTGTCTCTTATTGGTATTGAAGGGTAGGTTTTGAGACATGTTTTTCCCTTTGAAGGAACCATAAATGTTAAATAAATGCTTTCTATCCAAGGAAAATTATTAGGGTTTAGGTTTTATTGAAATGAAAGATCCCAGGCTCGGGAGATGACTATATGTCATCCTCTATGAGAAATTAACCCGGGGACCTCTCGATTCTTTAGGATCTTAAACCAGTTATAATGCTTCAAGGAGTTTCTATTTTACATTTTATTTTATTTAAATTTCGAGAAACTATGATAACCGCACCTTGTTTTCTAAAACCTTAAAATCGAAATATAATTCACCATTTTTGACTTCCTCAATCACATTTGTCTGAGAAAACCCATCCACGTATTCGACCCTAGACACAGCTATCTTTGCGGTAACGACTACGTTAGGAGGAACAGGATAAATTTTGTTGATTAGGTCCTGCGTAGCAGCCTTGAATCGGTTGCCTTGTCGATTATCGTGGACAGGGTTAGGAGAATTAGAGGCTAACTTGATATCACCTACGACTAGCGGAATAGTAGTGTGAAATTCCTAGAGGATAGTGAAGGATGTAGTGGTCCAAGTGATTAAAATTTACACAGCAGATTTTGTGGTACTTGACGCACCGACCTATCAGTGAACGGAACTTTCAGTTCAGTAATTCTTAGTCGCCCATTCTTGTATTGCCCCTAATGCCATTATACATTGTAGGGGGCGATGACACTATCGTTTGGAAACATGACAGTTAATGCGAATATTTTCCAATGTAATCAAAGGAATGGGGGATGAAGAAGATATGTGTGAAATTAACATGGTTGATTAAGGTAATTAAAAAATACACGGATAATGTTTCACATGATGATCCTCTTAAGTCATGTTTGGTCAGCCCGAGTTGGGATGAGGAAGTGACCACATTGGAGTCAGAGTTTCTACACTCTATAATTGAGCATAATGATGTACTGGAAGTTAATGGATGGGCACCTAAATTTGAACCATTGCCACCAAATGAGGAGAAGGCATTACCCTCCGAGGAAAAGTCACTAAGCAGGCTAAAACCGCCTTGACGCATCTGAATATGCATTCTTAGTAGGGGAGGGCGCTTTTCCGGTAATTATATGCGCCTCCTTAGACTTATTCAAGAAAATCAACTTTTGGAGATATTGAAAACCCACGAGGACTGCTTTAAATTTGGACAATTGCGAGATATTAAGGAATTTAGATCCTGATGCATAGAATTCACTTAGAAGAGGATGTTAAACCTTCTAGGAAACCACAGACACGATTGAACCCAATAATGAAAGAAGTGGTGAAGAAGGAAGTCTTAAAACTCTTGGATGTAGGGGTTATTTACCCTATTGCAGATAGTAAGTGGGTTAGTCCAACACGGTGGTTCCTAGAAATCGAGTCACGGTAGTACCCGATAGAAAATAATGAGCTCGCTCCCACTCTCGTGTCACTTAGGATGGAGGGTTTCCATAGATTATAGGAAGCAATGCGGGTACCGGAAAGACCATTTCCTGCTCGGATTTGTTGATGGAATGCTAGAGAGAGTTGCGGGAGCAGATTTTATTGTTTTCTTGATGGGTACTCGAAGTCTGATCAAATTGAGATAGCTTTGGAAGATCAAGAAAAAACCACATTCACTTGCCCTTTTGGTACCTTCGCCTTTAGGAAGATGCCCTTTGGACTATGCAATGCACCCGGAACTTTCCAACGATGCATGATGGGAATCTTCAGTGACATGATAGAAATCATATTGGAAATCTTCATGGATGATTTCTCGGTTTTTGGTGACTCGTTCGAAGGCGTATAGAACACTACGTAAAGTTTTGGAGGGTGTCAAGAGAAAAACCTTGTATGTTAAATTGGAAAAATGTCATTTTCATGATAACAAAGGAATTGTCTTAGGCATTATTGTCCAAGAGTGGAATCGAAGTTGATAAGGCCAAAGTTGAATGATTCCAACCTCCACTCTAAGTGTGTTAGATAGGTCATTCTTGGGCCATCTTGTGGTTTTATAAAGGTTGTAAAGTTTAGTCACTATAGCCCGACCATATGTACTTTGCTTGCTAAAGATGTCCGCTCACATGGTCCTGAACGTGACCTTTGCTTTTACTAAGCTTCGAAAACATGCTAGTGTCACCACCAATCATACGGAATCTCCTAATTGGGACCTCCCCATTTGAGATCATGTGATGCTAGTGATTATGCCATGGTGTGTTGGGGCGGAGGGAAGACAAGAGCTTTGTCATTTCATATCTGGATCAGACCACTAGGAGCATGAGCTGACTACACAACCACGGAAAGGTTTCTAGGCTGTTGTCTTTGGCTTTATCTAGAAAATTTAGGTCATATATTGTTGTCCCATGTATCTTTACGGATCATGCGGCTTTGAAGTACTTGCTCAGCGAGGACCACAAAACCACACGGTTAAATAGGTGGATTTTACTATATTAAGAACTCAAATTTGACCATTAGAAAGTAAAAGAGGGTTGAAGCAGTGGCCGCTGACCATTTATCTGGGTGGTTGATTCAACTCTCATGGCATGCCCATAGGTGATGATTTTCGGATGAACAGCTCTTTGCTCTTGTTCATTGCAGTGGTATCTTTGACATTGTCAGATTACCTAATGCTTGGCGGATTTGACTCAATGGGCTTCTCGCAAAGAAAAGGGTGGCGGATATTAAGGATATTTTGATGATCCTTATCTATTTAAATCGTCAGATCAGTGTGAGAAGATGTGTACTGTGATGACAGATTAGGTTGCTTTTGCACTCTGAAGCACATTGGAGGACATTTCTCTCGCCTTGAGACAAGATTTTGCAAGATGGGTTTCTTGGCACCTTATTAAGATTGCTTTGATTTTGCAAAAGCTGTACTGGTGCGTGACCTAGGAGGGGTCACAAAACGAAACATGATGCCTCTTACCCCAATTCTAATTATTGAAATTTTTGACTGTTGGGGTATAGATTTCATGGGGCCTTTTCCCCCTTCTTGTGGGTATCTCTACATTTATTATCACAGTGAGATTACGTGTCTAGGTGGGTTGAGCAATTCAACAAGACAGACCTGACCTAAAAGTTGTTTTGAAATTTATAAAGGAACATATTTTTCAGTTTTTGAACTCTCAGTGCAATCATTAGTGATGGTGGACTCCACTTTTACAATGATCTTTGAAAATCTGTTAAAAAAATGTGAGTCACCATAAAGTATCAACGACTTACCGCACGGACCAATGATTGGCGGAGCTAGCTAATAGGGAGATAAAACATATTTTGGAAAAAACGGTTCTTAGATGAATTGTTACTCCGTCTTACCGATGCTCTTTGGGCTACCAAATCTTTAAAGCTATTTCTTAGTATGTCTCTATGAAGCTGGATTTATGGAAAGGCTTATTTTCAGTGAAGATAGTTAGAGCTTCTTGAAATTTGTCCAGACTTAATTAGTCAATAGCGGTGGCAGTGATTTATTGCAGCTAAATGAACGAGGCTGCGGAGGAATCGTATGAAGCTCAGGAATTTACAGGAGCGGCTCAAGTTATTCCATGACAAATCTATTGCCGGAAAACTTCAGACAATGGAAGAATCTTACATTTGTCTGACTCAGTTGCATCTATTTCTGGAGCTCATTTCGTTGGGTAGCCCATTCATCGTTAGGTGGTTTACCATGCAGATAGTGGAATTGAAATTCAGACAATGGACACTCCTTCAGGTGAATGGCAGACGCCTCAAACCGTTCATGAGCATTTCTCCTCTCCACGAGATTACTGTGGACTTGGTAGACCCGCTCTACCAAAACTCTCCTTCCAAGTAACCTCATTCTCAATTTGTTGTAAATAATTTTGCTTTTATTTTTGTTCTTGTTTTCTATTTTTATTGTTTTTACTTCATTTGCTTTATTTCATTTGCTTTTCAATAACATCGAAAATAAAAATCATGGGGCTCTTATTTATGTGATTCCTCCAATCCTGTTGTGGGGGTACCCTTAGTTCAGCGCATTGGGGACAATGCTTGTTTCTGTTGTGGGGGTAGGTGTACAGTTGAGCGATAGCTGGCAGCTGGATTATATGATCGAGTGGGTCAAATTTTTCCAAATTTGCTTCTTTTGAATATTATGTTTTGCAACGTACATACCCGCTTGATCTCATACCTCTCCACATCATCTTGTGCATGTACATCTTAACAAGCACACCTGACAAGCTGTGTTCTTACGTGGTTGTTCCCCCTTGCATTCTACCTACCTTACTGCTCGCACAAACCACAGACTCATGGTCAAAAATTTCTCCGATCGTGCCTGTTATTGCTTCCATTTGTGCATCAATTTAGCTGTTCATGTTAACTTCATGCATCATAGTCTTTGTGGAACATCTTGCATAATTGGAAAATGATTAGAGGCCATTATTTCTTTGCATACCTGCGGATTTGTATTGTCTCATCCCTTGCACCCATTTTGAGCTTAAAGTTGCCAAGTCAATTCGAGCCTTAGGAACCCTAATCGGTGGAATGGCAGCCAAACCCTATGGAAGACTGGGTACCTCAAGAAAAAAATTCCCGGTGACCGAGGTCCATGAATCTGATCGGTTGTGGAATGCGAACAAGAGAAAAGGGACATGCGACTGGGATGAAAGGTCATTGAAATGCCAATGATACATTAACATCTTTGCTCCCAAGTGAAAAAAAAAAAAAAAAAAGAGAAAGAAAGAAAAATCGAGTTTAAGGAACAATTGTCTTAGGGTACAAGTTAAGCATGTACGGTACAGTACAAACAGCGGTCGCGGTGTGCAGTACAACTTAAACTTGTACCGGTACAACTTATTAAAAAGTGCGATGGCAGTTGTCTGCAGGTACAACTTAAGCTTATTACGGTCCTGACCGTTCGAGAATTAAGGCGAAAAAGGCTTTTAAGAAATTTTAGGCGCCTCTTCATATTCCATATGCTTTTGCCATCCACAAGAAGAGCCCTAACCGTTTGCTTCCTCTCACAACGCATTCTAAGATCGGTTGCTCTTGCCCGGGGTTTCGGTATCTAGTTCAGTTAGTTCTTTTACCTGTCGGTGTTCGAGTGAGTGGCCAAACTCTCTACTAGCATTGATGATCTTCTCGGCTACACGTAAAGGTCTGTTTGGTTGGATTTGGTTGTGATAATGTGATTGTTGGTTGGGGAGTGTATCTTTGTCAATATAGGCGAGGGAGATTGTTATCGATGTGCCTGAGGCGGCCAGTCTTGTGGCGAGTTTTGGGATATGATGATTTATTCCCAGGCCATATGGGCCGTTATTGCTATCAATGCCAGCTCATGGCACGTTCTAATAATATTGGGAGAGGAAGGCGTGGTTCCTCTATGGAACAAGCCGTAAAGAAGCGAAAATCTGATGCCTCCCAGCCGGTCAAGAAGGGAAGGGAAAACGAATTGCATCCTCTTCGGAAAGTGAGGAATTATCTGACAGTGATGATGAAGAAATAGAGGCTATGTTTGCCGAAGATTCTGAGGGAGAGCACGAAAAATGGACCCGCTCAATGGAAAATAGGGGTTTCCACTGCGAGAGGGGTGTTAATTTGGAAACGTTCTTATATTCTCATCCCGTCGGAGGTGGGAGTAGAATATGCGCCGTGCCTGGCGGGGTTAGCGGATACTTACCTTGATGATTCGGGAGTTCTACACCAACTTGAAGGAAAATCAATTTGGTTGACCTTCATTGTTGGAAACCACGGTGATGATGGGAAGCGACTTCGATGTCACTCTGACTGATAGCACATACCTTACACTATATATTCGCCTGACGCTCCGGATGAAGCCATATCCTCGGGGCTGTGCGGCTTGATGCCCAGGTTCACTGAGGCTATGTGCACCCGCCCTGTGCCCATGAGTGGATTTGTGAAAAAAGAATTCGTTCCTGGAAAGCTCAAACCAGAATACGCCCTGATGAACAAGATCATTCACAATAGGATTGAGCATAAGGGTAATGAAAAGTCCCCCAGCCAAGAACAGATTCAGTTTTTGTACGAGGTTATGACTGGGAAGCTGATTGACTATGCATTAGTCATATGGTGCGCAATTAGGGATTTCTTGCAATATCTGCGAGCAACCCGGCATATTCCATTCCCTTCACTTGTGACTAGTATTGTGGAAGAAGCGGGGATGAGAGCAGTTAAGAAGCAGAGGGTGTTACCTAGAGGTACGGGGCCGATCACAAATAAGGCGAGGCCAAGAGCAGAGCGGCATCCACTAGACCTCAATACCAGTGCGCCGGTACCTCCTCCGGGACACTTCATCCACAGGCCCAGCACCATCGAGCACATCGCCTTTGAAGAGGATGGAGTGGCGGATCAAGGGGTGGTTCAAGTGCATTCTCGGGAAGCAGAAGCAGCTGGATCGACTTCTTTCGAGGCTTGAGAGCCACATTTTTCAGGGAGAGCCAGCGATGGCGGATGCTACTTCTCCAGAGTTAGAGGGAGATTCAAAAGAATTAGATGACTGTGTGGATGAGGACGCATTCTCTTCTGATGAGGATGAGGACGACGCTGCATAGTTGTGTTAAGGCTAGAACTAGGGTGGTGTTGGCAATCGAGATTTAGTAGACCTTAGCCATGTTATGCCAGCACGTTTCGATCTTTTACCTTTTCTTTTCGTTTAGCCCACGGTCATTACAAACTTTTTAAGACTCTTTGATTCTACTTATGTTTCTTTGTTCCTTTTGACATTATACATGATGGTTACGTGTTCTATGTTATATGATTGCTTACCCTTCGATCCGCTGGAGTTCATTGCTTGCATGACTATCTTATGTCATAAGATTCTATAATCCTTATTTGATAACCAGTGCAGTGTGACTGTTATGATGTTCATTGTGTAAGAATGTGGTTGGTTTAAATGAGTCATGCTGGTGCATACTAAAGTGGGTGTAATATTTTACTCCATAATTGCTATTTTGAGATTCTTGAAAAGCTTGACTATCTAGAGCGCCTTGTTGAGATTCATACCTAGTGGTGAATTCAGATCTAAATCTTGCTAGGGACTGGCAAGATGCAGGTGAAGTGTGATGAATGCACATTTGAGTGATAATTTACAGTAAAGTCAAACTCAAGTGCAGTTACCACATTGGTATAGAGCAGACCGCTAATTTCTTACGTGTTTTTAGACGTGCGGTCTGGGTTTAAACGTAAGTGCACAAGGATGTATGCTCGGGAAGCCAATATGAAGCACTATGGATGTGGGTGAACAATTGACGAAGTCTCGGGAACTCAACAACAAGAAAGCACCACATTAACTAACTGGAAGAATTAGCGTGGACATATTAATAAGGTACAACCGCAGCTTATCTGGTACAACATGAAATAACGATGGGTAAGTATACCAGAAGTACAACAAGCAATAATACCAGAGCTGCTGCATGGAAGTGCGAAGGATTTGTCAAGGGCTCGATCCGTCTTGTGAGGGCACTCTTGTCAACGACAAAATGGGAAAATCACATTGAAGGGGGATATAAAAGCAAGAGGACACAAGTAATAGGCAGCTTTTGACTTCTAGGTTTAGGTTTTCATAGGAGAAGGGTTTTCTCTCCACTTTTGAGTTGAAGTTTGTAGATCCAGATTGAAGATTTCTTTTCTTTTGGCGTTTTTTAATTCAAGCATATCTTAATCTTTGGCGGGAACTATTATTTCGGTTTTCAATCATAAAGTATTTCACATTCTTCATTCTTAGGTTTTGCAATTGAATTCTGATTTTCGAAAATTATTATTTTTATGATTAGACTTTCTTCAATGATAATTATTGTTATAAGTTCCATGGAGTTCTAAACCCTTAATGCTGGGATTCTACGGTGGAAACTCACCCTGATCAAGGTATAGTCCCTCAATTCCTCTTTTGAACTTCAATGGATTGTGTGATGCTAATCACTTGTGCAAACATTTTCTAAATCTTGAATTGGGCATATTCACGACAACGTGTGAGCGAGATATCCCTACGTACACGTTGTGCTTGATTACAAATGCAAACTAAGGTTCGTAGTAATTAGGAACAAGTGTAAGTATTTATTGATCATCCTTATTTCCCAAGAGCATTTAAAGATAAATTCTCCATCATAGACCATTTATCAATGGTTTCTAGATGAGTTTATGAAGCCAAGAGGTGGGACTTACATGATCAGAAAGTGAGTGGAACCCTAAAAATTCAGCAATTGTCTTCTAATTTTAAACATTCAAACGATAAACCATTCGATCAAACAACACAACCCTACAATTCTCTTTAAATCACACTTTTGGGAGAGTAACTCCCTCTTGATCAGCTAAATCGGACCACTCCTGTGGAGTAACTTTTGTGGATTCCCACGATTATTACAATGCCTAGACATTGTGAATTCCTAAATGGGAATGGGGTCGGCATACAAATAGGATGAAGCACTGTGACAGAGTGAAGTGGCGGAGCAAGTCACGAGTATTAGGAAGTCGATTTCCAGCAATTCCAAGTCACGACCTCAACAAATTTGGCTTTAAAGAAGAGACTGAAGAGTGAATAAGTGAAGTCGTGACCTGAAGAAGGGAGTTGAGATAAAATATGACTTGGTTGAATAAAGCTGATCAAATGAAAGTTTCGTAATAAACATCATTAAGCGTCCTTTGATACAAGCGGAATAATGAAGTCGTGATACCACCATGGTCATGACAAAGGAGCTGACTACAAAGCCACAGAACAGCTTCTTAAGTAAAGGAAATTAGCGACTAATTTTGAAAAGAAAGGACTTAGGTCACGACCTTGTGGTGTCAGTAAAGAAGGTGCCTTCAAGCCAAATCGAGGCGACCAAGAATTAATGAAGAAAGCTGGTATGATGTCAGCGACTGCCGAGTCGTGACGGTAAAACTTAGCGATGAGCATGGGTAGTGACGCTGAATAGGAAGTTGCGACCGAAGATTTTCAAAGAGGCTGAACATGGAGGTCGTAGCGGTTAGAATAGATAGAGACATTAAACCTTTGAATCGGAAGATGTCGCGGCGTCCTTTGAGTGATCACGACATCGATTACAAAGGTATCGTAAATTACGTAACATCAGTTGTAAAGAAATTCGCGAGATCCTTGATGGTCGTGACATCGGCTACATTGAATAGAGGTCGCGGCGATCCTTCGATTAATTCGCGACACTCCGGTAACAAGGTATCATGAATTCGCGGCGATCCTTGATGAGTCGCGACATCAGTTACAAAGAATGGAGGTTGCGACATCATTTAGCTGTCACGATATCATATCAAGAGATCTTTGCGAACAAGTCGACCGAAAAGCTTCCACGACATCGAAAAGATCTCCGCAATCACGAAGGGTGAAGTCGTGATGTCGTCGATGGTCGACATCGTTACAAAGAATGAAGGTCCACGACATCGATCATTTGTATCAGCGACGTGGTCAGGGTGACAAGGCAAATCCGACCAGATAAGTTTCACTATAGACAAAGCGGAAAACGAAATTGCGATATGATTGAAGTCGCTGACCTCAAAGAGATCAAAATCACGAAGGTTGTGTGACGATATTCAGTGGTCGCGGCATCGATTACAAGGAATGAAGGTCGCGACGCCGGTCAGCGCTACATCGGATCAAAGGGTAGTAAAGACCGTGTCGCGGCCGATAAAAGTTTCTACTATGAATAAGCGGAAAACGGAAATTACGATCTTTATGATTGAAGTCTCAACCTCGAAAAGTCAAAATGCGAAGGTGAAGTCGCTGACGTATGATTGAAATCAGCGACATGAAGCGGCTCATCGCGAGCGGTGAAGTTGCGGCGTGAAAGGAGATTGGCGACATCAAGTCAAGGTAGCGACGTCAGCCGATTGGTCGCGACATGAACAAACAAATGGGCCAGTTATTTTGAAATCCACAAATAGGTGCATCGAAGTTAGATGACGATAATGATGAGGTGAACTTAACGAGAGCGATATTGTGTTTGGAGAAATCTGGTGACTCGTGTATTTTAATTTATGTTTCTTTTCTTTGTTTTGTTGTTATTTTAGGTCGATTGATATATTGTTATTTCATTTTAATTTATGGATCGGATGTTAGTTGTTGAAGTTGGTGAATCTCGCGAATGTTATTTTCTTCATTACTTATGCAGTTCGTTTGAAGTCAAACAAATTTTGGAATTTGAACTTCCATTTCGGATTCTGATAGTTCTTTTTGATTAGAGAGCTGCAATTAGTGTAATGAAGTAATTTAGAAACCCGGCTTAGTTGAATTTACTCTGTTGTTAAATTTATCTTTCTGAAATTTATCGAGTCACGAACCAGTCTTGGATACGCTTCTTGGTTTTGTTATTTTTGTATCTGATCCAATATCGAGTGTCACATGCACGTAATAGGATTATTTCATGCTCTGATTTCGGGGGCCCTACGGGTGACACGGAGAAGGCATTCACGAGAGTTAACGATTTCTCAAAGATTATCTTGAACTAACATTGAGGATCTAATGGGCTTTAATTCTAATCAATAATCCATATTCTCACGAAACACGAGAAGGAGTTGAATGACTTATTAGTTAAAATGGCGAGGGATAGCCTCGGTCGAGCGATAAGCTCAATCAGGTGTTAGAGGATCTAATCAAGGAAGAATGAAGCTGTTCCATTTGAGGATGAGAAAACCGGAGTATATGGTATGAGCCATGTTTTGCCTATGTCTTAGGAACTAGAGTTTCTGATCCATGTTACCAGGTATGAAGTGTTGAAAAGAAAATACGAGAACAAGGCAACTCAGATTAAAAGTAGTCATCTAATCCTCTGCGTTCGAGAAGAACCGAGGAAGATTAGATGATGAAATGTCTCGTGGAGAGATCCGCATGACATTACCTTCTTTGTGGACGGATTCTAAATATGAAGTTCATGAGGCGAGGGTTAAGTGTCTGCGGAATTTGATGCTTCCATGATAGCGTATTTTCCAGTATCCCTTTAAAGCTAACCGTAGTCCACATTTCTTTAATTTTTTATTTTAGTTTTAAACGTATTATTTCATTTTGTTCTTAGTTTACATATTTTATTCTTATTATTTTAAAGTAATAGGAGATATATCATTTGCCTTAGTCAAATAGTATGAAACGATGATCGGGGTAGTTGATTGAGAATTCTTGAGATCTCTGTGGGATCGATATCTGGACTTAAATCCATTTTATTACTTGTTCGACCTGTACACTTGCAGGATCATGGATCAAAACCAGAAAGAAATTCAGCAACTCTTAAGGAAATCATTTTTAATCAGTATAATTGAAAAGAAATAAAACAAACAAGTTTCATGTCATTATTGCTGGGGATTAGATAATAGTCCTTGGGTAATAATGTTATAAATTTGTGTTTATGTTTTGATCATCACTCCTGCCCACATAATGAAAAAAAAGAGAAATAGTATAGAAAACAGCAACGACCTTACCACTAGTGAACTCGGCCCAGCGTATACTTGCATGCAGTGCATTTTACCAACTTTTACCGTATGGCCAGTCAAGTTTTGGCGTTGTTGTCGGGGAGAAGTTTAGTGTTGATATTGACAACCGTGCCATAGATTGTACTTTGGATCAATTTTATTTTATTTAGTTCTTTTTACTTATTAATTTATTTATTTACTTTTTATTATCCTCCATTTTAGGCATTGTGCTTTATTTCATCTGTGTTGTGACTTGGTCTCGCCTTCATACTTGTGATTTCAGGAAAGCACTTAGTGTGCATGCAAGACCAGTCCCATAAAATTACTTCCATTCGATCTGAACCGAGCGGACATTACATTGATTACAGAAAAGCACCATGACCCGATTTGAAATCATGTGAAATCGAAGGATGAAGGACGGTTCAAGAAAGGGGCGAACCATAGGTGGATCAAAATCGAGACAGAATTATAGAGATCGGGCCACCCGATCATTTTGTACGGCGATGGTACGCATATGCTGCAAGAGTTCCCCTTACCACCTGCGGTTGTTGATCCCATTTATCTGAAGACCCGTTCAAGCGAAACGACTTGAATTGAAAGGAGTAACTCTGCAAATGCTCCACAATATACAGTTTCATGGGTTGCCTAGTGAGAATCCGAATGCGCATCTGACCAGTTTTATCGAAGTTTGTGACACAGTCAAGTATAATGGGGTAACAGAGGAAGCTCAGTTGTGTCTATTCCGTATCCTTAGCGGTAGCGAAACGTGGTTGGTAGAGCAATAGGATTAATTACCTCATGGAATGACTTAGTCGCGAGAATTTCAACAAAATTTTCCCACCCGCAAATATCGTCGCGGTGTAGAAATTAACACATTCGGACAATTCAGGGGAGAACTTGGTAGAGGCTTAGGAGATTTCATGAGTTATTGAGGAGATGTCCACACCATAGGTTGACTAGGTGGATGCAGATGCACACGTTTTATAACGGTTTAAGCGATTCAGCTAGGACAATCGTTGATGCCTCAGCAGGAGGTGCCTTGATGAAAAAAACTACAAATCAAGCTTATGAGATATTGGAGAATACAACCACTAATTCTAATCAATGGCCTTGAGATAGATCAACACCTAGGAAGCCCTTAGCGGGAGCAGACATAGAAGTCCTCAGTAATTTGGTAAACCATTTCGCACAGTTAACTAAACAACTATAGCTATAGAAACAACCAAGTATAGTGAATGCGATTCAAATAGTCATAGGAGATTTGTGAGTCTTGTGGAGAGTGACATATTCATGTAGATTGTCAATCGGGACCGGATGACAATAAAGCAACTGATGTGTGAATCGGCGAATCAACAACATTAAGGGCGATATGGAGTAATACATGTTAGAGCAGTGCGAAATTAGAATTAGAATCGAATCAAGGCCGAGGTTGGAGAGGGTAACGGAATAATCAAAACAACGAATTATGTTTGGAACAACGAGCCGTATGCCACCATATGAGCAAGCAAGCCACCACTTGAGAAGAAAGTGGTGGAAGAAACCTTGGCTCACTGATGATAGCACATTTATGAATGAGACAAAGGCCACATTCACAAATCAAGCTTAGCAGCTATAGAACTAATCCTTTGATTCTGAATCAAGGGCCCAAATCGAAGCACGGAGATGCAAATGACGTTAATACATTATTGGCCCGAGCGGCATGGATCGTACCTAGAGCTGAGTGGGCAAGAGGCGAAGTGACGGAGTTAAAATTTGTCACATTGAAAATATGAGAGAATTACTTGAGTACTAGAATTCGCCACCGGTGATAGAAAGAGGTAGAAAGCCCCGATGAAGTAACTTTCGGTCAGTTTGGATGACATAAAAGATAGAGGAACAACCTAAGAAAAAGTTTGCATAAGAAGAAACTGAGAGGCTAAAAGATCGGTAGGCCACAAGCTGAACCTCTTGTCTAATTACTGTGCCCTCATTGGGCGAGGAAGAATAAATTGGACAAGCAATTCACTAAGTTTATGGAAGTGTTCAAGAAATTGCATATCACCATTCCATTTGCTGATGCGTTAGAACAGATGCCCAGTTATGTAAAATTCATGAAGGATATAATGTCAAAGAAAAGAAGATTGTCGGATTTTGAGACAGTGAACCTCACCGAGGAATGCAGTGCCATCCTACAGAGGAAACTGCCACAGAAGTTGAAAGACCCAAGCAGTTTTACTATTCCTTGTACCATCGGGAACTCCGTATTTGAGAGGGCTTTGTGTGACTTGGGAGCTAGTATAAACCTCATGCTATTATCCATATTCAGACGACTGGGATTAGGTGAAGCTCGCTGACTATAGTCACACTCCGGTTAGTAGACAATGTCAACTGAAACACCCACAGGGGGGGGGTGATGAAGAGCGTCTGACTAAAAGTGCAGACATATTTATCTTGTGAGATTTGTTCCTAGACATGGAAGAAGGTAAAGAAATACCCATAATATTGGGTAGACCTTTTCTAGCTACTGGCAGGGCAATGATTAATGTGTAGCGGGGAGAGCTGAAATTGAGAGTACAAGAGAACGAGGTCAAGTTCAATGTCTTTGAGGCTGTGAGACACCTGACAGAGAGTAACACATGCTCCATGATAGAGACCGTGGAGGCTATGTGTGTATAGTGATTTGCTTGACCCTTTGAGTGAGCATTGATGAATCGGAAGGGTGGAGAAGAGGTCGAAAAGGTATGTGAGATGGATGGACTCCTTCTAGCCTAATAGAGAAGGAAATATGATACAGGGAAGAATTTCTCAAACGTCAGTGCCATCATTGAACAATCACCCAAGATGGAGCAGGCTACTACCTAGCCATTTGAGATATGCTTATCTTAGGGAAGCCTCCACATTACCGATGATTATTTTAGCCTCTCTGATAGCAGAAGAAGAAGATAAGTTATTGAGAGTACTTAGGGATCACAAGGATGCACTTGGTTGGTCTCTGGCTGATTTAAAGGGGATTCACCCTTCTATGTGTATGCATCGCATCCTGCTAGAAGATGGTCATAAGCCTTCAGTGGAAGCACAATGGAGGTTGAATCCAACCATGAAAGAAGTAGTTCGCAAGGAAGTACTAAAGTGAAGCGATCTGGGTTGTTTTACCACATTTACGATAGTGCATGGGTGAGTCCGGTACAAGTTGTGCCTAAAAAAGGAGGAACAACGGTGATAAAGACAGAGAATAATATATTGCTCCCTTCTAGAACAGTCACAGGTTGGAGAATTTTCATTGATTATAGGAAATTGAATAAGGCTACCCGAAAAGACCATTTTCCATTGCCATTTATGGATCAGATGTTGGATAGGCTGGCAGGGCATGAATATTAATGTTTCTTAGATGGGTATTCCGGATACAATCAATAGCCCTAGAGGATCAAGAGAAGACGATATTCACTTGCCATATGGTACGTTTGCATTACAGGTATTGCCGCTGGAAATTTGTGCGATGCATGAAGCACATTCAGCGTATGATGGCCATATTCTCAGACATGGTTGAAAAGACAATTGAGGTGTTCATGGACGAATTTTCAGTGTTGGGGAACTCTTTTGACAATTATCTGGAAAACTTGAGGTCAGTGCTTGTTAGATGTGAAGAGACAAATCTTGTCTTTGGTGGGAGAAATGCCACTTTATGAGTCTGGGAAGGCATAGGTAGGCCTGGGATTACGCAGGGAATAGAGGTCGATTAAGCTAGATTGAGGCAATAGAGAAGCTACCAACCATCATCGAGTAAAGGCATAAGGAGCTTTTTGAATGAGCGGGGTTCTATAGGAGGTTCAAAAAGGATTTCTCTCGGATTCTGAAAGCCGCACATCCCGGTTTGCTAGTTCAGGGGACACCATTTGATTTTGATGAGGAGTGTGTACAAGCTTTTTCAATTACGAAAGATAAGCGCATTATGCGACCCCCATGGTGTTAGTACAGTGGGACCTTCGTTTGAGCTAATGTACGACCTTGGTGACGCTATGTGATCGAGACGTGCGAGGCGAAAGGGCAGGTGTCTGGGTGATTCACTATGCTAACCGTACTGAATGATGCCAAATTGAACTATGCCTGCTTGAAAGACTATTGGCTATTGTTTTTGCCTTTGATAAATTTAGGCCCTACTTGATCGGCAACAAGGTGATAGTGCACACTGACCACACAGCCATTAAGTACCTAATGACTAAAAAGGATGCAAAACTGAGACTAATACGGTGGGTGCTCCTACTGCAAGAATTTGACCTAGAAATCAAGGATAAGAAGGAAACATAGATCCCAGTTGCAGACCATTTGTCACGATTAGAAGGGCCTAGAGAGACGAGTGCCAATTAAATGATGATTTCTGAATGACGGCTTTGTAATTTGAGACACAAGGCAGTTTCATGTGGTTTGCCGATTATGTGAATTACCTAGTGGCCAAGGTCAACCCACTCGATTTCAGCTACCAATAGAAGAAGAGGTTCTTTGCACACTTAAAGCACTATTACTAGGAAGAGCCTATTTTGTACAAACATTGTGTGGATCAAGTGATAAGGCGGTGTGTAGCGGAAGATGAAATGTGTAGTATTCAAACTCATTACCACACCTTATCATGTGGGGGTCACTTTGGAGGCTAGAGGACAACAACAAAGGTATTACAGGCACTGTGGTTTATCTTTGTGACAAGTGCCAAAGAACGAGCGACATTTCCAAATGGGATGAACCACCCATGCGCACAATTCTAGAGGTTGAGTTATTTGACTTATGGGGGATGGACTTCATGGTTCCATTTCCCTCTTCATTCAATAACCTGTATATTCTCCTTGCTATGGACTACGTCTCCAAATTGGTAGGGGCAATACCGACACGCACGAATGATGCCAGTGTGGTAGTCAAGTTCCTTCGCAACCACATTTTCACATGGTTCGGTACTCCACGAGCATTGATCACAGATGGTGGTACTCACTTACGTAACAATGCAGTTGATAAGAGTCACGCAAAAAAATATGGTGTCATGGCATTGAACTTCTCGCGTATCACCTGAGCAAATGGACGGTGAGGTGTCAAGTGGGAGATAAAGTCCCATTCTAGAGAGAAAGCTTGATCCAATAATTCAATGAGGAATTTGGTCGAAGAAGATTGATGATGCACTTTGGGCGCCACGGGACAGTGAAAACCGTTGGGTATGTCGCCATTCCGATTGGTCTATGGGAAAGCCTGTCATTTGCCAGTGGAATTAGAACATAGAGCATACTGGGCAACTAGGCTTCTGAACATGGATAGTAAGGTAGCCGGAGAGAAGCGGATGCTACAATTGAGTGAAGTAGATGAATTCCGCAATGAGGCCTATGAGAATGCTTGAATCAATAAGGAGAATATGAAAGCTTGGCATGACAAGCATATTGTAAGGAAAGAGTTTGAGCCGGGTTAGCA